>RQTK01000272.1:284530-412030 GCA_003991915.1 Elysia chlorotica | reverse complement strand
ACCTGTCCTGATCCGCGATCCCTGGCAAGGTCAGCTAAGTCCACGTTATGCATGGTTACCCAGCATTACGTTGTATTGGCGCATACAGAGCTAGGCTAGTAAGGGCACCGGTGACAATAGACTTAGGCCCCACACTATAGGAACATTTTACTTTTTAAACTATGTTTAGTCTGGTTTCTAAGTTTATATCAATGTTGTACTTACTATCGCTGAGAGGAGCGACCCTGGACAGGGATAAATGACGCCCACATAATTCTAAATATAGATTATTTTGTAGGGTGAAAATTTATGTGGTTGAGTTTAGCTGACTTGGTAACTTAACATCCAGCGTCAGTATTTTATCGGCTGCTTTGTGGAGGGACCCCAAGACTAACTTTTGACAGTTTTATGAGCTGCCACTTACGACACGAGACAGTACAGGGAGACCTGGACTCCTGTCTCAGCCTTTCACATTTTACTGACAGTGACACAACCTTTTCGGACGAATAAACTTTTTTTTATGTTACCAGATTTCTGTAAAGATTGTGCATGCGTGAACATTACATTACAGAGTTGCCTACACGGCCCATTAACCCTACACAAGTGTTCTTAATACGCCTCATTAGTTTAAGTCTTTTGGCAGTATAAATATATTAATTTGGCTATAAAAACTCCGAAAAATGAAGGAGTGCCAAATTTGAGGGCCCTTGAAATAACGGTGTCATAATAATATAGGTAATGTCGTTTCAGAAAAAGAACCTTTGGAGGTTCCGAGTCTGGTGTCAACCTGTCACCACGGAGGTACAGAGATACGGCGATACCAATTACTAATTAGGATTAAGGTTGACAGTTTTAAACAGATCGTGCAAAAAGCGTATTTATTTATCTCATGTAATGAGGATAAAACGCCAAGCAAAATAATAATAATATTAAAGACAAAATTTAAATTTAAGATAGAAGTAATAAAATAATATTTAAAAATTTTAAATAAAATACCGGCACCACTTTAACTCATTTTACATGAGACACGAGACATGTTTTCAACCCAAAAAATAATAATGAATAGAAATGCATTCTTCTTTTTAAAATGAATTTAATAGTATATTATTTTACAATCTGGTTGTTCAGGTTAGAAAAATTAAGAGTCTAGTTTCATATAGATTTAGATAAAGGAATAGTGCATGTAATGCGATTGAACCCAAAATGTTACAAACTAGTAAAAACACACCCCCCGCACATTGATTCAAGGCCAGGGATTTGGGCAAATGTTCACGGTGTTTACCCTTGTAAGGCTCAATTATAGGAAAATCCCAGAGAGTGTGAAATAGTGAGAGGTTTCACGGAGAGGATTTTGCGTATGTGGATCGATATAAATAAGGCAGTTGTTTCCTTCTTTAAACTGTTGTAAAAACTCAGTCTGGACATTGTTCAACCGAATTAATTTCAATAAAGACATGGAATGTGCAATCGCCGCGCTAGCTTTACGTATAAAAAGCACCGTGACCTCTTTTTGTGAAACGTCTCACTAAATCAATAGTCTCTGGTAATCCCTTTGCACCAAACTTGCAGGCGTATTTCTTCTGGGATTTACCCTCTGATCTTCGACATTATTTTGGGCTTGCCTTTTTCTGTCCACAGCTCCGTGCAAAAAAAAAAAGAAAAAAAAAAAAAAGAACTACAAAATTGTGGGGTTAGGGAAGGTCACGGTAGTGCAAGTGCTAGAGCTTTTGGTGAAAAAGCAGGCGATATCGGGTTCAAACACACGATCGGGTCATTTTGTTTGTCTGTTGGGTAGGTTGCAGCATAATGTGACTATTGAGACAGAAATACTGGTAAATCCACATTACCTCTATTAACTTTAGAAGAAAGTGAAATTGTCAGATTTTAGGGATCCGGGGGCGCGGTAGTCCTGGGGTAGGACATCGACTTCGACGCAGTAGGTCCGAGGTTCGAGCCCTGGCGATTTTTCAACTTACCGGCAAGGACACGAGTCATGGTATCCCTGCCCTGTATCGCGTGTGACAGCACATAAAATTGTCAGAGGCCAGTCCTGGGGCCCGTCCGCAATATTATAGTATTTATAGTGCTATCGTTGGACATTAAACAAATCAACTCCACCAACCCCTAACCCCCCCCGGTGCAAAACACGTTAATGGTTCCATTTTTACAAAGATGTTGGTTGGTTGTTAATGGTTTGTAATTGTTGGTAATGGTTGATTATGGTCTGTAATGACGAGTAATGGTTGGTTTCCTAACACCCAACGGCAACAGCAAGGTCAGTTGGTACCCTTCGTAAAAAGGATGAAGCAAGGAAGGAATAGGTCTACTAAAGACATGTTTTAAGTTTGCGATAGTCGTTAGCAGTTATTTAAATGTCCGACGGAATAAATGTATACTCTGTGAATCTCTTCTTCTGAGATTTGCACTCAATGTCTGATGAGATAAAGGAAGATAAAATAGTGTGAATCTCCTATCCCCAGGTTTACTCCCAATATATAATGGAGTTAAGTAATATAAAATAATGGGAAGCTCCTATCTTCAGATTCTTCTAATGTATAATGGAGTTTAGAAATATAAAGTAATGTGATTCTCTCCTTCTCATATTTTCTTTCATTATTTAATGGAATTAAGTAATGTAAACCTGAATCTATTATCCTCAGGTTTACTCCCAATGTCTAATATAGTTTAGAAGTATAAGATAATGTGAATCTCCTATCTTCGGGTTTACGTCCAATGTTTAATGGAGTTTAGAAATATAAAATAGTGTGAATCTCCTCTCCTCATATTTACTCCCAATGTCTAATGAAGTTAAGGAATATAAAAAAAATGTGCATCTCATATCCTCATATTTTCTATCAATATCTTACGGAATAAAGAAATGTATGCATGAATCTCCTATCCTCAGATGTACTCCCAATGTCTAATAGCGTTGAGTAATATAAAAAAAATGTGAAGCTCCTCTCTTCAGATTCACGCCCAATATCAAATGGAGTTTAGGAGTATAAAATAGTGTGATCTCCTATCATCATAATTATTTACTCCCAATGTCTATTGAAGTTTAGGAATATAAAATAGTGTGAATCTCCTCTCTTCAGGTTTATTCCTAATGTCTAATGGAGTTAAGGAATATAAAATCCTCATATTTTCTATCAATATCTATATGGAATAAAGAATGTAAGCATGAATCTCCTCTCCTCAGGTTTACTCCAAACGTCTAATGGAGTTATGGAATACAAAATAATATGAATCTCATATCCTCATATTTTCTATCAATATCTATACGGAATAAAGAAATGTAAGCATGAATCTACTCTCCTCATATGTACTCCCAATATCTAATGGAGTTCAGTAATATAAAATAATGTGAATCTCCTCCCCGCAGATGTACCCCCAATATCTAATGGAGTTAAGTAATATAAAATAATGTGAATCTCATATCCTCATATTTTCTATCAATATCTTACGGAATAAAGAAATGTATGCATGAATCTCCTCTCCGCAGATTTACCCCCAATGTCTAATGACGTTAAGTAATATAAAAAAATGTGAATCTCGTCTCCTCATATTTTCTATCAATATCTTACGGAATAAAAAAATGTATGCATGAATCTCCTCTCCGCAGATTTACCCCCAATGTCTAATGGAGTTTCGGAATATAAAATTATGTGAATCTCGTCTCCTCATATTTACTCCTAATGTAGAATGGAGTTAAGGAATATAAAATAATGTGAATCTCCTCTCCGCAGATGTACTCCCAATGTCTAATGGAGTTAAGTAATATAAAATAATGTGAATCTCATGTCCTCATATTTTCTATCAATATCTTACGGATAAAGGAATGTATGCATGAATCTCCTCTCCGCAGATGTACTCCCAATGTCTAATGGAGTTTAGGAATATAAAATTATGTGCATCTCGTCTCCTCAGATTAACGGCCAATATCTAATGTATCATGTATCATTAATAATATACAATAATGTGAATCTTGTCTCCGCAGACCTGCTTGCCGACTACATCCTCCCCATGGACAGAGTGGAGAGAGACCTGGTCGTGAATCCCTCAGGCCTGGACAGCCGGGTGTACGGGAACCCCAGCCTGGTCAGCGGAGTCCACGGGTCAGCCTTGCAGCTGGACCCCAGCAGGAGACAGTACGTCAGGGTGGCCGGCCCTTACCACAAGAGGGAGTGCTTCGGTGACCTGGCGCACTGTCCAAAAGGTAAAGAGGTTTATATACTACTTAAACATGGGCAGAAGTATTCTAAGAGGTTTGGTCATTAAAGGTTAGAATTATTCGTTGGGATACTCCTTCTTTCATAGGGGCAATTCAATTTAAGTGGTTGAGCCACCACCATAGGGCATTTACGGTTACAAAATTATTTTTGCCCAGTCGCCGCTGAAAAGCAAAGGAAGAGTTCAAAGGAGCGTGAGTAATTTGGGTTCCCATATAGAAGTTCGGGGATTGAACCATAATGAGCTTGGAAACTAGTGCTTGGTGATGATACCGGCAAATGTTAGTATTGGTTGATACATTGAATATATGACAGGTAGAAGCTGAAGGATTGTTATTTCAATCCCTTCTCCCTGTCTCTCTCTCTCTCTCTCTCTCTCTCTCTCTCTCTCTCTCTCTCTCTCTCTCTCTCTCTCTCTCTACTTTCATATCACCCCCCTGTCTTAGCGTCTGAATTTTCGGGCGCATTAATGGCGGCGATCAACACTGCTCTTTATATAAAAAAATGTTTATTGCTTCTGTTGCATAGAAAGGGTGCATTTTAATCCCCCTTGAGTCATGAATGCAAATTACCGTATTATGGGTTCTGTACTCTGCATTTCCTTACTCCCTTTACTCTACTCACCCTATCCCATCCCTCCTTTAGGCTACTATGTATCCATGTGGCTCCAGTTTGACGGATACCCCCGGACAAAGGCCGTCTACATGTCCAATGGCGCGCAGGCAACTGACGGGCACGGAATCGCCATGAGCTATTCTCCGGACGGCCTAGAGTTTGTCTTCAAGACAAAAGATGGCAAACAATGGACGGCCGTGACCCGTGACGTACAACCCAAACTGTGGCAGCACGTAGCGGCCTCATGGGACGAGGGAAAAGGTGGGTAGATTATACTGTCACAGTCTCAACCAATAGGTGGTAACATCTGATAAAGGAATTGGCCCGATCTCGGAATCGCACAGTGTATTTCTGATGAGAAGTCTAACAAACAACCATTTCATCATGATTTAGAGAATAATGTATCCGGAAAATTATTCGATTGGACTTTATTTTAAAATAAAATTACAGAGAGAGATAGAGGGCTATGATCCCCATTGCTATATATTTAACTTTTGTGTGTCTCTCAGGAAAACCAAGGAGACGTTAAAACCGGATAGAAGGAGCGAGAGCTCTCTATAGAGAAACAGTCTCCAGCCGGTCACATTATAGGTACTGACACCCACCAAGCCATTGAGTTGGTTTAACGTCCAACATCAACACTATATCGGCTATACTGTGAACGGGCTCCAAGACTGACATCAGACAAATTTATGTGCGGCCACACACGAGACAGGGCGGGGATGCCATGAATCCTGCCTCAGTTGGTCACATCAAATAGACACCAACCCAACCAGTAGGGAGCAATATCGCCAGGGCTCGATCCACGGACTTTTGCGTAAGAAGCTGATGTTCTACCCTTGGCCCACCGCGCTCCCCCACCAAGCCATTAAATCAACTATATCATTAATTAGCGTTGTATCATTTTCTTTACCTCTCATCCCCCAGGCTTATACATCTATGTAAACGGGCACCAGGACGCCCACGCCAGCTCACCTCGCCGCGTGCAGGATGCCAGCTCTTCTCGGTTAAACGACTTCGTTCTGGGTCGGTCCAACGATCCGACCGATTCCGACGAGAGGGTCGGCTTCAAAGTCGACGACTTCAACTTCGTGAGCGCATTTAGGGCGGAAAACGAGATGAGGGAATTTGGTAAAGCCGCCTTTGTTTCGTACTCATTCTTGACTCTCTTAATCCGCCTCTCTCCGACTCTCCCTTTCCTCTTTCTACACTCTCACTACTTTCTATCTTTCTCTCTCTTCCTCTTTTTCTCTCTCTCTCTCTCTCTCCCTCTCTTTCTCTCTCTCCTCTCTTCCCTCCTTTTCTCTCTCTCTCTCTCTCTCTCTCTCTCTCTCTCTCTCTCTCTCTCTTTCCCCTCTATTTCTACTAATAGTATCATATCTCTCCCCAGATTACTAGGTTTTTGCCTGATCTGCAGAAGACTTAGCTTTATATTCAGTTTACTTTTGTGCAGCAGCGCAGACATTCAGCATAAAAAAATTGGAAAAAAAGGGAAACAAATGAAAGAGAAAAGTATTGTTTGTATATAACGTATTTAAGGATAGTAAGAAAACATAAGACTTTAAGAACAAAAAACAGTTGATCAAATAAATTAAAGTTCTTTGCTACTTCAACGTCTCCTAGATCTGAAGAAAGTCATATACAGCGACGCAACACCATAGCCAGTGGAATACCTGGGATTGAGCCAATCTTATTGTACTAACCCTGACCCAAACATGAAAGTCTTGATCGCTGGAGCCTAAATCAAACCCAGGCCTCTTGCATTGCAATCTGACGCTCTAGCCCCATCGCTACCTTGCTCCGTCTTTAAACATTTTATTATACTGTTTTGCACCCCAGGTCCAGCGTACCACTACCACCTCCCAATGGACGAGATCAAGGGAGGCGATCTAGAGATGCTGGGAGGAACAGCCACGGTCATCGGCCGTATCCAAACGGTTACCGGGAAGATCCGGAACGCCATCAACTTCAGTGGGCGTGGCGAGTATGTGGACCTGGGCCAGGCAGGGGACAAGTGTCTGGGGAACCTGGAGACATGTCAGCATGGCTTCTACATCTCCTTCTTCATCAGGTATGTGCATTTCTTAGAGTATATCTGATTAGAAACGTATCTATCTTTCTATCTATCTATCTATCTATCTATCTATCTATTAAGCTATCTAGCCATAAATCTATCTATCTATCTATCTGTCTGTCTGTTTGTCTGTCTGTCTGTCTGTCTGTCTGTCTGTTTGTCTGTCTATCTATCAAGCTATCTACCAATAAATCTAGTAATCTATCAACAGTTCTATCTATAAATAAATATAATTATGTATTTATCCTTCTATCCATCGTTCTATCATTAGTGGTTCGATCAATATATCACTCCCACTTTTATTTTTTGTCCCACACACAACTTAATGCCCTTGTATCTATCTGGTTCCAGATTGAACAGCCTTACCAACAACCAAGGCTACATCTACAGCTCTCCTCATGGAATGAACATCTACCATATAGGATCTCAGCTTCTGGCCACAGCTGAGGTAACACAGAACATAGAATTGACTTAATTTAGGAGCTAGTTATTATATGGTGGAAGTAGTTGCCATGGTGGCAAATTACAAAGAAGTAGTAGATTTAGACGCCCAGCCTATTGTATATTTAGCTACCGTAGTAAGGCGTTTTGTTGTACCGGTACTTCCTCTTTGCAACTACTACCCTATATTTTATTCGATGAAATAGGTACGTGAACGTAGGACCATTTTGTAAGTAAATCAGAATCCTAATAACATTTTCAAACAGTTAATGTAGAGGTTCGAGTGAAATTATGAAGCTCATTAAGAAATGGTTGAATTTATACGCAAAAGAGAGTAATAAATTATCTAATAGGAATAGCATAATCAAAAACATTTGTATTGATCTCTGCATCTTTGCTGCCCTAACTGCACCACATGCATGCAATGTCAACAAACAATTGTTTTTTGGCTTCTATCTAGAGTGGTCGAAATCAGTGGATGGTCAGCTACAACGGGCTCCGCCAGGCAACCTGGCACTTTGTGGAGGTCAGCTGGTCAGTGGACGAGGGTCTAACCTTGTTCTTGGACGGTGAGGCGGTCAGTCGCCAGCAGAGGGCCAGGTCACTGCGGGATATCCCGATGACGCGGGAGATGCGGGTGTTTCTGGGAAGACCTAACAACGGAGATCCTCGGGAGATACTGAGGGAGGTAGAGCTGGACCATATGGATATTTTCTATGGGACGCGAGATGTGCTGACTGCAATAGACTACATTCGATCAGGTATTGAGGCTAATTGATAGATAAGATAGGAAAAGTCTTTTTTATCCCATATGGAAAGTTTTACATATACATTTGATTCAAAATAACAATATAAAATTGTGTGAAAAAAAATTGAACATATTAGATACATGAGTAACAACGTTGGAATTAATCACTGTCGGACATACATGATTTTTATTTGTTTTGAAAAGGATTCATCTATAGGCATCTACAAACATGCACATACCCTTTCAAACACGTCCGCCAAGTTAGTAAGTATAGAAGTTTTGTAGCAATCTGATTGAGGCTGCTATAAACGAGTTTGGGTCTTATGGTAGATAACATGTTCTCTTTGAGTGGAATCTGTCTGAAGATTTTCTACAGAATGCGAGATGAGTTGACTTCCATTGGCTACATTTGGACAGGCATTGTGGCTACTTGAAAGATAAGGAGTATCATGGTCTATTGATATAAAACATGTTCTCTTTTAGTGGATACTGTCTGAAGATTTTCAACTAGATGAGAGATGAGCTGAATGCTATCTATTACATTATTACATTCGAGAAAGTGAAGATGAAAATAAATTCCATTTGTTTTGTATTTTATCCCGTTAGAAACTTGTTTTGGGCATTGCCATAAGACGTGAGTTGTACAGAATAGACCCTTTAGTTAAGTAAAGATAGGCCTACATGTTTATGTCTAAGTGTCCGACATCAGTAACTAGGCTACATCGCAGACGGGATCCCAAATCGGAATATCCCAAGACTTGGCTCGTCCC
Organism: Elysia chlorotica; assembly: GCA_003991915.1. NCBI lineage: Eukaryota > Metazoa > Mollusca > Gastropoda > Plakobranchidae > Elysia > Elysia chlorotica. Next base: position 403,174 of record RQTK01000272.1, on the reverse strand, counting down.
ATTTACAAATCCAACATTGTTTTCTTTTGATATGATTGTACATGTATTTCCTTTGTTCACTAAATAAAAGTTTGTTCAATTCAACAGAGAGCCCGACTCACTACCTCATCGACTTTGATGATATCCGAGGCAGCCAGGTTCAGAACGAGTATCTACTCATCTCCCTGGTAGGATCCCCAACACCTGAGCAAGTCGCTGGGAAAGTAGGTCAAGCAATCAAGTTGTCTGGCACCGGCAATCAGGCCGTTGACTTTGGGGATCGCTCCAGAGAATGTCTCGGCAACTTGGACCTGTGTCACAGGGGTGTCATGTATGCCATGTGGATTAACCCAGACAGGCTGAGCGAAGGAGAAACATTTCTTTCCACCTCTGAGAATAATGGACTTTCCCTGATTTTCAAGTAGGTTTATGGTTGGAAAGGGCAAAGAGAGGTTTAGAGTACACAATTTTGCGCTTGCATCTTAAAAAAACAAAAAAAGAGATATGTTGATCATAACTTATAACAGATTAGAAACAATGTAGAGCTTTCAATTGTGGCGAAGTTCTTAGGGATGGATAGATTAGTGAATTAATTGAAAAATAGAATGGCTGACATGCAGGAAGACAATCAGATAGATTGGTAGATATATAGAAAGATAGATAGATAGATAGATAGATAGATAGATAGATAGATAGATAGATAGATAGATACATACATACATACATAGATACATAGATAGATACATAGATACATATATGGGTAGATATATAGATTGATAGACGCATAGGTATATAATTAGAGAGAGATAGAATGCATATGTGTGCATAAAGGTACATTGAGAAACAGACAGATAGACAGACAAACATGCACACAAATAAGTATATTTTATTATCGAGAAATTAGAGAAACAGCCAAAGGCTATAATTCAATTCACCACTCTGTCAATCTATAAACCCACACTTAATTCCATTTATTTGATAGTGCTCCGTGTTTTATGATTCACGTAACTCACGACTGCATCATTCTGTCTTACAGAAACCAGCGGCTTTACGCTACTGCCCAAAACTCCAACCTCATGTGGGAGGTGAGCACCCCAAACTTTGAGTCTGGGAAATGGTCCTACCTGGAGCTGTCTTTCCACCCTCTCTCTGGACTCAGTCTGTTCATCAACAACGACAAAGTCGGGGAGGACCTGGAGCCCTCGAGAAGAGACTCCAGACCCGCCAGAGGTTCTGATGGAAGCAGGTGCGTCACTGGGTGCCTGGACTTTCAAGTTTTAATGGACATTGGTGTATATAATAAAATTTAACTGTGATAGTCCTACACATGGATCTTTTCAACTATTGTATATACCCTTCACTTATAACCAAACTTTTCATGCACAATTGTTAGTTTTTACTACTGAGAGAGATAAAGGAGTCACCGTTGTTACTAGTATAATGTATTAACTGTCTTAGGACATCATGGGCACAACATAGCCGTTACCATGCTGACGTGCCGTAAAACAAACTCACTCTCGTTTCATTATGGTTACTTCTTATGATAATTATAGGTCTTATGGTTACTGAGCCTCTAGCAAAACCAAGACGATATGTACGGGGATCTTCACCGGCGTCCAGTCACAGCTCTGTCCTAGACTTGCGGAGTCAGTGAGGGATCACAACATCCCATGCCTAAGGGTTGTAATTATATCATACATTATTATCGTGGAAATTGCAAAGCCTGTACTACTGCTTAGTGGCTTTGGACTTTAAAAAGACTTTAAACAATGGCAACCTCCTATAAAAATGCCTTACTATCAGTGCATAAAATTTTTTTTGACTCATCAAATATACCGGGTACAAGTTTACATTACATACATTTTGTTGAAAATTTGCGAAAGACAGGCATGACTGCAATTCCTTATAAAAAATAATTTATTTTTTCAGATCGTACTACCTAAAAGTCTATTAATCCTTATCAAAGTGCCATTTCAATATGAATTTTTGAAAAATAGTGGTTTCCTGAGCAGAAAATATTGTCAGGTTTGTCAGAAGATTAACATTACTTGATTGTCTTTTTTACAACCACCCTGCAGGTTTTATCTCGGCAGAGCCAGTCAGGTGACACGTGACGTCAGATCTGCTTCTGCTGCCTTTGACGAGCTCGAGATGTGGTATGCCGATCGGGACTACTTGTCAGCGCATCAATACATTCAAAGAAGTGAGTGGGACCAAACGGAACCCTATCTTAATACTGCTATGGCTTCCTTTGGTCGACAAATAAATAATTTGCCACCCTTACTACTAAAGACGAGAATAATGGAAAAGGAACAATTTGTCTTTCGTGTATACCTATAATGCCGGTTAAACAATAAAATAGTAAGAAAAAAACGCTTAGTTTGTATCGTATTGGGGTTTCCACATTGGTCCTCTTAGGTTTAGTTTCTAAATGATTTCTTAAATGGGGTTACAGCAGGATTCTGTCTCAGCAGATCACATTATACTGACACCGACTACATTCGTAAAGGACAAAATCAATCTCACAAACTAATTTTTGACAGATTGTGGGTTTTGAAGCAGGGACCTCCAGGTTGGGAAACTAAGTCTCTACCACTTGTGCCAGTTTGCCACCCTCCGTTACTGTCATCTCACTATAATTTTTCTGTTCATTTTTTTCAGTAAGGATAATTTTAAAATTCGGTTTGGACATTATTTTGCGTACATCTCTAGCATTTTATTCTTATGTCGCGTACGATATTGAATTCTGTATTTTTTTTGTTGGTTGTGTGTTACACTATACATGAATATTTTTATATTATTTTATTGGCACATAGATCATTGCTTTTTTTTATGCGCGCAGTATAAATGAGATTTATTATTATTAACATTCCAGCTCGTCCGAGGCATTTCTTCATCCCCTTTGAGGAGCTTGCTGGGAGAGACATGCTTGCCCACCCGGTCCTAGACATTCGCCTGGCTGATAGTCCACGGCTGGTGCCTGGGAAGGTAACACTTAACATAGAGTGATGTTGGTTGGTTAGTTTCCTAACGTCCAAATTCAGTGGCCAGGTTATGTTACTGACAAGGGGAGGGGGAAGGTATAGGGCAATTGGCCCAATGGTAGTTGGCCATTATAAAAAAAAATTGACTAGTTTTTTATTTTTTTTTCATTACCAATATTTTGACTGTATTATTTGTACCCAACTCAATTTCCCTGAATTTCATTGCAAAGTATTATTACATATTACAAGTTTGGCAATCCATACAACGATTATGTATGACATGACCACAGTACTGATTCTTTGGATTTTCGTCTAGATAAGTCAATTTTATTTTGATCGCTTTTCATGAAATCTGTTAGAACTTTGCCTCCCATTTGTCTAGAATAGATCTATGATTAAACTTGGATGCATATCCCCATAATTATCTATCGTCTTGGCCTATGTGTCACATTAACGCAAGGTGTCTATTTCCAGGTGAACAATGCGCTCCAGCTGAGAGGGCGGGGCCAGTACGCGGACCTGGGCAGGCGGGGGTTAGAGTGTCTGAACAACCTGGCAGCCTGCACACAGGGCATCACTATCTCTGCCTGGATGAGGTAGGCTCATTTCTGTTGTCTGTTATAGTCATTATTGGCGTTAATGTTGTTGTTCATGATGATAATAATATTGTTAAAGGTGTTTTGGTTGTAATGGTGATGCTGCTGGTGGTTATAATGTTTGTGTTGATGTTGATTTTATTGCGCTTGCTGTTGATAATAATGATGCAAATTATTTCTTATGTTGTTATTGTTGTTGGTGGTGGTGTTGATTGGTAACTGTTATAACTGGTCTATCTTACCCACCCTGTACAATGTGTCTATCTCACCCACCCTGTACCATGTGTTTATCTCATCCACCCTGTACAATATGTCTATCTCACCCACCCTGTATACTGTGTGTCTATCTAATCTTTCTCATCCACTCGATACTTTTGTCCACATTCCCCCGATTTGCGACAGCATGGTTGGTCACTATTTCAACACTGTGTGTATCTATCTTCCAGGTTCCACCGGTTTGAGAACAACATGGTGTTCCTGTCGTCTGCTGAGAGCGGTATCCTCATGCTGTACAAGGATGGCTACATGCAGGTCAGAGTGAACGGTCGAGGGGTGGTCATCCTCAATGGAGATGGGTATGTAAAGGTTTCATTTGTTTTTGTTATTTATCGTTCCGTCTTGCTCACCACTATAATAAGCTTTATTGTTGACGGGCCCCCAAGACTAAAAATTCTGGTAATTTTTCGAGCTGCCACACAGAGTCAGTGAGGAGAGACCTGGATACCTGTCTCAGCTGGTCACATCATGCTGACACCCACTCAAGCAGTACGGAACACAATTGGGCAAAAAAACTTTGGCCCATCATGTGTTTCAAACAGGGGATCTCCATATTTGGGAGAACATTTTTTACCATTTGAGCCAATAAACTCAAGACACAGTGGATTATAGAGACATTTTGTATGTGCTTTGCACTATTATTTATTGGATAAAATTATATGGTGTTAGTGAGGCCTTTGAAAATCAAATTACCCAACCTATTGACTCTGCGATTGGTCTATTAAAATTGAATAAATGGTGGTCATAAGTCAGCCTCTTTTTGCTAAAGAAAGCATTTTTCAGAGTTTATAAAAAACAATTTGAATGGATATTTTTATAATGTAGTTGAAATATTTGTCTTTGTAACGCTTGCAGAACAACACTAAGGGACACAAAGTTTTAAGTCGATTGGAACAGTCGTTTTTTGGGAGAACACAAGAATAAGTCTATTTTTAATATAGATTTATAGTCATACATTTTTTATGATGTTTCACTGTCAGCCTTGACCTTGACCGCTGGTACTTTGTGGAGCTGACCTGGCATCCTGAGACAGGCCTCAAGGTCTACGTAGACAACCAGCTGCGCGGGGAATCCCCCAAAGATCTGGTAATAGCCGCCTCAGACAGGAGCAGTTTCCGTATCGGTTGGCCTAACCAGGGGGATGTCAACACCAGGTACATGTGTGTTTGCGTGTGTGTGTGTGTGTGTGTGTGTGTATATGAGGGATATTGTAACATTAAGTCCAGCATGTTCTCTGTGTGTTTCTGTTTATACGAGACTCTTTCCATCCCAAGTTCTCGTGGGACATTCTAATTAAAGATCCACTAGACAGGCTAAATGCGTAGGTGTAGCCAAACGATACTACTGCTACGATATATTCGTTGTAACAAGCGGACCACAGAGCAGGATTATCTGACATTGGCCTTGTTCACGTTCAACTGTCACTGATACAACCAGTAAGGACAAATATTCAGTCGTGGATCGAACCTGCAACCTTCGATTAGCAGGAACAAGACAATAGTTACACACATTTGAGCTTATTTGAAAGAAAGAGAAAAGAAGAAGAAAATCAAGACCTGCATCTGGTAACCATGCTTTTTTCCAAAAACTCTTCGAATATTTTCACGTGCAGTGACTTGAATACATAAAGCTAAGCATATTCACCTGTTTGCTGTTGTATTTTTGTTTTTGTTGTGTTGTGTTGTGGGTTTTTGTTGTTGTTGCTTTATTACCTTGGTTTGTTTAAAAAGAATAGTAACTGTCCTATAGTAGGAGTATTGTTATTTCCTTAACCTTTTTCTCCTGTCTTAAATCCGTTTCTCCTGTTCTGTAATCCTCTTCATATGTTCTGTAATCCTTTTCTCATTTTCTATAATTCTTTTCTCTTGTTTATCAATCCTTTTCTCATATCTGTAATCCTTTTCCCCTGTTCTGTAATACTTTTCTTCTATTCTTTAATCCTTTTTTACTGTTCTGTAATACTTTCCTTCTTTTTGCAATCCTTTCTCCTGTTCTCTTATCGTTTTCTCCTGTCCTAAGGTACGCCACAGGGAACTTTGATATTGACGAACTGGAGATTTGGTATGGCAGGCGAGAAGACTTGCTGGCGTTCGGTTTCATCAGTCGAGGTGAGCGAAGAAGGAAATAAATGTGGGTTGGCTCCCTTGGCATAGCCCTGGTTCTCTTTTCTTGTTTTTTTTTGTTTTTTTTTTAGGAATACAGGAATATTGGTCACCTAATTTGAGTAGAGACTGGAAAGGACTTGATAGGGACTAGAGGGTGACTAAGGAAGTTATGAGGGTACTTAGGTGCTTTACAGAACCGGCTCATTCTTTTTATCCTTCCTTACCATTTGGGCCTACTCTTCTTTTTATAACTTTGTCCTTTTAATATAAATATTTGATAGCTATTGATATTATGTGAATTTAACAAGATCATGTAGTTACTTAATAGTTAATCAGAACTAGAACGTTTGAAAAGTATTACTTTTTGTATCCAATATTTTGTTAGTTTTCTATCATTTACACTACAGGTGCTGAGTGTTAACTAGCTTTATATCCATTTTACTATTTTCCAAGCAATGGTTTGGCAAAACCTCTGAATTTCAATGTAAAGAAGATCATAGACGAAAGAAGAAGAAATAATGTAAAGGGATTTCTATCTTTGTGTGTTTCGAGCTATTGAAGGCAAATGTTACTTTCTCAGTTTTACCAATTGTATAGATTTCTAGATAGAAGTAACTATTCTGAGCGGACAACATTGGTTTGCTGGCTTGAAATAGCGGGTAGATCAATCGATTAGTGCTATGGTTGAATAACAGGGGCTAGCTGTTCAAATCTAAGATGATGCTCCCGTCTTTATGAGCAAACTGGTTTAAGTGGTAGAGCGTTGGTCTCCCATTCCGGAGGTCACTAATTCGAAAACCATTTTGGTCAAAATATTTTAAACTGACTTTTATATAAATCTCAGATGTCAGTCAAGGGATTTGTGTACCATAATATAGCTTATAAAGTGCTGTAGTTGGACACTAATCAACAAAGAAAGAAACAAACAATCAAGTCCCCGTCTTTGTATGGGATTGTTCGAGTAACCAAGATTTAAGCTCAGCTGATATCAGAGTTCTATTACCTTGACGTTTGATTGTCAGTGCAGTGGGAACAACATAATTATATTGCTTAAACTGATTACCTGTTATATCCATTAAAATGTACAATTGTAATGTAAAAAATGTAACAGCGTGCAAAAAAATATGATTTTGGGGGGTATGGTTAGAAGATCTATCTGCTGTAGTGCATTTTATGAAAAATGGGAAACCAGTCGGAGATAAGTGTTATTATAGGTTTTTCTGGTCTTAGCCCAAACTATTTAGAATTGAACATGGTAGAAGTGAAATGATAACATGTTTTATCGGTTTTAATGTCTTCATTCATCCCATGTATTGTATTGTCGTACTTCCAATTTTAAAGGCATGTAACTTCAGTTTAAAAAAGACAAACACACACATACACGCTTCCATACTTAATTTTGGCTTTAGCCTACTTTCTGTCCAACACAAAAACGTATCTTGTATAGGCCTACATATATGAAAGAGCCAAATCAGCTCAGCTAAATTTGATACGATTTTTTTCAGCATCCATCTTATTTTTCCTTTTGTATGATATCTAAACGATTCACTTTTTAAGAGCATTATTAATTAAACTTTAAAACACATTTTAAGGTAACAAATCATTAACAATTTTTGTGTTGAAAAAATTCATTAAAACGTGTTTTTGTTACTTCATCTTTTATCACCATTCATTTTTTTGTTATGTTATCAAACCTCCAAGATATGATTTATCAACTGGAAATAGAAACAGTAATACACTAATATATTTTATGTAGCACATTCCTTTAAAAAAATCATCCATTAATCATGTAAGCTGCTATTTCATTGATCCTCTCTTCCCTTTTCGTTTCATCGCTAACATTTGACAGATGGTCTCAATTTTTCATCCATCAGTAAGATCCATTCTCTGCATTCATTTCAATTTCATTCATTCAGCTTTTATAGACAATAAGTATTCCAAGAAGAAACTCGCAGTCCTTTATACGAGACATGTAAATTATTTTCAATAATTATGCATGACGCAACTGGTTACGTTGCTTTCTTAAACTTTGAAAGGAGAGAGAGAGAGAGAGAGAGAGAGAGAGAGAGAGAGAGAGAGAGAGAGAATAATATGAAGAATTAAAGAGAGGTTTGGAGACCGGGAGAGGTGTAAAGGCAAAGAGATATACTGGAAACATAGACAGAGGGAAACGGAGAAAGAGACAGAGAGACAGATTAAGGATGTAGAAACAAAGATGGGGAACTGGAGATAGAGAAAGGGAGAAAATACAGATAGGCAGAGGGCACAGACAACGAGGTTGAGGTAAAGGGTAGAAAAAAAGAATGTGAAAAGGAGATGCAGATTATGTTTTAAAATAAGGGCTGCGGTTTTCTTTCTGCATGTATATACACTATTAATGTTTGTTCTTCATCTCTTGCAAGATTTAACTTTTTATTTTTATTCGTTTAACTTCACACAGAATGCACCACGGGCATGCTATTGACATTGATTTTTGTATTTAATTCATCATCTTTTATGAAGACGATGTATTTGAAGATTCGCGTGCATGAATGCGCAAAATTGTAAAAAGAATAGAATTTTTTAGAGCGTTAACAGTTAGGAACTAGTGCCATCAGTCTCTTGCGATTAAAAACATTTTTTTTATTATTGATCCGTTTGTGTACCTAATCAGTCTTTGTCAATAACTCTTTATGATGATTAGAATGAGTAAATTGATACACTTTGATTTTAGTTCGTATTTTACAGTCAAGCTGTTGTCGTGTAACAGTGATGTTTTATGAGAATGATTGTTCTTTTTGTTTTATCTTTAATATGAATACAAATAAATCACACTGAGAAAAATTGAATAATGAAATATAAAGTAAAATTAAAGAGATTGTTTTTTCTGACCAAAAATAAACCAATCTTGTAGTAGATTCTTTCACGATATTTCTCTGTGCCTAATCTAATAGGAACTTAAAATTAAAAGTAGGTAACAGATGATAACATTTTTATTTATCAAAGAATATCAAACGAAACAAGAGAGCCATTCCTGATCTAATTTGTTCTTAAGATATTAAGAAGTGTAAAGCATTAAAACAGGTTGATCCTTATGATGCTTTATGTTTGTTCATTTTTCTCTCTCCACAACAAAAATCTTTTTATTATAGATTTTGAAAAATGCGTTGCCTGTTTATTATTGTGTGGTTGTATGTGTGCTTTGCACGTCTCATTTTATGATGATTAAGTTTGCAAAGATGAAATTACATATAAAATTGCGCCACTCATGACTCGTAGTTAAGAAATCACCTAATAAAAAACACGATGCTTTTCCGCTTTATTTCACTCACCTGATATTTTTGCATTAAATTATTTGTTGGTTTTTATTAATTATTGAAATGCCTATTACTTCACCTTTCTAATTTGCATATTTATTTCATAATGTTTTTAAACCTCCTATAATATCATTAAATTCATTATCTTAAAGCAACCATCCAGTGTCTTAAATTTAATAACTTGATCAAAATTTTTAATAAGGACCTAGGTCTTTCTGATTCATTATAAATACCGGCTATTACGTGTCTTTACGAAAGCACTTAAACCAATCACAACACACAGGTGGCCGAGGATTCGAGGAATTCAAGTTCGATAGCTCAGACGGATCCATTGTCCAACATGACAAATACCTAGTACAACTCATGGGCGGAGCCTCCTTGGTCGGTGGGCGGTACAGAGGAGCCGTCAACATAAATGGGCGGGGCCAATACGTTGACCTGGGGAAACACTTCGACAAGTGCCTGGGTAACGTAGACTTGTGCCAGCACGGGATGACTCTCTCAGTACACCTGAGGCCCCGGGATCTACGCAGAAACCAAACTCTTCTTGCCGCGCCGACCTACAGGATCTTCCTGGAAAACGGTAGGCTGACGGCCGAGGTCCGCGGGAAAGACCGCACCTGGACCGCGCATACTGAAAGAGTCCAGGGCGACTGGCATAGGTTCACCCTGGCCTGGCACCCAAAGAAAGGCCTCAGCCTCTACGTGGACGATGAGCTGGAAGACATTGATGAGTCGGGCGTGGCCTCCAGGCGACCTGAACCGGCCTCGACCTCAATGTACCTGGGCCGCGATCTGGCCTCCGACCAGAACAGTGCTGTGGTCCTAGTGGATGATCTCACGGTCTGGTATGAGGATCTAGACCAGCTGCGGGCGACGGGCAGATACAGAGGTAATACACAAAACACAAATAGGGATACATTGGCCTTTTGCTAAAACCAAAGATAAAGATTTAATGAGACATTAAACAAATAGAGCTCATTGTACGTTTGATACGGAGAGCTCGCGTGCCGAGTAGTCACTCTATTTCTTTATTGAAATCAAGGCGTTTAGGAAATTTTAAGACGGAGTTTTTACCAAGGTTTGAAAAGGAAAGCAACCAACTTAGTCATCTTAAGCCATACACGCAAAATCCTCGCCGTGAAACCTCTCACTATTTCACACTCTCTGGTAAAACTCCGACAGTTCGGTTGTTTGTTAAGAACAGATTTGTATGACTAACATAGATAGGAACTTTGAAAGAAAAGGTAAATGTAAAAAAAAAAAGTCCCTGTCTATCTCAACATAAAAAATCTGTAAAAGAAAAACCAAAGGAAAAATAGATTTTATATTTTATATTTATCATAATTTAAAAAGAGAGAGAGAGATTAAAGTATAGAATTAGCAAAGTTCCATCTACCTTTTTTTCCTTGCTATTTTTAGACCTACCTTTATATTTTTTATTCACACATTTTTGCGTCTTTTGCCTTTCAATACCCATTTACCCCCACTGACTTTATCACATCAATCTTAATTTACCCAATTTATCACGATTCCAATTAAATGTTGCCTTTACGATAATTTCCATTTTGGCACAGCATGGGTTTTCACCTGCACATTTTTTTCTTCTTTGGGCTGCTGTGATTATTCACGCTATAAGACTTACTCACTTTCTCATCTTACTTTATTATATTCACGTTGTCATCCTACTTTATTATATTTTAGGGGGTGTAAGTGAGGGGGGAGGGAGTGGCGTAATAATTCAGTGCGTGGCTCCTAAGGTGGTTCGACATCCGATCTGACAGCCTTGTTCTCTACAGGTTGGGTTGGTGTCAGTTTAACCTGACCGGCTAAGACAGACATTCCGGTATATCCGCAATGTTTCTGTGTGTCAGTGTTTAAAGCTGTCATTTAGGGACTAGCAGTGATTTTCCATACTTGTTGACGTTTAAATTAAGGAAGAGTAAATTCTAAACCATTTTGATTTCCAGGCTAAACGTGGAGGTGTAACCATAGGATTTTAGAAACTACTTTCTTTAACAATGCAACGCCATGTCGTTTAGCTGGAGTAGTTGTTTTTTTTTCCTTCACGAATACACCACAGAGTATAGTATAGTAATTGCAGAAAACAAAATCGATTTTTTTTTAAAGATTTTTTAGATACTACTGATAAGAAACATTACAACAATTATTTTTTTTCACAAAACAACGAAAAAAACCTCTATATTAATCGATGTGATCCCTTACTTAACTGCTACAGAAATAGCGATACACAATGTAAATTTTCTGCTCCAGCCCAAGTGGTGCCCTACAAGGTGGAGTTCACCAACTTCCGCGATAACAGTGTGACCATCAGAGACCAGCAGATCGTGGGCAGAGGGACCTTCCGCCTGGTCCAGGGCAAAGGCCAAAACACCAGGGCCATTCGTCTCTATGGCAACGACGGATACATTGACCTCGGGCAGAACTTTATATGCGGAGGTATGTATCAATGCTTAAAATAATTATGCACCGTGTTAGATTTTAAAATGTTCAGTGAGATAAACAGTTTATATTTTCTTTATAGCTGCATGAGAGAAAGAAAGAGAGGGAGAGAGAGAGAGAGTGAGAGAGAGAGAGAGTGATAGAGAGAGACAGGGGAGAAAGAGAGTGAGAGGGAGATAAGTAGAGGGGCAAAGAGGGACAGACAGGCATACAGACAGACAGAGGCGGAGAGACAAAGACACACAGTCAGAGACAGAAACAAAGACAAAGACAGATAAACAAGCAGACAGGCATGCAGACAGATAGTAGATAAACTGACAGAAGACTTTCTCTCCATCTTTCTATCTATCGATCTATTATCTTCTTTTTATTTCCTCTCTCTCTCTATCTCTCTCTCTCTTTCTTTTTCCGTCTATTGTCCTCTACCTATATTTCTCTATGTATACCTCCTCTTCGTCCTCCCAGGTGACCTAGGGACGTGCCAACAAGGTGCCACCCTGCGGCTGGGTCTCTACCCTGAAGATCTGAGAGAGGGCCAGGTGTTCCTGGACTCCTTCCCTGTCCGAGTGTGGTACGAGGATGGCCGCCTGTATGCCCGTGTTCAGACCACTGACCAGTACTGGCAGGTGGACACCAGCAACTTCAGGCCTGGACTCTGGCAGAGGGTGAGCTCTGATACAAAAATTCAGTCAAGTGAAGATAATCCTTCGATCCGTTGTCGATATGAGAATCAATCATTATTACAAATAAAGCGAAGCTCTGTGCTAGTTTACCGCCTCCTACTTCTTAAGAAAAGTTCTATACGGTGACAGTGCTCCATATCGGGATAACTGGAACTTGTTTGGTTACATTACACTGACAACAACTGAATCAGTAGAAAAAAAAACTCGTCCGCCAGAGCAGGGGCTCAAAGCATGCACGGACCTCCAGCGAGAGAAGCCATTGCTGTAACCAAGGCAGATCTCCAACACCCCCCCCCCCCCCCCCCCCCCCACACACACACATACAGTCGAAAAAAGCAATTAATTTTATGTCTTATATTTATTTCAGATATCATGCGCTATTAAAGCATTATAGAAATACCATTCCTAATAATATTTTACGGTTACCACTTCCCGTTCTTATTGCCGTTCCCATCCTTGTCTCCCAGGTTGAGTTGGCCTGGCACCCCCGCGATGGTCTGGAGATGTACATAGACGGACGCAGGGTGGACTCACAGACCTACTCCACCAGCCACAGCTCGCCTTGGACTCCCGGCGACTCCAGGACCTACTTTGGCCGTTCTCTGGGGGTGAGTAGTTTTCTTAAACGTCCATTGTCAGGCTCTATTTTGCACAAGTCTGGTTTTTTTTCTTCTTGTTTTGGTTTTTGTGTTGTTTTTTTTATTTATCTCTTTTGTTTTTTGTTTGTTTGTGTGATTTTATTCCAGGGAGGGGTGGGTGGGTTGTTCATTATTTTATTTATTTTATTTTTTTTGTGGGGGGGGGGGGGGGGACATAGTTCGCCGCCGGCATCAGATGACTCCATGACCTGCTTTGGCCGCTCCCTGGGGGTGAGTACACTGTCTGGGGATCCTCTTTTTTTTAATTTTGTTTGTTTTTGTTTTCAATATGTTTTGTTTTGTTGGGGGAAGTTGTATGCTGTTTGGTTGGTTGGTTGCTTATGTGACATCAGGAGCTACTTTGGCGAGCTCTTGGGGTGAGTGCGCTCGGAAAACTCTTTGGGGCGAGTGGAGTTTTGGGCTGTTTTGTTGGTTGGTTGATTGGTCAATTGTTTATTTGGTTTATAGGTTCACCACGACACAGCTTGCTGCAGGCTCCAGGCGACACCAGGATCTATTTTGATAGCGCCCTGGGGGAAACCACGCTAGTGACGCTCTTGTTCATTGGAAGGGAAGGGGGGGTTAGTTGGTTGGTTGAATGTTGATTGATTTATTGGTTGGTTGGCAAAATCGTTGGTTGATAGCTTCATACCGCCAAAGATCATCGCGGACTCCAGGTGACGCCAGGTGACTCCATGACCTACTTGGGTCATTCCAAGGGGCTGAGTTTGTTCGAAATACCATTACTTTTTTTTTCTTTTTTTTAAGGGGAAAAGTTGTAGGCTGTTATTAAATTTGGTTGTTTTGTTGATTGGTTGGTTGACTGATGCTTTTTTTTTGGTATTGATTAAAAACAAGTCTGTGTTTGCGCTTGTCTTTATGTTTTGTTTTGGTTGGGGGAAGTTGTATGCTGTTTGGTTGGTTGGTTGCTTATGTGACATCAGGAGCTACTTTGGCGAGCTCTTGGGGTGAGTGCGCTCGGAAAACTCTTTGGGGCGAGTGGAGTTTTGGGCTGTTTTGTTGGTTGGTTGATTAGTCAATTGTTTGTTTGGTTTATAGGTTCACCACGACACAGCTTGCTGCAGGCTCCAGACGACACCAGGATCTATTTTGATAGCGCCCTAGGGGAAACCACACTAGTGATGCTCTTGGTTGGTTGGTTGAATGTTGATTGATTTATTAGTTGGTTGGCAAAATTGTTGGTTGATAGCTTCATACCGCCACAGACTCCAGCATTGACCTAAAACTACTCTGTTATACGCTTGTGTTTTTATCATCTCAATGCAGCTTTTCCCATGTGCACTCCTCTGTTATTTTCAGGGCGGCGGAAACACCTACTCGAACACAGCAGTAGACAGTATCGAGTTATGGACGGCCTATCGCGATTACCTGCCAGATGATCGATATCTGAGGATTCGAACTTACGTACCGCCCACACAGCGTCCAATCCCAAGAACTACCTTGAGACCGCGTACCTGGCCACCGGGCCCCGACCCTACATGGACACCAACAAGTAAGTTCTCTTGTTGCATGCATACGTTTTTGTAAATTTGTACGTCAAAATTTTGGATTTTGACCGCCTTGGTTTTGTGGATTCTATATACTACAACTATAACTTTTATGATGTTGCTTGTGGTTGTTTTGTCAAGGATGAGGTGGTTTTGGAATTTGGAAACTCTTGTTTATGGGGTTGTTTTTATTTTTAGTGTCATCTTTTTTTTGTATCTTTTCTCATTGTATTACCGTCCATTTATCAAACAACTATATTTACTACCTTTAACTAGCAATACATCAACTATAATTATACTTTCTCTCTGGGTTTTTTTATTATTTCAACGTCTCCTCTCGTCATGTGTGTTTTTTTTGTTTGTGTTTTTTTTTTTTTTTTTTTTTTTTTTTTTTTTTTTTTTTTTTTTTTTACAATTGTATGATCACTAAAGCTTTGTTGCTCAAGAATATTCTACCATTAATGGAGAAAATACGTCTTGCCTTAAAAGCAATAATAATAATAACCTAATAACAAATACACAGGCTTTAGAATCTAGAAAATTAGTCTACACTGCCTAATATTCCGAGAATAATAATATTGTTTGAAACTTTGAAGCTTCTAGGTTTTGCTAAAAAGATTTCCTATCTAAAATTGACTGAAATCAATATTAATCTTATAACAACTAATTTTTCTCCTTTTTTACTAAGTCACTGTATTTTGCTCAAGGCTAAGCCTCTTTTTGCCATTTTGATAAGACTTTTGTGCAGGACCACATGCATAGCCTTCTCACTCCGGATTAATTCATCGTGGCCTTACCATATACAGTTACATATCACTTATTGTGATAGTAGGTCTAGTGATCGAATAACGTATTATGGCACGTTGAGTAGAGAGGTACATACGTAATGATCGGTGCAAAATACATCAATGGTTTGCTTATTACTTAAATGGATCGCCTTAGTATACATGGCATAAATTCATAAAACCAGCTGGATTAGGTGTATCATTTAGTCGAAGTTAGAGCATCATATTTTAATCTATTCGTTGCAATTAATACAAATAACCCAAATCACTGCTTTCTCACTTCATTGTAACACATCATTGGCCATCCTTCTACTCACAGTTGATTACAATCAGGTTCAGCTGTTTGGAGGTGAGTTGGTTTCGCTTCTCTGCTCTCCTTAAATGAAATGCAGTATAGTTTTTCTTCATGATGAATATACTACTGTCCCTATTGTAAATTCGACCCTATCATTATTTTTGAACATCAGTGTAGCTCCTTGGAGATGGTTTTTTTATGTGCTTTATGCTATTTCTTAAATTTCAAGATATAGTCATCAAAATTAGAACATAAATATTAAGAAATCTCGTGTTTTATCAAAGTTAACACAATATTGTGACGTACATAAAAATATAATTTTTTGGTGTGTGTTTGTGGGAGGATGAAGTTTCTGAAGTTTCCTAATTAAAAACCAACGAGATAAGAGGTAACGGTGTCTACTTGTTATGGTTAACTGGTTGAAATAGCTCAATAAATTTATGACATAATTATTGTCCCCCCCTGAAGCGATAGTCAAACTTGTTACTTTATGAATGTCCCATTGCGACTCAGTTGTGGGCAGCGTTGGGGTCAAGCAATCAAAAACCCAGACTGGCATCGATACAAATTGGCTCACCCAGTCAAAAATCGATACTGGCATCAGTAAGGGATGGGCCGACCAATCAAATACCGAGACTGGAATCAGTCGGAATGGGGTCAGCCAATCAACAATTTTGGCCAGCGCTGGTAAGCAACTTTGCATTTCATTGGCCAGTCGCTGAGATTTTACTTTTTTTTAATCTTTTCTCGAGTGTTCGAAATCTTGCTAACCAAATGAGACTGTCTCCGAGTGGATTCATACAACAGTTTGTTATCGGCAGTGTGATATTCTTAACTTCAAGGTTGTTTGGTTTTAAAGCGATTGGTATCTCTAAATTTTCTCATGAGTAGAAGTTAGAAACAGTACCCATAGCCTTGTTGTTTATGTTTCGTTTTTTTTTTGTTTTGTTGTGTTTTGTTCTTGTTACTAGAACGCCTACATTTGACGCGTGTCTCTGTGATTATAAGAAGCAAGCGAATTTAACATAAGAATTAATTCATCTTTATCGATTTATGAAACATTGGCAAATCATCATTTCTGGTTAATACTAATAGTCTTTTGTGTCTACAAACCATGCACTTATTGTTCAAAACGTTTAGTAAACGTTCAATCATAATTGATGAGGGAAATGGACCAAGATCCTGTTTTATTATGAATCCACTTAGGGATTGTTTAATTTTGAATCGCGTGCTCACTTTTTCATCAACTCACACCTTCAATGGCGTCATATCTCTTCCATCTTTCCCATCCAACATATGCCTGCCCACACTTTGGCATGTTTTTCGACAACTTCCTTTGCTGGATGCTTTCTTTTCTTAGGATGATGTAAATGTCAAGTGATGATTTATTGACACCTGCACCTGTTTATGCTAACCAACAATCCGTATACATTAAAGCCGATCTGACAAATGCATCTCGAATGCTCTGATTTTTAAGCCACCTTTCCTTTTTGCATCATTGTTTTTGCCAACTTGCATGAAAATTTGTTGTTATTTTTCCTCTTACTTTATTTGGAATTTTGCCTTGAGCTGTCGTATCAGATACTGCATTTTTGCAATATGACTGACTCTCTGTTTTTCAACCGATCTCCAACTAATCGGACAAAATGTGTAACTTAAGGAACTGGTAACGTCAAATTGAAAAAAAGTGCACATTGCTCCTGTCTTTTTTGTACTTCTTTGTAATGTGAGAAACTGCCTCAGTTCCATTTTTTAACTCCATACTTTCCGCAGTTCGAAACAGAACAAATAATAACATTACAAAGTTTCGGCCCCAAAATCTAGTTTAAATGACAGAAAGGTTTTTCTAACGTCCAACCTTCTTTACGATTATGCCTTGTGATTTCAGCTAAAAGGAACTTAGAAGTCATGAGCTCTACTTTAGAGTTAAGTTAGTTCACCAACAAACAACTTCCGAAGTCTTGTGATTCATGCTAAACGATGCGAATTATCCGAATCTTTAAAAGAGAACGTTTAGTGCGCAAAGGGTTAAGTTCTCAAAATAGACGCTATGGTGTTTCTGCTAAGTAAACAGAATTTTTGCCTTCCACCAAAGTGGAATATCTCTTTTGTGGAATCACATTTTTATAGAAATTTTCCCAACGCAATCCAAGCTTAAATAGAAGAAAATGACATAGCAATATAATGTGCTCTCATTGCTATTTGATTTGCTTCTCTGCATTCATTCATTCCATGCCACGTTGTTTTTGTTTTTTGGTGTATTTTTTTTGCTTATGTTTAATCATCCAAATCTACCCTCTTTGATGTATTCTTTTCTTTGTTTTCTCTCTTTTTATGGTGTGACAATCATGACATCATCTAAACCTCTTAGTTCTAAACTACCATATCTTGATTTTTTTTCCGAATGCATGTTCACCTACGTTGGTAATCAACACATCGTATGTTAAAAATGATTGAATTGTATGCTACTGTTCCAAAGTTTAAATTGTTTGGTGATGTTATTTTAGTTATAAATGCATTAATTATTTATTATTGATTGCGGTACCAGTATTTGAATGTACCGGTAATTTGCAAAAATGGGTTTTAAGAGATCAATGTCATTATTTTTTTTTTAAGTTTATATTTATAGTTTTGGTGGTTTAATTTGTTTATTTTTAAATTTTCTACTCAATTTGAAGCAATCTGCAACCCGTGACAACTAATCATGGTGAATCTAACTTGAATTTAAAGTTGCATATGGTAGTTAATTAACTTTATAAGTCGTTATGTTCTTATTATAGTAACATTCAATATTAAATACAAGAACAAGACAAGTCAACAAATTGACCGAGAAGAAGTGACTTTTGTATACCGGTACTTCGAGTGAAATCTATGTCCAGTAACTTATTATAGTTAGGCAGGATGATAAGCCCACATAGAGAGTTCTATTAAAAATTTTGTTTATTCTACTCATCCTGTAACAAAAATATAAAAAATGTATAAAGTTCTAACTGTGCTTTAGAATCTAGAAATATACATGTACCCCATTTTGACTGTTTGTGCAAACGTGTGTCTACTTCGGTGACTTGGTCTGTATGGAACCCTAATTTAACTTGTAATATGAGGGATCAGGGAACACCATTCACAAAAATGTGGAGCCTGAGTTTGACGGTCTTAGTATTATCAGGGCTTGAAGTAGGCCTACCTCTTTCCCCGTTGTGGTAATCTGTACTTTTAGAAGTTATTTTATGCATCACTATTATGTTGTTCACTGATAACATAAGGCACTCTAGACCTCTAAACAACATGTCGCTGACTGTCCTTAAAAGCCCACTTTACTTGCCACCTGTCCACTCTTCACTCTTCACATTATTTTTTTAATCCTGTTCTGTACCCTTTACTATTTTTTCTTGTTATCTTTGTTTTCCTGTCTCGCCGTCATTATCTCTTTCCTTATCGTACCCCGGCGAATTTATTGCATTCTTCTCTGGTCGAAATCTTTGCGACCTGTATCAGTTGGAAAACCACCAGTGTGTATGATTATTATTTTGTGGTGTAGGCCTAATAATGTTTAGTTTCGTTTTTGTTTTATTTTGTTCTTGTGGTTGAAGTGAAATGGGTTGGGGTGGGAGTTGTGTAGAACAAATGTTGTTTTGTTTTGTTTTGAAAGGGGGGGGTGTTTTTTGTTTTGTTTTTCGTGTGTTGTTATATTTTTTGTGTTGTGATCGTTGTTCCAGGTGCTATTCATTGTCTTATCATTCTTGTTGGCATCGTTGTTTTCTTTTTTTTTTTTACTGTCAGTTGATACCCAAGACAAGCATTCTAATGTTTTAGTTGGACATCAAATTTTGATGAAGAAAGCGTAACGTATTCCTTTTTTTTCCTTTGTTATTTAAGTGTGTATTTTTCCATTTGGAAAACGAAGCTATTTCAATTCGCTCTAGTTTCTGAAATAACTGTATGGCTTGAAGAAATGACTCCAACTGAAGTGACCTATTTACAGTTTAAAGGCAGTAAGACGTTGGGTTTTTTTTTTCGGAACAAAACATGTGGAAGCGGGGGGGGGGGGGGGGGGGGTCCTTAAAGTCCACTCACAACTCTATTGCGAAGTAGTCGGGAGTCAACGTGATCCCATCCTTGTGTACACAAAGAAACTCACACAAAGTGAGTCAGAACGAGGTTGTGAAGGTGCGGGTTTAATTCTCAACCACTAAGCCTGGCTTTGCTTATCGGAGGCAGCGGGAAACATAGTACATGTACCTTGTATTTCCCCTAGACTAAAACTGAGCTGAAATATGATATGGTTACCTTTTACTGTACGTATTTGTAACAATAAGACTTTCTATAACAAGACGCGGGTTTAAATCTCAACCACTAAACACGGCTTTGCTGTGCGCAGATAGCACTGAGCTCTATGTACATTGTATCTTCTAGAGCCTCTAGCCTGAAATATGATAGGCTTGCCTTTTGTTGCAGGCATTTATGTTTGTAACAAGAATAAGACATTTTTACAAGGTGCGGGTTTAAATGTCAACTACCAAGCTTGACTTTGTTTATCAGATGTAGCTGACAAACTCTATGTAACTCTCATAGCCCAAAACTGAGCTGAACTTTGATAGGTCTGCTTTGTGCTCCACGTGCTTGGTCGTTACAAGAATGAGCCCAATTTACTTTACTCACGTTGATTCTCCGTAACATAAAACCTGCCAACCCAACCAGACATAAAAGTGTACGAATGTAGTCAAAATAGTGTTGGAGAAACACGCATAATTTAGTACGGTTTTATGGGGTGGGTAAGGTTGGCAGCCTCGTGAGTTTATGATAAGCTTCGTGAGGAATCTTACGGGATGTTACACTGCACGTTCCTACCCAATAGACGTACTCATCTACACAGCGCGCTTGCTTTTACCTTTACGTACTCACACACATAGTAGAGGATTTGTGATAACGGTGCCCATGGTGAAAACAAAGACCATAGGTTCGGGAATTTGCACTGGCATGGGTTCCTATCATAGCTGTATCCTAGACTTATGGAGCCAATGAGCGATCAGAAACCCCTGTGTCTTGGTTATCTCATCCGTTCTTGGCGTGTCGATCGCAACACCTGTAATCCCAGAACTAGATCTATGGAATCTAGGTCTGGAACTCTCTGTACTCTACTGTCCGTGTGTTGAGCTGAGCCAGGTGTAGATCTAAAGCTGAGTGTGCTTGCAGGTAGGCATTGCTCGCTCTATGCCATGAAAGGTGGTGTACCACCGAGATGCGGAGCGGGAGTGTGTATGTTGCCAAAGATGCTAGAAACGGGGAAAAGGGGAAGGGGAAGGGGGAGGTTGAAAAAGGTGAGGTAAAAAGAGGCGTGTACGAGGAAGGTGAATGAAGGTCTTGGTGTAGTTGCTGTAACATAGGTCCATTTATTATGCTCTGGGGAAAAGAGCACTATTAATTTTGGTAATAACTTAATCCTTTGCTTTTTAATAAAACACAATATATCGGAAATACAAAAAGAAAAAATAAGCACAAAAAGCATTTCTTGTAAGAGAGAAAGACTTTAAATTAGAGGGATTGGAAAGGAGGAAAAGAAATAAGCATTAAATTTGCTAAAGATTTGAATGACTCAGAAACTATTAAGATGTCGCCATTAATTTTATCATGCCAAAAGTTTGTTGTTTTTGGTGGGGGTTTTTTTCTGGTGTTTTCGAAAACAACTATAGACGATTACCAAGGCATTTTGGTCGTTGGAAAACGAAATTTGAAGAGATCCTGTTGAAAGAGGTGATGGTTCTTCTAAAGTTTACCTTTACCAATCAGAGGTTTACTTACTAAATGATGATGGTAACAGTCACTCTCAAGCATTTATTCCTGTTACTGTATTAATTTTATTAGAACATAAATTGTTTTCTTGTGTTTAATTTGAAATGTCTGAAGTGGGACGAGGGAGGATTTTAAAAGTTGCTTTGATTATATCTAATATTATGATTTTCAAAACAAAAAAAAAGAACAACAACAACCGGGGCAACTGTTTTGTATACCTTCTTGTTTCTTCTACTTTAATTAATACTCTTATCTATTCGAGTAACTTACACTACCCTTCCACTTTCGTTATTTAGTCTTCTTCCTCTTTTACCATTATGATTTTAATGTCTTCATCTATCTAGATTGTCTTCCACTTATCTTTTTTTGTTCCTCTTTAATGGTCATATTTATGTCTTCATATCCTTTTACATTTCTTATTACATGTAAACGTGTATTGTGTTTCTCTAGAACATAACGTGCAGTTCCTTGTCTTACTATGTTTTAGTTTTAACTGTACTTGATTATTTCAAATTACTTGTGATGTATTATGTTGAGTTTCATAGAAAAGCATTATTTTTCACAACTAACATGAAGTTAATGACACCATGTTCTTAACATCATCAATGTATTTTTAAGGACTGGTGTACACACCATTAGGTTGGTTGTTTACTCAGTTTCAGTATAGTGAGAATAAAAAGAACCAGTGAGAGTTGGAGAGAGATAATGGAAACAAAGATGGAGAAAGATTGAGAAACAAGACAGAGATGGTTACAGAGGGAATTGCGAAGACTCCACAAGAAAAGTACCTGTAGGAAAATGTATCTATGAGTCAAAGGAAGTCTTATTTTTTTAGCGTACAGTTTGGCACGAGTTCAGATATGTTCATACTCACTAAATCTTTGTTAACTAGTATCCCATACCAGTACAAGGGATAATCTTGGCTTTTTGTATTATTCTTTTTTCGTAGATTTTTTTTTTCAATTACAGACAGTACAACCTCGAGTACAGACGTAAGGTGATAAGATTACTTTTTCTTTCTGTCTATCTTGCTCTCTTTCTCTTGGTCGCTCTCTCTCTCTCTCTCTCTCTCTCTCTCTCTCTCTCTCTCTCTCTCTTTCTCTCTCTCTCTCTCTTTGTTTGTGTCTGTCTCTCTGACTCTCTTTCTTTCTGTCTCTTTACGTGTATGTCTCTCTCTCTTCCCTATCTCTATCTGTCTCTCTTTTTCTCTCTCCGTATATTTCTCTATCTCTCTCTTTTTCTCTTTCCGTCTATTTCTTTATTTATCTATCTTACTGTCTCTATCACTTTATATCATTGCATCTCTGCTTCTCGACTTCTGTCTACTATACTGTACATAAATACCATCTATCCTGCCCCTCCCCCCTACCTTCCTATATAAAAATATCTCTCTCCTCTCTCTCTCTCTTTCTTTCTCTCTCTTTCTCTCTCTCTCTCCTCTCTCTCTCTCCTCTCTCTCTCTCTCTCTCTCTCTCATAAATTCAATCGTGAGACAGATTATTCGCTAAAAAACCTCTACCCCCTAACTCCCTCCTCCCCCTCCCCCTAAACCCCTCTTCTTTTTTTTTTCTTCTCTCTACTCATGCCCTAGACAGGTGCTCACTCGCTCTTAGATCCAAACAACACAGTTAGCCGTAAATACCTTAAGGCAAAAAACCTGCTTCTCATGCTC
Source organism: Elysia chlorotica (assembly GCA_003991915.1). NCBI lineage: Eukaryota > Metazoa > Mollusca > Gastropoda > Plakobranchidae > Elysia > Elysia chlorotica. Next base: position 380,104 of record RQTK01000272.1, on the reverse strand, counting down.
AAGGTGTCCGCCAAAGATTATTACCAGGCTTAGGTGACATAAAATGAACAAGAAGAAGAAATGCTTTGTTTTACCTTCCATCCTAAAGTTAGTGCGAGTTATCTATCTGTGAGATAGAGGGAGGGAGGGAGGAACAGGAAGAGAAGGAGAAAGAGAGGAAGAGAAGGAGAAACACGGCAGAGGAAGGGCGAGTTCGAAAAAGAGAGACGATAGAGATTAAGGAGAGCCGGAAAGAGAGAGAGAAAGAGAGAGAGAGAGAGAGAGAGAGAGAACGAACGAACGAACGAAAGATACAAACGCGAAACAGAAAAAAAGGAGAAAGTAAGAAGACAGAGACAGACACAGAAAGACAGAGATATAAAGAAAGAGAGAGAGAGTCAGACAGAGACAGAGACAGAGACAGAGACAGAAGAGGGACAAAGAGAGAACAGATAGACTAAAGTAAAGACGGACAGAGAGAGAGATAAAGAGAGAAAGAACGAATGAAAGAGAAAACCGAGGGACAGAAAAAAAGAGAGAAAGAGTCAGAAAGACAGAGACAGGCACAGAAAGTCAGAGATATAAAGAAAGGGAGATAGAAAGAGAAAGAGAGGGAGAGAGAGACAGACAGACAGAAAGAGAGACAGAGAGACAGAGAGAGAGAGAGAAAGAGAGAGAGAGAGATGTGACGGTAATTAGTCAGCGGAATGCGTTGCACCCCAGCTTGTTAGTTGGCAGTAAGCCTTTAGGATATAGTGGCAGAGCTGCCAACCTATCTAGTCACTATCTTTACACAAGTACATGTATGTATTAAAAAAATATATGCTCTTTTAGCATAGGTTAGCAGCCCTGCAGTTGTTACCTTGGGTCAGAAAAATGAATGATTCATCCCTCTGTATCAAACCTACTTAGGCCTACACACTAATTTGAGCATACTATAAATGCTTCTAGTGCTCTTCCTTTTTTTACTAATTTTGTTAGAGATCAGACCTAGACCCAACAAAAAAATATATGCGATACGTTGTTTGATTCAACTTTTTTTAAAACTATTTCCAATACCTTAAGAATATTTTTAAATAATCTAGAGCAGTAACACGTGAACATAATTGCATTTGTAGTAATATTGATAATCGAGCGCCAAGGTATTATCAATAAAACTAAATATAATAAAGTTGAATCAGTGCAAAAGTAACTAAATAATGTGGACATGGACGGTGTAGATTTTTTATATGGTTCTTTGCTTTGCAATTTTAATATGTATCCATTTTTCAATAATGCGCCCTTATTTGATTGTAACCAATCGTTACCATAGGTCTCACATTACAACATTGTTTATTTTTCACCTGATGCATGTTGAAACATTGTCCGTTATAGTGTATGAGAGAATTGTGAGACAGGTGTCACTTCAGCATTCTTATCTTTTCAGTACTAATAACAAATACTGTTTGTCTATTGTCCTCACTGTGACCCTGCCTGAGTGTCTGTCCCTGTCTCTCATTTTTTTCTAGATTAATATCTATTTAGATCTTTATTTATCTATCTATCTATCTATCTATCTATCTATCTATCTATCTATCTATCTATCTATCTATCTATCTATCTATCTATCTATCTATCTATCTATCTATCTGTATATTTATCTACCGAGACACACACACACACATACAAAGAGAGAGAGAGAGAGAGAGAGAGAGAGAGAGAGAGAGACCAAGGCCAACAAGACGATAGCCAAGAAATGTGACTAATTTGTTATAACATAAATAATGTTGATAAAGAATGTCATAGCTGCCATCTCCTGCCAACTGGGGTGACATCATCGATAACAATCCATTAGTAACAGCCTGTCACATACCCTGCTCAAAATGACGAGTGTATGACCAGAGATGCAATGTCCTCATGCCTAACCAGTAAGCTGACCCTTATGCACAATAATACCACCTGTTAGTAGTGGACACCGGGCAGCAGGACTTATGAGAACTGGGGGTCACATTAGTTCAGTGTCTACCTTTCGGATCATTCTCTGAGAACCTGACACGTCCCTCTATGCTTCCATATTCACTAAATCCCTATCTAAGTTTTCTGTATTAGCCTTTTTAAAGAGTCTATAATCGGTGTAATGCCACATATAAGCCATCTTCTTTTTGGTGGCAATGCGATTTAAAGCCGATATATTTACAAATCGACGGTTCTAATCTGGCCATTTCTTGCTTAATTGCTCTTTCTTTCCACTGTTAACCCCCAAGAACCGTGAGTGCAAAGTCTCGGTAGCTTACATCTCGTCTTAAGCCTTATTATACATAATATTATTCTTACAACGAAAGGTATCGGCCCCTATAACCGTAGGTAAGTTACTGCGATGTTGTACTTATAGCCCCTGAACTACCTAGAACTCTAGTTCTGCATAGTGTCAAAACTTCGAACAGTACTGTAACCCATCCACCCGTGACCCTGGTCATGAGGTTACTTCAATCTCACTTGGTCTCGGATCACTGAATCGGACGAAATCTATTCTTCCGTTTAAAAGATCAGTGATGGACCTTAAAATTCTGGCGTAATAGGATAGAGTTACTTCGAAGATGTCTAGATTGATAGGTAGAAACCAAGGTAAATCTAGATTAGGTATTTAGGATGGGAGACAATACATGTATAGGGATTATCACTGTCGTAACGAAAGACGAGACGTCTATATCGGTCTCTGTTGTTTTCTGTTATCATTCGTTCTTCATTTCTCTCTTGTCCTTCTCCAATTCTTCATGTATGTTTGTCTGATTGTGATGCTTTTTAGGTCTATTTCTCCATTTTGTATCTCTCTCTTACTCTCTCTCTCGCTCTCTTTCTCTCTTTCTCTCTCTTCCTCCCTCTCTTTGAATCTCTCTATTAAATCTATATCTCAGCGTATCTCATACGCAATATTATCTATTTATCCGTCGTTTTATCAACCTAACTTCTTCATTACTTACTTAGCTATCTACTTACTATTTTACTAACCTAGGTCTATACATACCTATCGATCAATCCATATATTTAACTATTAATCCATCAATTTATATCTTCCCCATCTATAATCCTATTTACAACCCCCTTTCCATCCTGTTTTCTCTCAATCTCAACGTCTCTCAGTTCCCACCCCAATTCCCCTCCTTTATTTATATTTGCGTATCCCTTAATCAAACAAACATAGTACTGTAATTATAACGGGGCAATACAATCATTATACTGAGTTACATGCATAGCCTAGTGAAATATCAGTCATAGCAAACTTAACCCACAGATTTCTTACTAGACATAATTATGTGACTTAAACACATGTGAGGAGGAAAACGGAGGTATGAGGGAGACCTTTGAAGGGATAGTTTGTCAAGTATGTTTGCCGCCAGTCAACATGGAGCTTTGGTTACCCAAACCTCTAAGCAGATGCGTAATATACAGGCAAAAGCCATTTTCCTAAAACTGTCGGGGTTTTTTCTGGAGTACTAAGCAGAATGATGGGCATTAAAATGAGCCCAAAAATATTCGCAACAAATCTATTTCATTGTTTGAACTTCAAAAGTTTTACATTTGATAAGTTTCTGCAAATACTTCGGATCTAAGTTTGTTAGGCCTACATACCATGAAAACTGGGTATGAATATCCGACAATGTAATGATGTTTAATAACTTTAGCTTGAGTTATGGTCTCTAAAATTAATGGAGATAAAAATCACGGCGTCATGCCTTCTTTTTATCAGGCTTAGTTTTTGGATCTAAATAGTTTGTCACTTATTGGTCCATCGCCGTCCAGCAACCAAGTTTAGAAATACGAAAACTAATGTTTCGATTTATCGGCTTTGTTCTCAATAAATCAGATACAATAATAGATAACAAACCCGATTCGCATTAAAATATCCCTATAATGATCATGCAATTATAATATTCGCGTCTTATATTTAACCTACCTTTGGCCCTGGTTGGCTTTCGTAAGTAAGATTTTAAAGACTTTTTAAACACTATTATATCCGAAAGTCTTAAAATTAGCTTGCTTTCAAAACTGGGTTAGGTAATACGTTTGGACGTAACCGTTCTTGTTAGAGCCTTCAAGAGTGTCATAGTCCGTTAAATTAGCTCTTGAAAAGTGGTCGAGTCCAGTGTTAGGCAGGCTCTCTGTAAGGGCCCCAGTCAACAGTCCATACTATGTCCAGATCATCGTAAAAGTGATTAATTACTCCAAAGCTTGGTGCCAGATTTGATATCAGGACAAGTTCAGTATAATTATTTCCATCGGTTCACAACCGATTTTTTTAACCTCTCGGATCGAACCAAATGTACATCGTTCTATCTGAAATTGAAATAATGAGGTGATTGTTTATAAAACAATAAAACTTTTAAAAATTCTTGTTATTCAAAACTTTTCAGAAAAGTCGACACGGGCTCTGGAAACATTTGTTTTTCTACATTTAATTTAATCAAGAGTTAGTTATACATTAATTTGTCACATATTTATTCCACAACAAAAGATGTTCCCAGAGCTTAGTTGAGATCAATATTAGGATATCCGGTACTATTAAGTAACGATGCACGCAAGGACTATTTGTATCTGTATATTATAAAAAAAAACTATTAAAAAAACAATAGGGCCTGGCGACAAGAACAACAGTATGGTCTCAATTAAAAAAAAAAAACTAATCACTTTTTTATTTGTTTACCTGACACCAACAATTGTGTTACTTGTGTATTAAAATATAATATGCTCAGGATACTGAAGAATCACCAATGGAAAGAAAACCTAAAACCAATAACACTAGAGTCCTCTAAATGATTGTTAAAGTGCACTGTTCCAGCCTTGGATGCTTTTGTCCGATATTGCCATGACTGTTTTATCGCATCTCTCGAATCGTAACAAGCCGCTACCGTGACTGGTCATGTCTTCGCAATCTTTTCTGGAGAAAATGTGGCCATGAAGATACCAAAACTGGCCCAGAAACAAAACAAAACAAAAAACGTGTTCATAGTCACTATTATTTATTTTCATGTCTCACTGTCCCTAACTCTCTAACTTTCGATCTTTTTTTTATGTCTATTTTTCCTATGACGTATCTATCGCAATGCCACTTTGATCTTCTCTTGATCTCCTTTTTTCTATATTTTTCTTGCTACGTAATTCTAAGACAACTCTCTCTTTCTTTCTCTCTCTCTCTCTTTGTCTCTCTCTCTCTCTCTCTCTCTCTCTCTCTCTCTTTCTTTGGAGACACGAGCCCTGGGGTAGAACACCGGCTTCTGAAGCAGGAGGTCCGTGGTTCGAGCCATGCTCTAGCGACTTTATCCCCTACTGGTTGGGTCGGTGTCAGTATAATGTGACAGCCTGTACATGTGTCGATTTGCGACGCAAAAGGTCACGAGTTCGAATCCCGGCGGTTGCGTTCCTTACTAGTTGGGTCGGTATCAGTTTAAATGTGTCATGGCATCCCCACCCTATCTCGTTTGTGGCAGCACATCAGACGTCAGTCTTGTGCTTCATCCACAATATAGCCTATATAAGGCTTACGTTGGACATGAAAGCCAACTCAACTCAAATCTTTCTCTCTCTAGATAGATAGATAGATAGATAGATAGATAGATAGATAGATAGATAGATAGAATATCAGCATTGTCGGTAGAGTGCTCACAACAAAAGGGGCATGCTATAATAATAATAAAAAGGTAATTAATTTTATTATTATTATAGATAGACAGATAGATAGACATATATAGAGATGGCAGATAGATGGGTAGATTACATAGTAGGATAAATATTTAGATAGATAGTGTGTGTTTGTGTGTGTGTCCGTTTTCACTGCATGAGGGTGTGTAGTTGGTGAATTACACAGTCATCTACCAAGGTGAACAGGTTAAACAGAGAAAGAGAGAGAGAGAGAGAGAGAGAGAGAGACAGACAGAGAGGGCGTAAAGAAGAGTGAGAAAAAGACAGAGAGAGAGAACGAGAAAGAGAGAGAGAGAAAGAAAGATTTGAGTTGAGTTGACATCGGTAATGTCACGTGTTCCGCTATTTCTCACATAAAGGTAAATCTAGGAGCATTTTGTTTTCATGTCCAACATAGGAGGTGACAACGATGCAGTTGCATGGAGCTACATGATTATTTGCAGAAGAGTTATAGGATAGGTCGAAGGAAGAAAATAGATATGAAACTAGTTAAAAGGGTGGAATGAAAGAAAGAAGTAGATAGAAAGATAGATAGATAGATAGGTAGATAGATAGATAGATAGATAGATAGATAGATAGATAGATAGATAGATAGATAGATTATCTATCTATCTATCTATCTATCTATCTATCTATCTATCTTTCTATCTACTTCTTTCTTTCACTCCACCCTTTTAACTAGTTTCATATCTATTTTCATCCTTCGACCTATCCTATAACTCCTCTGCAAATAATCATGTAGCTCCATGCAACTGCATCTTTGTCACCTCCTATGTTGGACATGAAAACAAAACGCTCCTAGATTTACCTTCATGTGAGAAATAGCAGAACACGTGACATTACCGAATTTACTCTTATTCCATTATCGTTAGCAATCATTGTCGCAAATATTGTCAACCATCGAATTAATTATAGAGTTTCCTTCGTCTAAAGCGTGGCAGTTTGCACTTTTTTTAAATGCGAGGGGAAAAGACTTTACCGTTACTTGTTTGAGTTTAAATGTCCTATTCTGCATCTTACGTTGAAGAGCAAACATGGTCCTGATAGCTCAAAAGTATCTCTAGACCGATGGGAAGGGAATAAGTTAACCGAGATGTCAAATTCCATGGGCTGAAGAATAAGCTTACATGGATTTCCTCAAATGTAAATACTGTGTAGTGTGGTTACTCTGTGTCTCTGTTCTCTTGCTCTTCCTAAAAACCTCCATCCCTCTCTTTCCTGAATATTCCTTTATAATTTTAGGCGCACTCCTCTCTCTCTCTTTTTCTCTCTCATCTCTCTCTTCACTTATTCCTCCCTCTCTCTCTTTCCCCCACCCTCGCCTCTCTCTCCTCTCTCAATATCTTTCTTCTCTATCCTGTCTCGCCTCCCTCTCTCTCCTCTCTTATCTCTCTATCTCTCTTCCTCTCTCCCTCTCTCTGTCTGTCTGTCTGTCTGTCCCTCTCTCCCTCTCTCTCCCTCCCTCGATCTCTTTCTCTCTCTCTCTCGCTTTCTCTTTCTTTCTTTCTCTCCTTTCCCTCTTTCCTCTCTCTTTCTCTCTCCTCTGTCTCTTGTCACGTTCTCCTCTCTCACTATCTCTCTTCTCTATCCTTGTCTCCTCTCTCTTCTCTCTCTCTCGCTCTCTCTCTCCGTTTCTCTTCTCTCTCTTTCTCTTTCTCTCTCTGTCTCTCCCTGTCTCTCTCTCCGTTTCTGTCTCTCTCTGTCTGTCTCTCTCTTTCTCTGTCTGTCTCTCTCTGTCTCTCCCTGTCTCTCTCTCAGTTTCTGTCTCTCTCTGTCTCTTTCTCTCTTTCTCTCTCTGTCTCTTTCTCTCTCTGTCTCTCTCTCTCTCTCGCTCTCTATTTCAATAATTAATGTCCGAGATGGGTGTAATTAAATTTAGTATCCAGATTATATCTTTTACCACCAACCGCACGTAGCCCCATAATTTTATTGTATGTGTCCCTCTCCTAACCTTCCTTCTCTAATCTCCCTTTTCATATATTTAGGCGTGAGCTTATTGGCTTAAAACATGTGTCACAACAAAGATGAAGATGACAATATTAAAAAAAAATAATAGTAATGAAGAATTAGTATTAATCGCAGTGGATTACCTCTATCCAGGCTTTACTTTGAAGACCAAGGTACGAAATAATGTCTACTTTTTTCTTTTTAAATCTATTTCAGAGCAAAACTTATTTTTCTTTTGCTTCTATTCTGGTTTTACTCTAGAGGTCAAGGTACAAAATAATGCCCACTTTTCCTGTTTTACCCTACTTCTGAGCAAATTTTATTTTTTCTTCACATAATTATAGGAATTTCCAATACATGATAGTGCATGGTAATTCAGAAGAATTGATTTTTATGAAAGTTAAACGTGATTTTAAGGTCTACATTTATTGTATGTGGTCCCAATTCATTATAATAGAACCTTTTCATGTATGGCCAACTGCTAATACTTCGCGATAGCTAAAATAACTTTATTCTTTACATCCGATTAGTGTTCTTCTCTCTTAGGACCTTACATTCTTGGTACAAGTTTTATCAAGAGAAAAATCTCAACAAACCGGTATTTCTCTCAGATGATAGCGGACATAGAGTTCAAGGTAAAAGAGGTTGAAAGAGAGAGAGGAAGGGCGAGAGAGAGAGAGAGAGAGAGAGAGAGAGAGAGAGAGAGAGAGAAGTCGATAGAGAAAAACAGAGACATGCATACAGACTTAGATAAATAAACATAAAAATAGATGAAGCAAAAGAGAGACAAAGAGTATATGAAAGATGAATAAAGAGAGAGAAGATGGGGGCGGACATAGGTACAGATAGACGGAGACATAGCCACAGACAGAAAAGGAGACTAAGAGTGACATAAAGAGAGCAAAATAGAGAGATAGATAGAAAAGAAAGAGATCGAGATACAGAGAAAGAAAGAGAGACAGAGACATATAGACAGAGATAAACAGAGATACAGACTGAGAACCGGGGAGAACTGGCAGTGAGAACTAGAGAAACCACGACAGTTTAAGTCAATGTTCGTCGATCCTGAAAAGCTTTTTTTCAAACCCCTCAGAGCGTGTAAAGCTGTAAAGGAACTCTCTCAAGCGACTCCAAAGTCCAGCGTCGGTATATGCCTGGGGCCAGGAAGAAATCTGGGCAATATTGACTCTGGACATATCCACTACACTCCTCCGCTTGTAAGATCTATCTATATATCTTTCTTGCGACCAAGATTGGACATTTGCTGAGTCCATCTTTTTCTATCTTCCTGTGTCCTCCATTTCACAAGGAAGATTTTCCCGCGGTGTCCCCGTGCCTTGTTCAAGTTGCAGTCAACCCACACTTCTTTTTCAATGTTTTGGGTCCCATAGGTTCCGTTTATGTATGGTTTCTTTCTTCTTTCTATGGCATTGACCGCTGGATCTAAAACACTTTTCCTTTAAATATTAGTAGTATTGTAGGCTCTAGGTTCTACAGTCCAGTTGAGCCAGGAGTCCTGCTTCCAGCTCCCAGTCTTATCTCGTGTGTGGCAGCACGTACAATTGTCAGACGTCAGTCTAGGGATCCATCCACTATATAGCCTATACAGTGCTGATGTTGGACGTAATGCACCCAACTCAACTCAACCTTGTAGTAAAATTTAGGCTTTAGTTTCCACTTGGTCCAGTTGAAAAATAACAACAACAAAAGTTTGGAGAAAATTTACGATTACAATTAAGAATGGAGTCTAGGATTCTCACATGCACCACTGGGCAGTTGGGCCGGTCTGGTAGGTCAAGCCGGAAGGACTAGTGAAGCTTCATTAAGTGGCCTGATCTTCCGCATAATGAAGGCGCTTTGCCATCGATGGCAACAAACTTAGCATTCATAGTTTAAGCTCAAAGTTCGAGTTAATACGCTAGTTTGGGATTTTACTAAATCATCTAAAGTTCCTCCTTTGTGGAGGTAGAGTTGGAGCATGATGCTTTTTTAACTATCACCGTTCTTCATTTCGTCAATTCAACAAACAAAAAAACAGAAGAAAACATAATTTTGGAGAGAATTGACGATTGCAGTCTACAATTTTCATCCCTAATATCTATATACTTTTTCTAGTTTGTTATTTCAGTCTCGAAATCTAATATCGTGGAATTTGCTTATTATTATAATTATTAAACTAGCTGAACAAGTTTGGAACAGACGGCGTTTATGCGATAAATGATGGAGAGAGAGAGAGAGAGAGAGAGAGAGAGAGAGAGAGAGAGAAAGAGAAAGAGAGAGAGAGAGAACTAGGAGAGTGGAGGAGAGAGAGACTGAGTGAGAGAAAGGGAGCGAGAAAGAACCATAGAGAAACAGAGAAACAGAGATAAACTATAGATGATACACTGGAAGAGAAAGAGAGAGAGAGAGAGAGAGAGAGAGAGAGAGAGAGAAGGGGAGGGGGGGCGGAGCCAACCATGCGTCACCTTTAACCTTTGCTGCCTACAGCGGAAGAGTCCACCAGGTAAACTCTGCACAGTGCATTACTATCTGTAGGGCCTACCAGACAGGTAAAGATCCAGCCTGGGTTCCTGCTTAGGACTTAACGTACCGGTAACCAGATTTCAGACTCTCTCTCTCTCTCTCTCTCTCTCTCTCTCTTTCTCTCTCTCCCCTCTCTCTTTCTTTCTCTCTCTCTCTCTCTCTCTCTCTCTCTCTCTCTCTTCTTTCTCTCTCTCACTCCGTTCACTGTTCCGTTTTATTATTCCTTTACATCCCTCCAACCAATGCGGCCAAGATTTACCTAACTTTACTGTGCGGGACCAAAACAGATCCTAACTGCTCCCCGCCCCCCGTCCCCTCAAGATCAGAGCGCGGGGGCTTGAGAGGGGCTCCCCAAACCTGTTGGCTGTTGTATCCTGGCCTGCTTTCATTACAGCTGAAAACAGCATCGGCTGCACAGACGCCACCGAGTTTAGATCTAGAAAAAGACTAGAGAGCTGTCTGAAGAGAGAAGAGGCAAAAGAACTCTGCTCCTTCTGTCAGTCAAGTTAGTCAAGCCGTGTCAGTTGAGGCCAGCAGACAAGGCAAAGAAGAGACCGTGAGGCCAACTGCTAGGCGTTAGTCTGGTAGCCTAGCCTAGCGTGACCACCTTACCATCACACTATAACCTCACTTTTCCCTTCACAAGCCCAACTTGTCCTGGGCTAGACCTAACGTTTTTAACCACAGGAGACCGTAATACAGTGTATTATTGTCCTCGCCGGCCTCGCCTTAGAGCCTTTACCTGTATATGTTTTCCCCTGGAGGTCAACGCAAAACGGATATTATTTATAGGTCGCAAGCTACTGACTGACCACTACTGTGCAGCAGATCTGTGTGCTAGTCCAGTTACAGGTGTAATTAATCAGACAGATCGAATTCTGCCTAGATCTATACCTGTGTTAATTTTGTTACATCGCCTGGTGATAGTATTTACATACTCAAGCTGTGAATCCTTGTTTCGAGTTTCCTACAAGTTTCATTAGAAGTTGGACAGTTCTACATTGATAGTTCATAACAATCATAATACTGGAGAAGTTAATCTTTATGTTCTCAAATTAAATGACAAACTGTCTTTTTGTTTATGTTTCTGGTTTAGATTAAGTGCTAGAATGCTATCATTTTAGCTGTTGCATTCCGCATTTTGACATGATGTGTTAAATAAAAGTAATCGTGTAGTAAAATTAAATTGAAACAGTTGCATGAACATGGAATTTAATGTTAGTAATTTTATTTCGTCTCCAACGATAATGGCTCTCTAGATTCTATATTTCGTGCAAACAAAGTTGTGGCAACCTTGCAAATCGTCTTACGCTATAAGAAATGCGACTAGTTGTAAGCTACCGTTACGTACCGTTGTACATACGGCCCTAAATGTCTAGATAGTAATTATAATTTCAAATCCCACCTCTTCTTGTACTTTACTCGAACCTGTGTGTCATTCAGCGTAGAAGTATGCCTTACATTATCATTTTGTTATTTATTTATTTATTATTCGTATTATAATTATTATTAATTCTACATCTATATTCAACCAAAATCTTCAGAAGTCCAGGAATAAACAACATCAATAGAAAACTGGCCACTTTAACTCATTGATTACTGACCCAAATTCTGCAAACTCCGGAATACTAACCACTGCCAGGATAGACTGAATTTTGTATTGAATTCGAAGGATTATGACATTGTGAACGTAGAGAAACCATGGCTTCGTTTGGACTTCAAGCATTACTGAGGCCTGGATTAGTTCTGTTTGTTATAGCCGTTGCATGTATTGGTGAGTACATAAAATAAGTGTGATCTAATACTATAAAAACCATTAGGAGTGGGTTAAAGCTTTGTTGTCTTAAAAGCATTAAATTCTGCAAATTTTCTTCTCTTACTTATGTAAACATTGTCCTGTTCTCCCTATGATCTATGATCTCTCTTGATCTCTCCTTTCTCCCGCTATTTCTCTTATCTATCTTGTTCTCTATCTCTCTTATCTACCACTCTTTGTTTCTCTCCCTCCTTCTCTCTTTCCTCTTTCTCTTTCTCTCTAATTGTCTCTCTCTCTTCGTGTTTCTTTAATTTCTATATCTGTCATTATTTCCATGTTTTTTTTTTTTAGATTTAGGCTACCTACCTACCTATCAACCATCCTATCTATAATCTCTCTGTCTCTCTATTTATCCATCTATCTATCTATATATGTATTTATCTCTCTATCCATATATCCGTCTGTCTCTATGTACATCTATCTATTAATCAATCGTTCTATATATTATTTATACCCATGCGTCCGTCCTTCTGACGATCTCTCTTTGCCTGTCTGTATATTTGTCTATTCTTCTGTCTCTCTGCTGTAAAATGTAAACATCCTAAATATAATTTAAAAAACCTGAAAAATAGAATACATTTAGTAAACCATTTATTACAAATGATACACCAATAAATTAATCGATCTATCTATCTATCTATCTATCTACATTTACCGGTAGTGTAGTGTAAAAACTATAATCACTATGCTGTTTTCCATACATATACTATTATATTGTGATTATTCGCCTAATCTTGTAAGGCGTCTATACATTGCTATTTCTCAATACATTTTTTCGTTTCATCGAACAATGCCCTGTGAAAGAGTTTATTTGGTGTGTTAAACTGTTCATCATATTGGCCCAGGCAAGCTTTTCGACATTCTATCTGACTGGATTTCCGAGAGTTTTTTACACGAATAAATGAGAATGCATTTCATACTCCTCCACGGGGGAAGGGTTTATAAGCCTCGGATTAGTATTGCCAGGCTAGTTGGGTTTTTCTTTGTAATGCCTATACTTTTAACCCCTTGTAAATAATTATGAGGACGCATATAACATCTAAAGCATTATTGTATGTATGTGTATGACAGAGAGAGAAAGAGAGAGAGAGAGAGAGAGAGAGAGAGAGAGAGAGAGAGGGTGCCAGAGAGATAAAGAGACAGGGAAAAGATGGAATAGATTATATGGGAAAAATTTTTGCGCAAAGCAAAATTACGTAATAGTATACAAATCAAAGAAAGTTTCAAGTGAATTACCCCCCCCCCCCCCCTCTCTCTCCTTACACTATAATTATCAGAATTTTATTTCGTAGACTTTTCTTAATGGGTTTAGCGATAATAGTTGGGCCTGAATCAATAACATCCTTTCAAGTGTGATTCTAAACATTTAACAGGGGGGAAATCCATTTAATACATGTGCTACTTTAAGGTGTGTCTTGAATGTAAAGTGTGTAGGTGTAGAATTAGGTGTGTCGATGGCGGATCAAAGGGAAAAAAAGGCAACGCATGCAGGTCAAAACAGAAGATGACAGCACACTAAAATGAAAAGTGTCTAATATCTAACATAGGCCTATATTAAGGTTTTACTTTGTTTCTCCTTAGAGCAAAGAACGAACTGGCTCAAGTGGCATAGCACTAGGAAGTCTGCGGTTCGAAACCCATGATTGGTCTAATAGTGTATTTGTCCGATTTTGTCACAAACTAGTTGAGTCGATGTCAGTTTAAAGTTACTGGCTCAGACAGGAGTCCAGATCTCCCCGCACTGTATCTGTGTGCAGCGCTTAAATTTGTCAGATGTTAGTTGTGGGATCCGACTTAATAATATGGTTTATATCGGGCTCACTTTAGACGCTAATCAACAAACAAACAAACAAGCAGGTCTAATATTTATAAAGTATGGAAATATTGTACTTTTTCCCTTCTCAAAGTGTGAACGTTAGTGCGCGAAGCTTCTAGAGTTCATCGGATCGATCTTAGATCGGGCCGACTTGCTGGTTGGCTTGATGTCAGTGCAGTATAATGTTAGCCAGGTGCCCTAGTATCTATGCTTTTTATCTCTTGAGCAGAACGTAGAACTGTCAGGTTTAAGTCTTGGTTTCTGTCCGCGAGATAGTTTACATGTAGTTGCTGATGATGGACGTCGAAACACTGAAAAAGCAATTAAATCACTGAAGTTGCGCCGCCTACCTTTAACACGGTACCTACAAGCCATAAGGATAAGTCAAAGCTCTATTAAAAAGTTTAATAGCTTCATTATCTCTCCATGGTAGCTCTCATTTTGAACAGAAAATATAAATGTTGCAATTATTTGAAATAAAAATACAGATATTTTCTTTAATATTTCAGTCTGAAGTTCCCACGTACATAGGTACCTGTCCACAATTTTCGTATACCCTATTTTTTCCCTTTAAAAAAGAGTCTTCAAAATGTCTTGGCCCTGCAGATAGCCTGCGCAGTTTAAAAAGAGGACAACAAAAAGAAAAGAAAAAAAAAAGGGGGGGGGAGGAGGACTAAACCTTGTCATCATTCTTATACTTCTTATTCGATTTTTATTAGTTTATTTTCTCATGCCTTTACTTCGTAGTTCTTCATCCTATTTATTCAGTTCACTGTATTACCAAATCTGAAAAACTGCACATGTCTTCCCTTTTTTTTCCCTTCGTCAACATGCTTTAACTACTTTATGAGTCATGTGAAAGGAAATTAATACACTGCAGTATAGGCAAATCAAATGACATGTCAAAGGGCAGGGCATCGGCAATGCGTGATTGTTTGCCAGCTTTGCATGTGCGCAATCATGTTTGGGGAATTCCGCATATAAGTCTGTCAATCCCCACTATGCTCAAATTAATCATAGGAGGTGCAGCTGTACATTTGGTTTAGCTGTACCTAGATCTATTCAAAGTGCTTTTATCTAATCCAAATCTTAATTTCAAGAAGCAGGTAGCCTACATTTATAGTACTTAACTTTCTTTGTTGGCAATATAACATGATGTACAAATTCCCTAGAAAGACTACTACAACAAACATTATAGTAGATATTGAAATGGGGGCGGGGGGGGGGAGGACCAACCCAACCCAACTACAAAAAACAACAACAGAAACATGCACGCTTAAAAACGTATACTGTACTTTCCCCGGCTTTCCAAACCGGCACACCTTGAAAAACACCCGACCCTATTACAGCCGGTGAATGGTTGAGTCCACTGGACCGAGGTGGACTTGAATTCACGAAGCATAGAAGTAGGTAAGCTTACATTATTCTGCACACACGGTGCACAGGGGGGCACGGGAGAAACCCGTAGAACCGAGTGCGCAGATTTAAACCAGCACAGGTGCCTTACACCCACCCATTGGCACCCAGATCTACCTAGATCTTCATTCTAGGTCTAGTTAGTTCTTTACCTTGCCAGAAGTTGTTATTTTTAAGGCGGTGCAGACCACAGAGCGCTGACTCAGCCCGAGCCAATCCTACCTGGCATGTGTTTGGCGTGCTCAACTCTCACCGTTCTCTATTTGGTCACCCACACGTGTGCCGAATTCGCGGGTAGCTAAATTCCTAAGCCAAGTGGCAGAAAATTGGTTTATATTTTGTAGAATAACACTTTCAACTAAGTTGAAAAAGAAAGACGCAAAGGTTTGATGTTTGGAAAATAGAGGGGATGTGGGGTATGGGCAGTTTGAAAAAAAAAAGATTTTACTGACGCTTCCTGCAACTAACATGAAGATAACATCACTAATGCAGTCCCTAAAATTAATACTGTTACTGACACTTCTGCTGTTCCTGCTGTTGCTGCTGCTGCTGCTGCTGCTACTACTACTACTACTACTACTACTACTACTACTACTACTACTACTACTACTACTACTACTACTACTACTACTACTACTACTACTACTACTACTACTACTATCATTGGTACTAATTCCAACCTTAAGTAAACGCAGGCTATCGTAACTAACAGTAGCCCTTCTGCTGTTGCCGCAACGTGTGTTGCATAGGGTCTACTAATTTTCCTGATACTCTACGTTCTATCCTCCAGGAATTCTCTTAATGTATATTAAGCAGTCAGTACTGCCCACGGCTTATTATGGACGTGGAAACTGTAAATATGCGATGCTCACCCTTGCCGACTTTCACTATTGTATTGTATTTATCATCATTTTCTGCCCGTTAACAGGCCTATACCTCTTAACCTTTTCATTAACTCAAAATCATTTCTATCTAGCAGCGGTAATCCAAAGCCCTTAATCATGAACAGGCATACGGCACTTAACAGTACATAAGATATATTGTGTACATTTTCTTTGAAAGTGTATCGTGTCTCTCGTATTATTGAAACTGTATATATACGATTCTCATCCTTGCCAACTGTCACTATTGTAATGTATTTATCATTTTCTGCTCGTTACCAGTCTTATGCCTCTTAACCTTTCATTTGCTTAAAATCATCTCTATCTGGCAGCGGTAATCCAAAGCCCTAAATCAAGAACAGGCATTCGGTACTAAACGCTACACAAGATACATTGTGTATTTTTTTTTCAAAGCGTATCGTGCCCAGGGTTTTTGTTTGTTTTTGTTTTGGTCTAATCCATGGTCGTTAGTTCTTTAGTTGGTTACTTATGACGCTAATGGAAAATCAAGCATGATTTTAACGTTTAATGTAAAAAAGCACTGTATGTTATTACTTAGTCTTATGATATCTTCTGTATATCTATTTATCTATTTATCTATCTATCTATACTGGCAGTGAGAACTAGAGAAACCACGACAGTTTAAGTCAATGTTCGTCGATCCTGAAAAGCTTTTTTTCAAACCCCTCAGAGCGTGTAAAGCTGTAAAGGAACTCTCTCAAGCGACTCCAAAGTCCAGCGTCGGTATATGCCTGGGGCCAGGAAGAAATCTGGGCAATATTGACTCTGGACATATCCACTACACTCCTCCGCTCTATCTATCTATCTATATATCTTTCTTGCGACCAAGTTTGGACATTTGCTGACTCCATCTTTTTCTATCTTCCTGTGTCCTCCATTTCACAAGGAAGATTTTCCCGCGGTGTCCCCGTGCCTTGTTCAAGTTGCTGTCAACCCAAACTCTCTCTCTCTCTCTCTCCTCTCTCTTACTCTCTCTCCCTCTCTCTCTTTCGCTTTCGCGCTCTCTCTCGCCGCTTTTTAAATTAAGCTTAGAACAATCCTGAACTACGACGGAGCCTGTACTTCTCATTGTTGCCATCCTTATTCATCGAACAGACACGCACACCTGCTGTTTACCGTCAAAGAAAATCTCTATGTGAACCCTCTCTCTTTGCTACTCACTTTCTCATTTTACCTTCGGCAACTTAAGGTAACATCAGGGACACCAGAGTGGTGTCTGTGGTTACATCTTTGTGGAGAGGTTGTAAATAGCATGTCTGTTTTTATAGTTGGTAGTTTGACTATATTATGCTCCTCTATGCGGGATGAGTTTGGTGAGCCTGTGTAGAGTTATAGGACAGTTTTATGATTTCTGAGAGTATTAAGTATAAAGAGGAACATAAAGAAAATAATAAACAAAAGATGAGAGGTTTCTTACTGTAGGGGGTAATGGTATTATTGTTACGGTTATGTTTGGTGTAGGTAACAGAGTAAAAGGAATAGGTGGGTGGATAAATATGAAGGATGTATGATTTAAAGGAGAAAGAAAGGGTGGATTTTAAAAAGTGCAGAGGGAGGGAGAGAAAAGACAATTCGAGAGAGAGAGAGAGAGAGAGAGAGAGGAGGAGGAAATGTTGTCTGTTTCACTAAATCATAGAAAATGGTTGTTACATACAACGCGAAAGTAAATGAGACCTACATTATAAGCCAAAAGGTATTAAAAAAAAAAAAGAAAAAATATACAGCGAACAATGAAGAAATCAAGCGAAGGAACTTTTTCTTTATACATATATACCTTTTGCATGCGATTGCTTTTTGCCTCTGGTCTCTGTTTGAACATAAGACTCAGGTATGCGTCTTCACTCCCCTGCAACCTTTACATAACACACACTCTATGCCTTCAGTGGCTAAACTCGTCTTACCTCTCCTCTCGCCCAGGCTCTGAAAATAGAGCCAGAAGTTTTAGTTTTGTAGCTTTAAAAATTAGCTGTAAAATAGCTCTTTTATTTCAAAGAAAGTTATAAGGCTAAGGCTGTCTTGGGTCTTTCAGTCTCATCTTACTTGGTTTATTTTCTCAATTTGTCTCTATATCTCCACTCCTTCTTCCACTCTCTCTCTCTCTCTCTCTCTCTCTCTCTCTCTCTCTCTTTCTCTCCGTTATCTCTGTATCTTTCTCTCTCTGTCTTTGTATCTCTCCCTCCCCCCCTCTCTCTTTTTATAAGTCACTCTTGTGTCCATTACGTACAATTTTTATTTAATAGATAGACATGGTCCTCTCTACCACAACGTCTCACTATCTTCATTACACTACTCTCTGTTGCTGGTATAGACTAGTGTTCCTCAGTACATTATGTTGTCCATGATTTTCTTAAATTATAACATGGCAACAAAAGCGCCATTCACCAATGAATGTCAGGCGAAATCTTCAAAGCTGTAACTAAAAAAACCCTCTATAATCCCGTCTTTTTCTCTCCATCACTCTCTTCTTTCTCTGAGTAAATCTCTCTCTCTCTTTCTCTCTCTCTCTCTCTCTCTCTCTCTCTCTCTCTCTCTCTTTCTCGCAAATTAATGCCCGAGATATAGTTTCCAGGTATATGTTTTTACAATCAACCACACTAAGCTCCATAATAAATTATGTGCCGACAGGGATGTGGACGACTCTTGGCTCCTCTTTACAGCGTGTTAAACAAAAGTGAAACAACTTTGTACGTCACTTTCATATCTTGAGATTAAACTTCTATTAAATCTCCCAGATCCCAAAAGATCGTATAGTCACGTTATCTTTTTACCTTGGAGCTTTAATGTAGACCAGTACACTTTCTCAAATAAATATTTTAGCACGACTCCATTTTGTTTTAAATATTAATTAATTTTGTTTTGGATAATTATTTTTTGCCAAAACTCTTAAAACATAACTGGTTTGTATTTTTAAACTGTGCTGTAGAGGCCTTCATTGTCCTATCATCACCACAGCATTACAATTTACAAGCGCAGTAAATTATTGAATGCTACAGCCTTATTACTACCATATCATGTTAAATACTGAATGATTGAACACTTGTGTTTCGAGTTGTTTTTTTAACATTCTACAAGAGAAGAAATACTGTTTGATGTATTAATTTGTAAGGACTAAGTCAAATGAGATTTAAGACACTCTTTCAGCATCTTTAAAATCTACTTTTAGGTAATTCAGTTTGACTTATAAAGCCTCTCTCTCTCTCTCTCTCTCTCTCTCTCTCTTTCTATGTCTGTCTGTCTGTCTGTCTGTCTGTCTGTTTGTCTGTATCTCTCTGTCTATCTCTCTCTCTCTTTCTCTGTCTCTCTAAGGCGAACTGCCGTAAGAGGAAGAGTGTTGGTCTCCGGCTCGAATCCCACGATCGGCAGATTTATTGGTACGATTTCGCCCCTTGTAACTGGTAGGGTCGGTGCTAGAATAACGTGACTAGCTGAGATACGAGTTATGGAAACCCTTTCCGGTCTCGTGCGTGGCAGCACATAAAATTTTCAGACGTTAGTCTTGAGGCCCGTCTACAATATAGCCTATATAGTGCTGACATTGGACGTTATACCAAGTAAACTTTTCAACTGCTCTTCTTCCCTCTCTTTCGCCATTTCTCTTTATCTATCTATCTCCATGCACCTGTCTATCTCTCTATAAAACATTTTTTTCCATTTATATTACTCTGTCTATTTTTGTCTTTCTCTCTTTCAGTCTCTCTAATTATAATCTACCAGTATCCCCAATCATGCCTCTCTGTCTGACCTTCCGTCTGTCTGTCTGTAATCTGTATGTATATCTCTGTTTCGTCTTGTTCTTCTCTCTGTCTCTCTGTCTCAATCTCTTTCTCCACCTCTCTCTCTCTCTCTCTCTCTCTCTCTCTCTCTCTCTCACTTCCACTCCCACTCTTTCTTCCTTTCTCGTTCCCTATCTATATTTTATGGGCGATTCTCGTCTCATAAGATAAGGAAGTGCAATCTCTATTTTTACGATGCCATACAGTGTAAAAGTCAATTTAGTTACCGACAGATTTTTCACCCATTTTCTGCGATCATTTTCATGCTGAAATACAGCATTTTCCTAACTATATTGTATGTTCCTTTATTGTTGAAATGACATTGCTCTTCCTCTGTCATCTTCCTTGTTACCAGATTATGGCAACGGACAGATTGAATTCCCAGTTTTTCAGCATAAATTTCCGAGAAGTGTGAATACCATGACGTTTGATGGAAATGCCTATATTCAGGTAAATATGTTTATTTAATCAAATACTCAACTGCTGCTGTTTATAATGATAATGATGACGATGATGATGATGATGATGATGATGATGATGATGATGATGATGATGATGATGATGATGATGATGATGATGATGATGATGATGATGATGATGATGATGATGATGATGATGATGATGATGATGATGATGTGGTAATGGTTATGATAGTGAGTATAATCATGATATTGACGATGATGATGATGATTACGACATTGATAATTTAGTGATGATATTAGGGATGTTGATGATGATGATGATGATGATGATGATGATGATGATGATGATGATGATGACGGTGGTGGTGATGACGATGATGGTGGTGACGATGATGGTAATGATAACGTTGATGATGATGACGACGATGATGTTGATGATGATAAAGATGATAATGATGATCAGAATAATGATAATAGTGGTAGTGGTGGCATTTTTCCCTTACAAATTTCTCAAACTACTGCGTACGTATACGGTAAATTATAAAATAACGTGAATTTTACTCTTCAAATCTATAATATTCATGATTGCAATGAAGCCAAAAAACATAACGTATTTTAGTGATAAACTTATGAGCACGCTTATATATCCCCTTCTTCAGTTCGACTTCAGCCAGCTGGAGAACTATTTCTTCCGCCGGACCCCGATTGAGCGAATCCAGTTCTACTTCTCAACCTGGGAGACGGACGGTCTGATCTTCCTACAGCAGTACAGAGGCCGGAAATTGTTTCTGGCCATGAGGGTAAGTTATGGCTGTTTTCTTTAGATATCATTCCTTTAGAAAGGGGAGGGGAGGGGCGGGGGGGTTAAAGAAAACATAATTATACGTGATTTACTTCACTTACAAGGTCAGCTCTATATAGCTCTATAGCTATATTGTGGACGGGCACCAAGCTTGCCGTCTGAATACTTTATGTGCTGCCATACACGAGACAGGGTGGGGAGACATGAATACCTGTCTCGGTCGTTTACATTTAGAAGCGTGGAGGGGGGCGAGGAAGGAACTGATCCAAGTGGTAAAGCATTTTATTTGGTCTTCTCGAAACCCTCGATCGGTCAAAAATGTAGTTGTCCGATTTGTTCGTCCGTGTCAGTATAATAATGTCTAACTGAGACATGACTCATTGTATCCCCGCACTGTTTCTGGGTGGCATCACGTAAAATTGCCAGACGTTAGTCTTAGAACTCGTCCACAATTATATCCTATGCGACGGGTCTCAAGATTAACGATCTGTGACACATTACAGTGAGGGATCGCCATGAATCATGTCTCAACCGGCCACATACTGACACTGACCCAAGCATCAACAGTATGGGGCAAAATGAGACAAAATTAATTAATTTTTTCCATATAGTGGACTGGAATTGGTTGCCTCTCAGTTGAAAAGCTATTGCTTTAAAGCTTTAAAACTCTTTGTCACAACAAAAATGCTTTACAATTCATGTTGTACCACATTGTCATCCACATTGTCTATTTATTCTATATTCTCTCTACAGGGCGGCAGGTTGGTGTTTGTAGATGACGACGGCACTCGGACACCTAATGAGATCGTCATTGGCAACCGCAGGTTTGATGATGGACGCTGGTATTTCTTTGAGATGAAACGGAGAGATATGGAGGTAAATCATATCAAAATAAAGTTAAATCTTCCTTGGTAGAATGTTAAAAAATATGTAATAATTATGTAATGGCATCTCTAAAATGTTCATCGACCTCTAGCTATACTGTAATTGTAGTGTGTCTGACACGCGTGCCGTAAGGTTGAAATGACCATCAGTCTGATTTTAGAAGTGAGCGCCATGTTCTTGTCTTTCCATTTATGATCTTTGACAATGCAACAATTGTTTGGGCAATCCTGGCATCTTTTCCTGTTTTGATCAACTGAAACTAAGTATGTGAAGCTCTGAACAGGAATAGTATTACTTTCGTATCGCTACACCTCCACGTTCAGCCTGTCATTCTGAGATGTTGGTCTGTTGTTCGAAGCCTGGATTGTGTTATAAGTTTTGTATAGGTCAGCAGTCTCAGGACAGAGTCTGAACAGTCTCACGAATTCTAATGTCTGAGATGATTCTTAAGGTGTTTTAGTCACCAACCTAGTCTTTTCTGAACTTATCTCCATGCCATTATACCATTTGTTGTTGATGCCTTATTCAGTTGGCTGACTTGCTAACTATAATTGCAGTTATAATCCCTAGTCTACTACCGTAACACTATTACCATCAATACTATTGCTAATAAGTCCCCAATTTCTGTTGCCGCTAACAACCCCATACCCATTACTACTTCTACTATTACAACAAGTACAACTACTACTTGTACTGCTACTACTACTGCTACTACTACTACTACTACTACTACTACTACTACTACTACTACTACTACTACTACTACTACTACTACTAATACTACTACTAATACTAATACAACTACTAATACTACTACTTATGCCACTATTACTACTGCTGCTGATGCTGATACTGCTGCAATTACTACTACCACCACCACCACCTCTTTTTGTTTACACCTTATAACAATATTCCCCTTGTCTCCCCTCAAGGCGAACATCACAGTGACTGATCTACACCAGAACCAGCAACCCCAGCAGCGCACCTACATCTTCAGAAGCGAGACTCAGTTCATTCTGCCAGGCCTAGTCTACCTGGGAGGGACAGAAAACACCCCAGAGTCCACTGATGCTATAGTCAACAGGAACTTCCAAGGCACTATCGCTGATGTAAGTCTTAGAACGATGTATCCTTAGACTTAACACCCACCTGTTGATAAGGTCTGGCTTAACCTACACCAGCAAGTACGTTGATAAAGGAAAGTCTGAACTAAATCCTGAGAGAAAACTGTTTAACAATATTTATGAGATTGTCATGGTTAATTCCTTGGGGTGGATGGCGTACTGTTCCAACATCTTGAAGTTTGACATCTTTTGGAATTACATGTTTTTGAGAAAACCTGTAATACACCCAGACAAAATAAGAAAGAAAGCTTCCTAAATGTTTGTCTGTGAACTATTTCCTTTTATAAACATGAATGTTGTACAATTATTGAATATATACAAGTAATGAATAAGGCGAAATGTAAAATGTCTCTTCATAGTTAATATGAAACAGCTAAAAGAAGTAACAGATCAAAATAAAGAAAGGCCAGAGCAGGCATATATACAATATTTTGTTTGCACCAGCCTCCATCAGATTGCTACAAATATACTTAGCTGACTTGTGGTTGCAAAATGTTTCATTTTTTTCTATTTTCTTTCTCACATATGTATCGGTGTCGTTGAATTTATTCAAATATTTATATATGACCTATGGAATAATAAATTAAAGCTTATCTTACCTTTTATCACTCCATATTGAATACAACCTTTCCTACTACCTCATCCCGCAACCCTACCGGCATTCTTCTTCCAGGTGGAATTCACATCCTACTACTCCCAGACGCCTAAACTAATGGGGCGCCTTCAGGTTCTTCTCAGTACATTAAGGAACAGTAGCAACACTGGGGTCGAAATCAAGGTAGAGGAGTGGACAATCGACTCAACATATGGACCGAAACCCAGGCCACGCCCCACCACAACTCCCAGGCCTACCCCAGCCCCTGTGACCACCATCACCCTCATGGATCCTAACGCATATGCAGCAGTTTCTGAGGTAGGTCATGATAGACTTGAGTTGATTTCTAAAGTTTGCTCAATTATTTGTTTTGGTGCTTAACATATTACTTCAGCACTATATAGTCTATATTGTGGATAGCCCTCAAGACTGACGTCTCAAAATTTGTAGTGCTGCTGCATACGAGACAGTGCGGGGAGACCTTGACTCCTGTCTGGACGGTCACATTATACTGACCTCTACTATGAGCTTTGGGCATGTTTTTGTACCATTGTATGTAAATAGGAATATGCTATTCTTTGCTATAAAATATCTCCCATAGATTTCATTCAAAATAAAAGAAAAATAAATGATCAACTGCATCCACCCAAATGTATTTTCAATATTTTTATGTCTAATAATAAGTAAAGGGAACATTTTAAAATTTTAGAATCATAAATTCAATGGAGTCAAACGGCAATTTTGCAAAGCATTACTTATGTATTTGCATTATTTTAAGGGTTTTCCAAAATTCACATTTTTGTAACCAATAAGGATATAATACAAATTATGCCAACTTTAACTTTTTATCTTTTAAATGAATTGTCTACCCTCACTGATGGCTTGTAAGTGATAGGACTCTGTTGAGATAATCTAGAGTATTACTTTTTTTATCCAACTGATGTAAATTTTATTTTCCAGAGGTTCATTATGCGCCCAGGCAGTTCCATCGAGTTGAAATTCCGAACTATCACTCGAGAAGGCCTGCTGATGTATACTGGCTCCCTAATTTATGGGCGGAACTTTACCACTCTGGAGATCTATGATGGCAAGTTGTACCACACCTTCAACTTTAATGGCATGGGAACTAACAGGACGCTCATATCAGACTCGGAGGTCTCGGATGGTATCATTCACCAGGTCTGTACTGTTTTGTTTGTTATGTTTTCTAATTGTATGGGTATGTGTATGTTTGTAGTAAAAAATAGGTATGTCTGAAAGTGCTGGATTGCAACTGTGTTACATGTCTATGTACACGTTTATTTTTTAATCACATAATTATGTATCTATGTTATTAGGCTGAATGAAATGTCTATTTACGACCAAGGAAAATTTCCCTATGGGACAATAAAGGCCTATCTTATCTTATTAAAAAAAAAATATTTGTTAAATAGTGAACACATACTATATAAAGTGTCCAGGCGATTAGGAGAGTAGGATAATAAGAAATAAGGTATCAGAAAGTAGGTAGAAAAAATAAACATCAACACCACAGTGAGGATTCATGGTCAGAAAAGATATTAAATTGTAAAGGGGAAATGACCTGCATAATTATGCCATGTCATAAAAAGCTGTTTCTCAAGAAGAGTTAGAGAGTTTCATGTCACGTTAGCACATTAACGGCCATATTGTGCCCATGATGTCTTTTTTTATGGTAAAAGCATAAAGACTGTGAATAGAAAAGTTCAGTTAAAGTGAAGAATATATACAGAAGTTTTCAAAATCCATGTGCCAGTTTATCACAGTTAAATTTTGATATACATCAAAGAAACGAGCTGGCTAATTAAAAGAGTTATAGTATATTAATAATACACAAGAAAAAAAAAAGCTCTCATCACTTTGTCTTTGGTCTGATAGGATTTTCTGAAACGAACTTTGCCTATGTAGTTCAAAGTTTTTTTTTCATTATTTATCTAACTATTCTCCCTAAGAGACAATACACTTCAAAAACGGCTCCCGATTTCGTCACCTCAGGGGGGGTGAGGTATCCTTTTGTCATGTCCCAAATATTGTCATGTGTATAGCCTTTTTCATGTTATTTTAGCAAAACACACTTTTTTGTATATAAAAAATAGTTTCATATTATAAAAATAAAAATGAAAGAGAGGAAATACCTGGACTTGATTCTAGAGCAGTTTCTGACTCAATTTTTTTAAATTTTCCATGCAGGTTGAAGTGAGATACTATAATGAAAACATCACAATATATCTGGATGGCACACGAAAGGTCATAAATCTAAAGAGAGGTGTTACACTCCCAGACAATCTTGGTAAGTATTCAGATTTTTAACGTTATAAAAATATTACCAGTGGTGGCGTTTGAGTGGAGAAAAGTGTTTCTACGCAAGCAAATTTTAGAATTAGAATTACCATTCTGAGATCTCAACACTTAACATCATTATCTTAAGTTAAGCAATGCTGTCATCTTCAAATCTTAAGTCTTATGATAAATATACGGGAAAATCAGTAACTAAGTCATTTTTTTTTTCTAAACGTACCACAACTTCTAAGAGCCTTATGTTGATTAATTCTATCAGGCACAAGTTGGATTTTTTACTTTTTGAGATGTTTATTATGATTGTGTCAATAAGAATCCAATGGATATAAAGTGTTTGAAAAATTTTCATCTCTATCATTTCTAAAACCAGAGATAGTCTTTTTTTTTTTTTCAAAATGAATAAAATCGACATATAGTTATTTTTCCGATGCTTTGAGGTCTCTAGCTTTTAAACTTATATCAACAACTTATTTTTGATTCACCTTGGTTGCCTCACAAATGTTATGTGTTTAGGTTTGACTTTTATTTCATAAAGGAAAAACAGGATGTTCTCTTAAAATTCCTTATTTATATTCCTTTTTGTTTTCTGACCCCAGAGAAAGTCTATCTCGGCGGATTTGAGACATATGTTACTTTGCCGTGGCACACTTGGGCCCGCGTTGGCTACCAGGGATGTCTGGAGGATGTGAGAGTCAATGGTGCTCTCTTGGATTTCAAAAAGAAAAAGGCCCCGGGGGGGTGGGGGGGGGGGGGGGGACGTGGAGTCTCTGAACACTCTCAGTTATTCAGCTTACCCCAGATTTTCTAAAATGACATAGTACTTTCAGAAGTAAGTTATATTATATCGCCTATTTAGTCTTTTCTAATCATTTGCTCCCTTTGTGCCTTCCTCAGAGACTGGTCGGTCGGATGCAGGAAGGGTGTATGAGCATGCCTAACCAATGCAGCACTTCCAATCGCTGTGTCAATGGATACTGCATGAACAGATGGGGAAATTATGAATGTGACTGTCGGTCCACACGTTATGCAGGAAGACATTGCGAGAATCGTGAGTGCAATACTAGAAATACCATTTTTTTTAATGATAAGTTTAATAATTGGTAAAACTAAATTCTTTGAAACACAGAAAGGAATCTGTGAACGTGCGAAAACAATAACCAATATTTTCTGAATATTATTCTTTAATTAAAATTATATTTAATAATTCAAAAGTTGTTGTCATTTTTAAAAGAAATTTTAATAAACAAGAAAGTTCTATCAAATAACAAAAACAAAACTGAAATGGTTGTATTAATTTTTTATGTTTCCTATCTTTGTCACTGAGGTGTATGTTAGATTAAATTATAACTCTTTTCCCTTTTCTTTCACCAATCATTTTTTTTTTTTTTAATGTACATTTCTCAATTTTTTATTACACCCAGATGCTTGGACTGCTTTGTTCAATGGAAACAGACGATATAAGATGACCTTCACACCCCAGCAAGAATATCATGTGAATGACATCTCCTTCCGTTTTAGGACCATGAGTAAAGAAGGGCTCATTTTCCAGACTCAAGCCCAAGCTAATGCTGATTTCATTAGAGCAGAACTGGAGGATGGCATGATTAAAGTAACAGCTTACATTGATGGAAGTACTACAGTAAGTGGGACAAGTTCATAAATTTACCATAGAGAGAACCTTTTTAACATTTACACTAATATGCTAGCAGCTGCAAATAATTATCTAAGCATTATCCATAGAGTTGGAAATGCTGTGTTTACTTCAAAGAATTTGATTACAGAATTATAGTGTTGCTATTAAACCAAAATAGTACGACACAGCTTCACTAGTTTTTTATTTTCTGTTTTGTTTTCTTTTGTTATTTGCCTTTATGTTATTGTAGCTGAGTTCTTAAAAATTTGGAGATTATTAACTCCATTATAAATGGCAAACATGTTTTACACATTAGAAGTAAAAGAGGAAGACTAAAAAGAAGAAAGCAAGAAAAACAAGTTTAGCATACTTCCATCAAAGATTTAAAAGAAGAGCCCAAGTTGAGAGATTAATGCACTATAAAGAACAAACAAAAAGTTCTTAAAATAGATTTCCTAGCTAAATTTTTGTTAAAGTTTAACTTTTTTTGGCTTCATTCAATAATCTATCTTCTAAATTATTAATATCGTAATTGGGCTACAATTTTGACAAAGGTCATTTTCATTACTTTTGAGATAAACAATACAAACTATTTTTTTTTTCTTCAAATTTTACCTATCCTTAAGATAAAGGACATTTTTAATCTTTTAAAGTTTTAATATATAGATCCTATTTTCAACTCAACAACACTATATCCCTTGCATAGTGGCATAAGTCTCATTTATGCCATATTTGTAGCACAGTGATGATTGTCAACATATACTCTATTTAACAACCAGGTAAGGTATGTTGGCAAGAACCTGAATGACATGGAATGGCACACGATGTACATCCAGAGGAGAGGGGGGCACATGGAGCTCTGGGTGGATAAGGAAGACAGGGACAAAAGTAAGTAACTGCTGTTAGGGGAGAGGGGTTGAACTGGAAAAAGTAGTAGAGCGTTAGTCTCCCAACTGAGAAGTCCCTGATTTGAAACCCACAATAAGTCAAAATTTTTTTTGGCTGATTTTGTCCCCTACTGGTTGGGTCAGTGACAGAAAACCTATTTTGTCAATGGCTGAGACAGGAGTCCAGGTCTCCTTGCACTGTCTCTGTGTGGCAGTCTGTAAAATTATCAGACATCAGCCTTGGGGCCCTCCAAAATATAGCCTGTACAATGCTGATCAAAACAATAAACAAAGAAGTAACTGTTATTTTGTTGAAAACCTGTGAATGTCAAGCATATCAAGAAGATGGAATGTCAAACCTTAGTTAGGTGTTGCTGATAAGAAACTAAAATATTTGGTTGGAGGTTTTAGGATCCATGGAGCAAAGATAAAGATAGATGTTTTTGTAAGAGAAAGAAGAAAGAAACTTGAATTTATGAAGTTGACTATTATAGTGACTATAGCCCTAATAGTAATGACTGGTGAAAGCTTAAATTAATTTTTAAAAGGGTCCACGGTACTGGAGTAATGTTTATTCTAAGGAATTGTATTTTCAAGAGATATGTCAAAGGTAAGAATTGACAAGTAGCTTAATATTCATTGTACCTCACTCTTTATTAAAGCAGCATGTTGGAATATGATCAGTGTTTCGTGTTTTACTTACACGTATTATAGAATTCTAGAACTTAGTTATGGACACAAATAAAACATGTGGGAAGACTGTCAGCCATTTTGATCGAGTGTTTATTATTGTAACTCTTTTACATAGGAAAGCTGTAAGGATATATTATTAGTATAATGTAGTCCAAATAACTAAACAATCAAATATAATGAAAGTCAGTAGACTAGTAGAAACCCAAACAATCAGCTTTATTCGTTTATTAGGGGTCTGAAGAATACAACAGTGGGTAATTTGATATCTTTTTTTTTTTTGAACTTCAGCTGTTCTTCCAGGAGAAGGCTTCAAACTATTCATCAAGGAAGTGTTCATCGCAAGCCACTTACAACAGGACAAACTGAACATTCCAGCTAACATTCAGCCTTTCATCGGTTATATGCACAACTTCATCATCAATGGAGAGGACGTTTTTGGGACAATGCAAGCTAGAGGCGAGGGAACTTTCTACATGTATCCAAATATTCCATCCATTATCTTTAAGGACATCACACTGCCAACCTACGACTCGTATATCACACTTGATGGACTTGTCTCCCTCGACACGCTAAACATGCATTTTGTTTTCAAAACCAATGAGGCCAACGGAGTTCTATTCTTTAATGAAGGACCAAAGAGGGACATGTTTGCTGTTGAGCTTTTTGACGGACGTCTGCATGTCAAGGTAAATATCTTTATTTAAACCACAGAGTTCTATTCATAGCACTAGAGTTCAGTGACGTCACAGCAAGACAGAAAGTGAATAGTACTGGGGATAGAAAAGGGGGGAGCAGGAAGCCGCGCATCTCGCTTAGCAGATCTATGCTTATAATGATACAATATAGCGTTGCAAATAGATGTGCGCATTTGTGTCAATGGAAGTTGTGAAACGTATAATAATAATAATAATAATAATAATTATTATTATTATTATTATAATATTAAAAAATCAACATCATCACCATCAACATCTATTAAAGGTTAACAAAACTCTTCAGAAAGCACCAATGTCATTATTCACATTTTGTGTGACTATTGTGATCTACAGACACTTCGAGCTTGTGTGCTGTTATGCCGCAAAGAGGGGCCACCATTTTACTAAACCATTAATTGCTATCACTCGACATCTGTGATTTAAACCTATCAAATTTAACATATCGAATGAAACCTCTATGCAATCAAAGTATGATTACACGCACAATTATTAAAACAGGTCTAAAATAGGCTAAAAAAAATCAGCATTATATGTAATACCATCAGATTTTCAGAGACTTTACAATGTACAGTCCCATAGCTCCTTTCCTACTCTCCTACTGTCATAAAAGCAAAAGTTACTTTCAAGTTGCTATTGAACAATGCAGAGGCTCTTAAAACTTTAAATTACTGTCATTGTTGTTGATTTTCAGCATTTCATTGTTTATTTATGACTGCTTTACTCATGTTGGTAAGGCAGTCGAAGTTAAGACAACTAGATTAATATTTATATTAGTTTTAATAATCATGGAAGTGATCATGCAAACAAAACATAATGTAATTTGAGCTTCGGCAGACTTTACTAGTCTGAAAATTATGGGGAAAATCAAATATGGCACTACCACTGTATTGTAAAAATTGTAAAACTAAGTTTTGAAAAAGATAGTTTATAGAAAGGATATGTTAAGAAAACGATTTATAATATATCATCATTGTGCTACAATTTTGATATACATCATTTTCACTACCTTTGGGGTAATCAATAAAGACTGTTTATTTTCTAATTTCTGCTTCATATCGGACACACATTTTTAATAATGATAAAGCAAAACCCATGAGTGCATTTTTAATCTGAAATTTCAGTTTATTACACTGCATTTTCAACTTTACAAATATACATATCAAATTTTGCCATAAGTCTCACTTATGTCATTAATGAAGTGCCGTGAGGACATATCAGTTAAGATAGAGTCAGTTTTAGCAAAGAAAAATAGATCATTCCATTCTCTATTTTTTTGTTGTTGTTGTAATCAGGTTGACACCCCAGGAAACCAGCCCATTGATGCCGCCACACGCAAAGACAGGCGTTATGACGACGGAGAGTGGCATTCTGTATCCATAACCCTTAAAAACGTTGGCGGACAACGACAACTAATGCTCATTGTGGACGGTGTCAGGACCCCATACGCTGTGTCTGGCATTGAGAACATTGCTTTGCAAGGAAACCTTTATGTTGGTATGTTGCGACCATTCAGTGTTATTATTTATGTTTCATAAGTTTAAAAGGATTTGAGAGAAAAGCAGAGCTGCCAAAGCAACCAGCCATTAAAGTGTACTATGGTACTTTACAAATTTCCGCAAAAAAAATAAAGAAAATGTGCACTGATACTCTTTCCTCATGTAAAGTTGGCAGTTTTGGGTTGGAGTATTCTGAATACTAACTGACTGTAAAATTGTTCATGGTGCAAAAAATATTCCTAATTACTTACGAGAGAAATTTTTGCTCTAGATGAGGAAGAAAAGGGACATCTCCAAGACGATGAAAACCAAGATACATCTATCCAGGAAAAAATTGCTGTGTAGGCTATATAATAGAGTGTCAAAGATGAAAGAGGAAGAGCCTTGTATTTCCAAACCCACATGTTCATAGATCTAATGTCTTTTTCACATGAATCCTCATAAACTCAACATATTTCTTCCATAGTGTGAAAATATTGGTTTTTATCCCTTTCCTGTCATAAATTCATCTTTTTCCTTTAGGTGGCCTTCCCTCTACATTGTTTGCTAAGGACTACATCACTGACTTCCTGTCAGCAAAGACAGGCTACAGGGGCTGCTTGGCTTCTGTTAACTTTGGGCGGGGCCGCCCTGATCTTGCAGAGCTTGCTAGGCTCCAAAAAATAACCATCTATGACACATGTCAAGGTTAGTGGTATTGCTAGATTTTAACGGATTTGAAATATGCAGTGTTTTTTGGATGATCTTTAGTATAATACTGATGCTAATATTTTGGTTGAATGCATAGGCCTACAGAGGTTCTTAATTAGCATTTTCCTTAAGTGTTTTGGGGGATGTGTGGGTGTTGCAGGGAATATTTTTTTCTATGTTATAAAAATAAAATAACTTTTGTCTCTAAAATGTAAAAGTATCTTTTGTTTTCCTCTTTCCTTTTGTTGATATTTTCATCAACACGAAGACCATAGGCAAAATATGCATGAAAAAAGATGAGACATGATGAAAAAAGTTTAATAACCGTGGGGATTTTAATTGTGATGGATAATTATATAATGTCATAGTGTACAGTAAACTGTGTAGTAATTTTTTTAACTTTTTCCCATTATGCAGCATACTTGTTGATATGCTTTGGTGCTAGCATCTCTTTGCATTGATCTGTACACCTTCCATTTGAAAATGATAAAACCAAAGCTTTCATCTTTAATTTTTTTTTTAATTCCCCAAAATAGTGTAAAGACAAAGAATAGGCCTTGAATTGTGTAATGTGAAAACTGTGAAGTTATATTTTCCTCACAACAACTATTTTGTTTTACTTCATACACTTTCAGCCATCATATCCAGATGTTCGGAGCCCCAGAACCAATGTCTTCACGGTGGTATCTGCCATGACCATCTTAACAACGGAACCACGTGGTGTGACTGCTCCATGACAGCCTATGAAGAGACCAAGTGCAATTATGGTTAGTCAATGTCACCTTCATTTCTCCTAACAGGGAAGTTTCTTTGTGGTTTGGTACTTTTATTAGCGTCTGCTATATTAAAGGCTCAATAATATCTTTGACGATGTAAACAAAACCTTTTGGTTGAAGTAGAAAATAAACGTGGCTGAACTATCAAGCAGTTTCACATTACTTGTCTGAATGATGAATGAATAAAATAAATAACAAAACGTAATTGTGTCCAGGTCTTTTTAGAAGAGAAGCCCTTTCAACACGTATGTTTAAAAAGTTTACGTGCTACTCTACAGAAGAAAATATGGGATATCCGGACTTCTGTGTGAGGCAATTTTATTGAAGTCCAAATATTTTTAAGAGAGAAGCTCTTCCAAGACTAATGTCTGACAATTTTATGTGCTCCCACACATGAGAGAAAGCTCGGATACCAAGACATCTGTATGAAATGGACTGATTATACTGAAATCTCCTTAACCCTAAGAGGGAATATTTTGCACACACAAAATTTTGCCCAATTGTGGACTCCAACCGGGTACTTTCTTATTTGGATTACAATGCTCTACCACTTGTGCCAGCTCACCCCCTCTTACACCAACAACTAGTCTGAGGCTATAGTTGACATGACATATGGGACTAACATCTAACTATTTTACGTTCTGCCACACAGTCAGATGGGGAAACCAGTACTCCTTTCTCAACAGTCAAATTATGATACTGATCCAATCAGTAGGATCAGTGAAGGCTAGATGGTATCTTGTTGAATTGGCAACTTTCAAATCAAAAGTCACATGCCCCATTGACTGAACTTCATTGCACCCTGTTCCCACCTAATATATACCATCATTAGATTTTATAAAAATTATATTTAAATTGCTCCTAATCTAACAAGATACTTATAAGATTTTTTGGGCCATCGACTTGAGGTTTTAAAAACATACAAGTAACTTCCTGTGCTAAAAGTCATTTGGAGCGATTCCTCTTTTTATATATAAAGACAATGCAAAATGAATAAACCTACACATGTAATTTTGAGTGTCCTATTCCAACATTAATTATTTTGCATACAATGATGTCTTTTAGTAAAGAGAAAATATTTTTCTTGCATCAAACTATAGATTTCCTCTAACTTTACCCATTTTGATATATTCCCTTTATTCTTTTTAATGTTTCAGAACCCCTTGGTTACTACTTCCGCAGTGATGGAATCCAGGATCAGTATGCAATGATGGTTTACACGTATCCTACAGTTAAAACAACAGACAGTGAGAGAGACGAAATTGTGTTTGGAGTCATGACCGATGAGACGGATGCTACTCTAGTCAAACTTATTTCCTCTATCTTTAAAGATTTTATTGAGTTTAAATTGGTAAGACATGTGCATCATTCTTCAGGTGTTTTTTGTTTTACCAATTTTGATATTTCAATGTAAAAAAAACATTGTTGCTTTCAATCATTCTACTTGCTGCTACTACTACTACTTTTACTACTGCTACTGCTACTTCTACTGCTGCTGCCCCTGCTGCTAGTAAACCTTTTGTACTACTACAGTACTACATGTAATTCTACCATTACAAACCTGCTGTTGTAACTATTAAGGGAGCGCAATACCCCTGGGGGTTAAAGCATCAGCATCCTATGCATGAGGTTGATGGCCCAAAGCCTGCTCTAGCGGATGTTTTTTTTTCTTCCATGTTTTGGATTTATTTAAGTGTAATATGATCAAACAAGTGATGGGTATCCAGCTCTGGAACTCGTTCATCGTTTGAGAGAGCACTTTCTTTTCTCTGACTAAAAATGAGCTCTACTCAACATCTGCTTATTGAACTGTTCCTGGTACCTTCATATTTTTTTTAAATTTCTATATCCAACAATTGCAACAATAACTATAGACTACAAGAGTGAATCAGACACAAGACAAAATTTTTATTTTTCTAGTTATTTATCGTGTGTTAAAAAGCAGATGATACAGCCCTAGTTGCAGAAACACCAGAACAACTACAGGCACTCTTGGACAAAGTGAACGAAGAGAGTGAGAAATGTGGACTCGCGATGAACGCTAAGAAGACAAAAGTAATGGTTATCAATCGCAAAGACATAACACTAAAGATCAATATCAACATTGGTAACACTGTGCTGGAACAGGTCAGCACATTCATTTACTTAGGTCAATTGATCAGTGATGACAATAGAGCAGACCAAGACATTTAACGCAGAATCGGAATTGCAAAAACCAGTTTCAACAGCCTACTGAATACTTTTACATCAAAGTTCCATCAGCATGAAGACAAAGCTTCAACTACTCAAAACGTTTGTCTGGTCCACCCTGTTATACGGGTCAGAGACATGGTCGATTAGTAAAGCACAAATGAACAAAATAGAAGCTTTCGAAATGTATGCATTTAGGAGAATAGGGAAGATATCATGGCGACAAAAATTGACCAACTACGAAGTGTTACAAAAATTGAACATAAGAAGAGAAATAGGGCAGTGTATTAGAGATAGGAAGCTGCAATATAATGGACACCTCATGCGTCATGAAAGTGTGATAAGAGATGTCTATAACGGCGAAGTAGAGGGCAGCAGAGGCCGGGGATGCCCCAGAACGAAATGGAATGACAAAATCGCAGAATGGACGTGCTACTCGCTGGTGCAGTGTCAACGACTTGCGCAGGACAGATGTCAATGGAGGGCCATTGCAGCCAACCTTCGCAAGGAGGCGGCACCCGGATGAATGAATGAAAAAGCATTAATGCCCTTTGGGAGATTGACAAAATTATGACTCTTATAATTTTTAAAACCAGAGATTATCAACATAATTGGAGTATGAAAAAAGTCAATGTAAAATAACTATTATATTTAAATGGCTCTCGCTAACTTATATCAGTGACTTTTACCTGATTCACTGTGGATGCCTCACAACTATCCTTTATCCTCATTGTACTTTTAGTTCTTAACTTTGTACCACCTATATAAATCCAGCACTTCTTTTCACTGTAACTGATATTTACGGAAATATCGACATTGTCATTTCTACCAGGTTGACGGGTTTGTTAGAGTGGAATATGATACTGATGAAAAGGGTATTGTCAAAACCATCAGAAACGACCAGATCTTGATCAGTGATGGAAAGTACCATACAATCCGTTTTATCCGAACAAAAGACAACGCCTCTCTTATTGTTGATGAAGGGATGCCAGTGATGATCAACCATGTTGGTGGGTAGTTATTATTATTCTTTCCTTTCACTATCCACCCAGCTTCATTTTCATTCAGAGTCCTAACATTCAAAGGAAAGGACAGATGATCTATGTGTTATGATGGTGTGCTAGTTGTGGATTTTCCCATTTTGCAAAAAGCTAGAGTGTACTTTTTAAAAATAGAGCTCATGGAACAACTGAGTAAAAACAAATATGTCATGTAGACTATCATTTTGTGAAGAGTTACTTGGAGATTCATATTATTTTGATATTGTTTTCATATATCATGATCTTTATAGTAAAAAGCAACAATTTTCCGACAAGAGCCATAAAAAAGAAACACAAAAATCATACGCTCCCATTCAATCAAAGAAGAAAACAATTAAATTTTGACAGAATATATATAATTTATTTTACATACGTTAGATCAACATATCTGTCATCACAGAAAAGCCAATGTAAAACAATATTGTACATCCAGAATGCCTAGCACAAACAGGGACAAAATTAAATGCTATGAACTGCAATGATGTAGGCCTGTCCAAAAATAAATATGCCAAGTACCTTTTACTACCCCATTTGCAAAAGAAAGTGTGGAAATATATTATTTTATTTAGATTTTCTCCCTCTCTCTCTCCTCACTGTTTCTCTGTCTCTGTCTCTCTCTCTCTGTCTCTCTCTCTCTCTCTCTCTCTCTCTCTCTCTCTCTCTCTCTCTCTCTCTCTCTCTCTCTCTCTCTCTCTCTCTCTCTCTCTCTCTCTCTCTCTCTCTCTCTCTCCATCCATCCATCCATCCATCCACCTACCTTCCTCTACCTATCTATCATTCTAAAATTTATGGTTTATATATATATGCCCTTACTCTGTTAACTTTTTTTTTTTAGTTCCCCATGGAAACTTTGATAGACTGCAGAAAATTTTTATTGGCGGAGTGTATCAGAGTGGAGATATTGTGGAAGGAACAGGATTTCGCGGAATCATAGGAGGTAAGCATCAGTTACTAATGACTATATAAACTTTACATGATATTCACAAAGGTTGAAAGAAAGATAAATGCAGGAAAAAGTAGACATGGCAATTGCAGAAAATTCAAAATTATTTAAAAGAAGTGGCAAATATATGTTGAGGAAGGTAATCTGATTTTTCTTAGTGGAAAAAAAAGTTAGAAAAGAGTAAATAGAGAGAAGTCGATTAAAAATAAAAAGTGTCATGGTTTATTAGTAATTGGCGGAATTTTCTTTTTGTAATAGACTGTTTTTTAAACTGATTGTTGTTGGGTTTTTTTTTAGTTTTTGTATCTTAAGTGCCCGTGGTGCTGATAAATTATGGCCAAATTTATATTGAAAAAATTGTTTTTATTTAAGGAATTTATAAACCTATTATAAGTTAGTTTTTTTATTTGAATTCAAGAATGTAATTTCAGCCTCAGATTGTTTCTACTGTTCTGTGCATATGGCAAGTCTTAGACAGTACTTCCAATACAATCATTTCATTTTTCCTTTTTTTTTTATTTCAGGTCTGAATGTCAATGGCCATCTAATCTTCTATGATGCTATAGAGGAAATCAACACTAGGATCATCAGGGATGCTATAGTGGCACCTCGACCTTACGAACTTCTACCAAAGTAAGTTAGTTTTCATTTTGGGGCATTTTATTTTAGGTATTGTTTTAGTAGTGATTGAAATTAGAACTAATTAATTTCTTATAGGGTATTTTCTTTAAGCTTTTGTTTTCATAAAATTAAAAATTTATAAGA
Source organism: Elysia chlorotica (assembly GCA_003991915.1). Lineage (NCBI taxonomy): Eukaryota > Metazoa > Mollusca > Gastropoda > Plakobranchidae > Elysia > Elysia chlorotica. The sequence continues at coordinate 342,283 of RQTK01000272.1, read as the reverse complement.
TTTTCCTTATGGGGCATTTTGTTCTAGGCATTGTTTTAGTAAAGGTAAACATTAGAAATACAATTTTCCTTATGGGGCATTTTGTTTTAGATATTATTTTAGTAATGGTAGAAATTAGAAATTAGATTTTCCTTATGGGGCATTTTGTTTTAGGTATAATATATAGGCCTTTACAATTGTTTTAGTAAAGATGAAAATTAGAAATGAGAGGCTTCAATAGGTCAGGGCCTGGGCGAGCCTATGGCGCAATTGTTAGGACAGTGTGTTATAAACATCTTTTCTTCTTTTTTTTTACACTCAAATTGACATTACATACAAACGTGGAAAATATTTAATGTCATCAAAATTTGATGTAGCAAATGAAGAAATAAAATGCTTGATACCCTTGCCAGGTTGGTGTATTTGGGAATTTTGATTAAGCTTAACCTCTTTGCGTATATTCTTGTACAGGATTATAATACGAACTGATCCACCATGGATAACAGATCCTGTAGTTCCAACAGGTAAGTCTTTTCCAGTATCGTTGAAAAAACAATAGACTTGGATTGTTTAATTATGGTTTACATCACTTTTAAGTACTAGCTGTTTTTTTATGGTTATGACTTTTGTGATATTTTTTTTAATACATGAAGTTCATGCTTAATGATCACTTTTAATTTAAGATTATTTTGCATCCATGACAATTGCAGATAATTTGAGATACCTTTATATGTTCATGAGGTGCCTTATTGTTGTTGTTTTTTGTTTTTTTTTAATAAAAGCCTTAAGGTCTTTCTCATAATAGTGATTGACGTTAAGAGATATAGATCTAATATGTTGTTAACAAATTTTGTTTTTCAATATTTCCAAAATAGTTTAGAAAACCACAGTTCTGCCTCTAAGTGCCTAAATTATTTTTTGATACATTGTTAGTCTTAGAGACTCATATTTTTCATGGGCACATTGGATAAACATGCTGGAACTATTTAATTTTACAGGGTTTTAGGACATGGGTTGGAGGATTTATTTAAGATTTAGGTTCAGATTTTGTCGCCATCATTTACAAACCAGCTGCTGCAATAGATTAAATTTTACAAGAGAATGATAAAACTGTTTTTATCACAAACTTTACGATAAAAAACTTGTGATTTACAGGTATGAATCAGTATTTTTTTCTTTCTTTCTTTTTTTTTTTTTAAACTAAGTTTCTTTTTTAATATATTATGTTGTAATAAACTTTCATTGCACAAATAGGAAAAATATTTAAATCTTTTTAACTTACTTTCCTTGTCCACTTGTCCAGTTCCTGGTCCTATTTTACCCCCTGGTATTCCGATCCTCCCTCCGGACATCGGCGGCGCTGGCATCGGGTGGACTGTTGGCGGAGGTGCTGGGGGTGGTGGAGGTGCTGGGGGTGGTGGAGTTGATGTGGTTGTCTTCCCTGATGGTAGTGGAGGCTCTGCGGGAATAGTACCAGGAGGTTTACCCCCTGCTGGTGGTGCTGGTGATGGTAAGTCATGTCTTACATTGTGTTGTTTGTTTTCAAGCGTGTACTGAAGTAACAAAGGTGTTTCAGGCACAAGTCAGAATTCAGACTTGTTTAGTTGTTTTTTTTTCTTACGAATATCAAATGTTGTTTAAGAGGTTGAATAATGATAATATTATTTTTAGAACCAGAGATATTTCAATTCATTTATAGGGCTCTAGCTGAAATTTTTAATCAGTGAATTGTGCCTGATTCACCTTGGTTGCCTCAAATCTGATAGCAAGAGGGCAGGGTTCGGTGAAAGGTAGCTTTTGTTTGACAAATGTGATTTAGAAGTAAAGATTCTGCATACCATAACAAACTCCTTTGAAGGCGTTAGGCAATTGCTCAATGAGCTAACAAAAAGCTCAAAGCTGGACTAATGATTTTAAACTAAGCTACAAACATCTTGTATAACACACTCGTCTAAGGACGTTATGCCATTGTTTGATGAGCTAACTCAAACCTCAAATTGAGCTCATAACTTGCAACTAAGTTACGAAACTGTTGACGAACTGCATAACAAACTGTCTAAGGGACATTCCTCTTAAGCTAACTCAAACCTCAAATTGAGCTCATGACTTGCAATTAAGTTACACAACTGTTGATTAAAGTGCATTTCTAATTGAGACCACCTGGACTTGTCCATCCAGGCCCTGTTGCTGCTGCCCAAGTGGCGGCTGTTCCTTCCCTACCTGTGACCGGACCCCGGGCTGGTGCCTTGATGGGCACTCTTCTAGGCCTGGCGGTGTTGGCGACCAGTCTCATGTGGGCCTTCTACAGGTGGGTTAGTTTATAATAATTATGCCTTTACTGATTTTTATTTATTCTTCCATAATAAATACATTGAGGAACCTATTGTAATGCCTTTGCAAAAAAAATTGTTGTACTGCAGGATAATTTATGCTCATTGCTATAAGATATCTAGGTTATCAAACAATGCAACTTTTACATGTTCTTAATGAACAATGTTGAAAATAATTATATTATAATTATGTTAGTGATATTTACTTAAGATTAACGCTTTTTTTACAGTTTATAATTTTTATTTTTATTTTATCTTAAGTAGCTGTCACTAATATGAGGTTCTCACCTGGTTTGAAAGGACCATTACAATCATGAAATGTGCAAATCTCTACATTCATCTCCCCTGTTAATATTATTATTATTTTTAATTTTTGTTTAATACAACCACATCCCCTATACACAGGTGTAAACCAGGTTGCTGTTACGGAGCAGGGGCAGGTGGTGGGGGAGGACCAGTCATCTCAGCACCAAGGGCATCAGCCTCAAACATTGGTGCTGTTCAGGCCGCGTCTGCCGCTAACAGTAACGCTGCTGCTGCAGGTGCAGGCGCTGGCGCTGGTGCTGGTGCTGGTGAGTACATATGTGGCTCATCAGATTATAAACTTAACATTTTCCCATCACACTGCACAAAAATGTCAAAGCTTTTACCTTTTATAAATTATTTTAAAATTCCCTGAGTTAGTGCATACTATTTTGGGGAATTTTCTAAAATGCATAAAACACAAAAGCTTTGGTTTTTTATTATTATTTCGAAATGTATAGTGTGAAGATCAATACAAAAAGGTGCTAGCACAAGAGTGTATCAATGTGCACATGTATGGGCTGATAGGAAAACGTATTTTTTAATGTTTTTTAGTATTTTTTTTTATTTCAAAGGTGAAGATTATGTGTGGAAAAGTTAAAATCTGAAAGACTAGTAATTGTATAGCAGCTGGGGAAAAGCATAGAATTGCTGCAATTACTAAACTTGCAGAGATTATGCAAAACAGATTGTTTTTCTCAGTTCCTGGGTCTATTTATTATATGTAGTAAAAAAATTGTATTTGATCCACACAGAACCATTAAAAATTTACAGAAAGATAATAAATTTTGGAGGATTAGGAAATTAAAAAACTCTTGGTCCCAAATATGACAAACTCAAAATCAAAGTGAATATCATGAAAAGAACACTAATTTTATAATTTAATCACTGTCTATTTAATTCATTTTTTTCCTTTTGATTTTAAGTGTCTCTTTATGTTGTTTAAAAAAATGTGTTGCCTTTCAAGATAATATTTCTTTACTACATGTGTTAATCTTTTATTTAATGTGTATGAATGTATTGGTTTTTTTTTCATATTTTACATTGAAAATAACACTTTTTTGCATTGTTTAACGAATATATAGGCCTACTTCTTTTAAAAGTCCCAGCTATTAACAGGATTAGATGGTTTTTAAAACCAGCACAAAAGACATTTACAATCACAGCATGAACAGAAGTTATAATTAGGCTATCATTGCTTTGCTTAATATTGGGTACACTCTAGACAGAGAAATAATAATATATTGTAGAATTAAACCAAAAATTAATTTTGCATGATTAGGATTAATATAACTTGGCTGTATAAATAATTTTGTTCAAGCAATTTAAGATAGGACAACACCAAAAGAAGGAGACAAGGGCCGCGGAAATAAATAATTTTTCCTGAGAGATGTGTATAAAAAGGACTGTATTCCTAAACCATAAGTCTCTTTCAAACTGATAAGTCCACAAGGGTGTTTGTGCTATGCTTGTGTTAAAACTGGATGACTTTCTTTTTTTTTACTTTGCAAATTCTGAACATTTTTTAATTGATATACCTGTATGTGCAGTTTATTTCAATGGATTCAAACAGCATGAGTAGTATGAACAGTTTGCATGATATACTAAAATACTTTGTAGTTCAGCCGACAGGCAGAGAGTCAATGTCAGAGCAAAAACAATGGGAAAGTTTTGACAAGTAGGATGTGATCACGATGGAAGTAGAGGATTGAGAAAAAAAATCAGTTTTGCGAGAGAATTTTAGGATTTTCTTTATATGTGTATGTCAAGCAATTTATTAAATTGAGTGGGTTTTTTTTCATTGATTTGTAGTGTCTCTGTATTTAACTAATACTTTCAATGCATTGCATGATTAATCGCATGGTATACTCTCCCCTCTCCAACCCCAACCCCCTCTCTCCATCTTTATACCTTTATCTTTCTTAATCCCTCTCTCTCTGTCTGTCTTTCTGTCTCTCTCTGTGTCTGTCTGTCTCTCTGTCTGTCTGTCTCTGCCTCTCTCTCTCTCTCTCTCTCTCTCTCTCTCTCTCTCTCTCTCTCTCTCTCTCTCTCTCTCTCTCTCTCTCTCTCTCTCTCTCTCTCTCCCCCCCCCCTTTTTTTTGGATTTTGGACTCTCCTGCACGCCCTCTGACCTAACGGTGACCCAGACATGGACTCACCTGACACGGCCCTCTTGGCAGGTTCGAGAAGCATGGCTGCGGCAAACGGTGGAAGTGCATCTTATTTCGGCCAATCCACTCTGACAACAGGCCAGTCTTCTGGGGTTCATCAACGTCAAGACAGCTACGATTCAGCAACTCTTAGAGCCATGGGCACGTTCTCAAATAGAGGTAGACAATTTCACCAGATACAAAATATTCCATTCCAGTATCACAAAAGCTAAATGCCAAAAAAAATCTCAACTAAGAGAATATACCTACCGGTATGTAAATTTTTCTCAAAATTCGTATCAAAGTGTTTATAGATAATTATTGCTTCATTTAAGTTTTTAAAAAATGTTTGACAAATCTGTGCCATACCAAAATATTAAATTTGATAAAATTATAGAAATCATTGAAAAATAAACTTCAAGGAATTAAGAAAATTCGAAGCATAAGATCATCAAGCTAAACTATTTTATGTTATTGGAAGGGTTAATTTACAAAATAGTTGCTTAAAGTACAAAAATGGAAAGGATCATCCATTATCAATCTCATTTATTTTCATATTTCATTTCGCAAACAGAATTCCATAGTATTATGCACATTCATTTTAACTAAATTTTCATAATGCACCACGTCACTATTGTTCACCTTTCGTAAACTGTTACAACAAGATTTGCATTTGTTGAAAAATTTCAAATAATTTAGTGTATAAATTAATTTCTAACATATGGTGGTAAGTAGCAGGAAAATAAATTTAAAAATTCTGATACAGTTTCTGATCATATACATAACTGTTGGTGCCGAAATGTCTTGATAGAGTACTGCAAATCTGACTCTCAATTTTTGTATTAAAGCTTACTCTGAAAATATGTGCTGATGCAAAAACGTTTCCTGATGAATTTTTGAATTGCACTGAGTGTGTCATTTTCTTAACCCTCCATTTGCATAATAACACATTCAAAGTTGCGAGAATAACATTTTTTTGTCTTACCCGTCTTCATCAAGTTTTTTGTTTTTACGATGTGCATTTTACTTTTTTTCTTTTTGTCAGTCCCTAAGTTTATTTATATGTACTTTTATTACTGATTCTCTTAAATTATTGTCAAGAATTTGATGTTGCTTTTTCATGGCTTATTCACTTTGTATGCTATCACTCTTTGTCACAATACTTATAATTGCTCAAGTATTGTCTACTATTTGAATACAGTGACGAATCAAAGTCTGTCTCATAGAGAGTTGTTTTGCCAAAACATTGGTAACAATGGTAGCGCAATAATTATAGCACCATGCTCATAAAAAATATTAATTTGTGAGAACTCTAGCTTTGTTTACACAAGCATCGCTGCAGTCAACAGTATCAGAGTTAGGAGCTGACCAGATTTTGCTTTCCTTTCACATCTGAACTTAAATAACAAAAAATCAAACATGTGCCTTTGAGTAAATTTTATTGTTCCATTTTATACCCACAAAGTTGCTTTATCTCAGTTCATATACAAAAATATGAAAAGAGGATATTTTTCTTTCAGATCTGTCTATTTGAAGATTTTTTTATATAAAAAAAATACCTGTAGGAACAATGCCTCATGGCAACTTCTTATTGCTCATTATGTATCTGAACGTACAAGGTATTGAGAATTTGAATGGATTTAGGAAAGGAATGGGGTTTTACTAACCTCCATAAATTTGATAGGACACTCAAGTGACTTCATAAATTGTTGTCATAGCAGTAGAATGATTCACTTTATGACTTTTTTCAGTTTTCCTTGTCCGCCTAGTTAGCTTGTTGTAAAGTCTATAGACATCACCGCGACTCACAAAAATTGTATGAATTTATAATACATTGTTGTTGTAATGTTGTCACATTGCAATAGCTCAACTTGGTTTGGTTCTATTTTGTTTTGTGCTAAAATCCACATGAGATCATTCAAATTAGGAATTGAAGGCTAACAGTTTTTCTGCTTAGTGGAAGACATGAGCTGTATTAAATAATCATCAGCATTTCAAAGATTTTGCAAACATAATTTGAGTGTAAAAAAAAATCCCTATTGCATACTTTATGTCATCTATTAAATGACCTGATTTCTGGCATTACTCATTTATGATGCTATTGTTTGATTAGCTTACAAAATCGTCAAGTAGAGCTCAAGACTTCCTAACTAGGTAAAATTATTTTATGTCACTTCCCCTTTTTTACACAGCACCGCATATTGGTACATCATTCACCTGTGCCTAAAAATTCATGTAACATTCAAGTCTGACATCATTTTTACTAAGCATTCTGAACCAGCCTATCACTCATCACTGCAACTATACCATCTATGTCATTATTAACACAACTACCAGTATCATTACCACAGCACAAGTGTACCATGAAAAGATGTTAATTTTGATGATGATAACCGTTCTGGTTACAAAAAATCGTTCTGGCACAAATGTTTTTATATCGCTTCTACTTTAATTTAATTGAACAGAACTACCCACAAGAACTCAAGCTCTACTGTTTTGATACTTAAGCTTTGCACCTGATCACTCACTCTTATTCACATTATTATAACATCAAGTCTGTTTTTCCACTGTGACGTGCCATATTGTTACATGTTGTTTTTTTTCAGTAGCAAAGAAATTTAGTGCCAAAACACCTACAAGTTAAAGGTTCTAAGCCCACAAAATACAATCATTTCATGCTCATTTTCACTTTAAACATACTTCTAACAACAGCCAAGCACTACCTAAAATATCTCGCTCTAAATAAATTCTAATTTTCACCACTGCAACTATTACTAAGGCTTTGACAACCACTCTTCCTGCTTATGATTGATCCATCCCATTCAGGTTATTATAAAAATAATTACTTGACTCCATAACCTGCTCTTCTATATTTTATACTTAAAAACCGCCACCCTTCTGTCTCAGGCACAGCTCTAGGCACGCCTGGCGCCTCCCGGCACCAGTTCAGCTCAACCAGCGGCTACTCAGAGTCCAACATGATGGTGACCACTCCAGGCAGTATGCAGTCCTACCAGTTTGAAAACGCTAATCCAGACTATGATATAGCTGCAGGTCCGTTTAGTTTTATTCTTTACTCTCAAACACTCATTTTTCTTTGAATCCAGACTGTAAAAAAATAGAGGTCCATTTAGCGTAACTCCTTTACACCTGTTGTATTTGTAGGAGAGAAGCTATCTACTAGTTGTATGTCTCAAAGGTTCCAAAGGAGGATCCTATATATGCGACAGATCCCCTGACTAAAGTCTGACAATTTTACTCCTTACCTATTAAGAGTCAGTGTGAGGATACCAGGGCGGCTATCTCAGTCAGTTGTATTATATATAATTACAGCAACACAATCAGAAGTCCCTACACACATCACTCATTGGGGTCAACTAATGTCTTTTTTTTTCAGGTTATGTGCTATTTACTGAGTGCCTTATTTCTGGAAGCTCTTTTCCCAGGAGAAAGTTATCTGATAAAATATATAACATGTTGTGTATAAAAATATAGTTGATGTAAAAAAGAGAAGCAACATGCCTTTTGATTTTCCTTAGAATGCAGTGTCGCATTTTGGATATCTCTTTGTGTGGTTTTGATTTTTCTCTTGCAGTGTGTGCTCTATAGATAGCGGACTTTGGGATATTTAGCATATAGGCCTATATGTAAAAGGGATGACTTGGATCATGAAGAGAATAGTGCAAAAACCTCTACTACTATAATTAAAATAACTGTTGGTAATACGTTACAGTTTGTGGTGCAAACAGTTAAGACAGAAGGTGTTTTATTGCATTCGGAGTAGCCTATATTTCAAATATAAATATATTGTTATGTTATTATTCTTTAGTTTAGATATTGTATGCTTCTTTTAGTCAGTTAAAAAGTCGTGTACATGAATTAAGTGGCTTTGCTTTGTTGCTATTATGACTGTCATTAGCCTATTGTTATTCTTGTGGTCACTTCATGTGGTGTTTGGGAAAGACCTTTTTTTACTTATGTTGCAGAAGACTGGGATGATACTTTTTTGTTGTATCAGCTCTATTAAAATTTGCTTGCCTATTGCAGTAGCCCTATGGGTAAAACAATGGGTTCCTACGTAGGAGACCTGTGTTTCGAGTCCTGGCGATTTCGCTCCCTACTGGCTGGGTCGATGTCACTTTAATGTGACCGACTGAGACAGGAGTCGTGGTATCCCTGTATTGTCTCATGTGTGGCAGCACAAAAAATTGTTAGACGTTAGTTTTGGGATCCGTCCACACTATAGCTCAACTCAACTCAATGATCGCTGCAGTCAACAGTATCAGAGTTAGGAGCTGACCAGATTTTGCTTTCCTTTCACATCTGAACTTAAATAACAAAAAATCAAACATGTGCCTTTGAGTAAATTTTATTGTTCCATTTTATACCCACAAAGTTGCTTTATCTCAGTTCATATACAAAAATATGAAAAGAGGATATTTTTCTTTCAGATCTGTCTATTTGAAGATTTTTTTATATAAAAAAAATACCTGTAGGAACAATGCCTCATGGCAACTTCTTATTGCTCATTATGTATCTGAACGTACAAGGTATTGAGAATTTGAATGGATTTAGGAAAGGAATGGGGTTTTACTAACCTCCATAAATTTGATAGGACACTCAAGTGACTTCATAAATTGTTGTCATAGCAGTAGAATGATTCACTTTATGACTTTTTTCAGTTTTCCTTGTCCGCCTAGTTAGCTTGTTGTAAAGTCTATAGACATCACCGCGACTCACAAAAATTGTATGAATTTATAATACATTGTTGTTGTAATGTTGTCACATTGCAATAGCTCAACTTGGTTTGGTTCTATTTTGTTTTGTGCTAAAATCCACATGAGATCATTCAAATTAGGAATTGAAGGCTAACAGTTTTTCTGCTTAGTGGAAGACATGAGCTGTATTAAATAATCATCAGCATTTCAAAGATTTTGCAAACATAATTTGAGTGTAAAAAAAAATCCCTATTGCATACTTTATGTCATCTATTAAATGACCTGATTTCTGGCATTACTCTGAGTAGTATGAACAGTTTGCATGATATACTAAAATACTTTGTAGTTCAGCCGACAGGCAGAGAGTCAATGTCAGAGCAAAAACAATGGGAAAGTTTTGACAAGTAGGATGTGATCACGATGGAAGTAGAGGATTGAGAAAAAAAATCAGTTTTGCGAGAGAATTTTAGGATTTTCTTTATATGTGTATGTCAAGCAATTTATTAAATTGAGTGGGTTTTTTTTCATTGATTTGTAGTGTCTCTGTATTTAACTAATACTTTCAATGCATTGCATGATTAATCGCATGGTATACTCTCCCCTCTCCAACCCCAACCCCCTCTCTCCATCTTTATACCTTTATCTTTCTTAATCCCTCTCTCTCTGTCTGTCTTTCTGTCTCTCTCTGTGTCTGTCTGTCTCTCTGTCTGTCTGTCTCTGCCTCTCTCTCTCTCTCTCTCCCTCTTATATCCAGGAGTCCATTCAAACTACAACTCTAACACTCTGAGTGCTGGAGCGGCCAATGCTGGTGGCTTTTCGTCATCTACCATGTCATCTAACTACAACTATTCTGTGAAAACAATAAAGACAGTCGGAGGACAGCAGCAGCTTCTAGGGTAAGCTGTCATTTTAAGGAGCTAGACATCCATTGGGTAGGCCTACTGTGTTCAAGGAGAGTTGGTCATTTAAGTGTATATTATCTACCAATAATTTCGATATCTAATAGTATTACCTTTAAAAAAAAAATTGAAGGAGAATATGAAGGTCAAGCGGCAGACTAAAACATAACATCTTGAATTGAAAGTATAAACGTGATGTAGATCTAGTTTTAAAATCCTAGTAGTAGTAGTACTTCTACCAAAATTTATATCAGTTTATTCTTTTTTAGGAATACATAACTGAGTAGAGTAAAACTCGAATACAACAAACTCAGACTCCAAAAGCACTCTACATTCAACGAACAAATAAAAATCTCCGATTTTTTTTCTTTTTTGTCTTAAGTAAACTATCTTGGATCCAACAAACGAATCTTATACCCGCTCTGGGATCCGATGAGCTAGAAGAGTCAAAAAGCTTACAAAGTTGCATACCAGATGGAGACACTCAAAATCTAGTTTCAAATTAGACAACCAAAGATCTGACTGACATCATATGGTGTAGTGTACAAAAAAAGCTGGATAACAATGAAAAATCATAAGCAGAGGGTTGAGGGAAAGGACGACTGTAGAGCAAAAAAGAAGATCAAAGAGTCATAGCCGCCAGATTAAAACGTGAGATGTGTGTGTGGTTGGATCAACGCTATCTAGGTACTATCATGTAGGGCCTAGTGGATGTACGGTTATGACAACAGTGAGCCACACAATGCTTCAACAAACCATGCATCCAACAAAGTATTGAAAATTAACAAGCTAGTTTATTGAGTCCGAGTTGTACTGTATGAGTTATGTGTGCCCTCTGAGGGCGTGAACAATCGACTTCAAAGAGAAGACTTTTAATTCAAAGTTAAAGACTCAGAAATATAATGTATTTTACAAGCCCTTGTATGTTGCTCTCATTCCCTCAGATACAACGCTGGTAGCATGTCCAATGTGATTGTCACGCCTGGTGCTATGGGGGAGGAAGTCCGAGTCGACTGTTGTCTGATGACAAATGATGGGCACAGTGTAGTCACAGGGTCCAGCCTGGGACCTCCCCAAGTGTGGAATATGTCGGTCAGTAGAATCCCCTTGATTCCCTAAGAGAGAGTAGCATAAACCATAAGAATTTTTTCATTTTACAAGCAGTTTTGTAATTTTATCGACCAAAATGTGGAATATGTCGATCGGTAGAATCCCTTTCGTTTATGTCTTACAGGCACCAAGAGAGCAGCATGAACTGTTATGAATGTTGATTAGAAAGAGATGTTTATTGGAGGTCACAAGCTCTATTTTGGGTTTAAAGTTAACTCATCAGGACTAATGTCTGCAGAGGCATGAATAATCCTAAACAGTGTGACTTATCCTGGACTTTTAAAAGGGAATATAAAGTGCACAAAAGGGAGAAAAAATTGGTACAGATTGAAACTGTAACTTTTTTGCATGTCAAACATGACTAATGTCTCTCAATGGAATAACCTTTGTTGAAATTTGAACCTGTTTTGTGGTTGTATAACTTTATAAAGAGACAAGAGTTATATTCAACATGAAGAAAATGCTTAGAAATCTCTATACTGTCATTTTGTTGTTCTTCATATATTGTTTATTTGCGTTTTTTGTTTGTTTTGTTATGTCTTCTTCTAATGACTAGAATTGTCAAAATATTATTTATTAGTTTGGGTCCTGTTGATAATCAACGAAAATATAAGGCAAAGATCAGGGCTTTAAAGTTATATGGTGATGATGATTTTCATGGCGTCACATTACATGAACAAGTTGTCACATTGTTAAAAACGTAATTCTTCTTTTATTACATGGGGACGACAATGTAGTTGTTGATCAATATTTCTCAATTCATTTTAAGATGTTAAAAACAATGTACCCTATTTCAGGAATGTAAACATAATAAACATTTAAAGATTTCATTCATTTGATTATCAAGTATGAATAATACACATTAAAACTGCATTATACAAAACAGTAGACAGATTTACCACTGATTCTATAATGCAATGAATGTTCAAATTATCAAAATTGTTTCTTAAGTCCTGTTTTTTTTTTCTTCCCTAGCTTTTGTTTGAGCTGAAATAGTTTTATTCAATCCTTGTCTTTCAGAATGGTGAACTGCTCAGAATCATGCAGGGTGAAACTGTCGGCTCCACCTACCTCCATCTGGTCAACGGAGATCGCCTTTTGGTCGGCGCCATCAATTCTGACCTGGAGGTCAACCAATACTCAGTATCAAAGGGTGTTCATAACTACGTCTTTCAGGTACAGTGCACAAAAACTTGTCTTTTTTAATTGATGGTCCGTAAGTTCAAAAGTGTTTTTTTCTCAATAAATTTAATAATTATGACTGGCTCTTTATGCTTCATTTAGATCACAGAAAATTAATGGTTTTTGAGATAAAAGTTGGGAGATTAATCCTTTCTTTTCTTTTTATGAATCCTTTCTTTTCTTTTTATAAAAAAAAATTTGAAATTGTGTAGGCCTATATATTCTTAGAAAAAGGAAATAAGTATTTCATAAATTATGCTAATAGTAGACATTCTGAATCAAATATTGCAATAATGAGATCCTTTTTGTAATGTTTTTATACTACAGTATACTAATAAATAAGTTTGAAACAAAAAAAAATTTGGAAATTGGGTAGATTAAGCTAAAAAATAAAGTTTGGACCAGAGAAAGAGAGAAAAAAAGAGAAAAAATTAAGAGAGAAAAAAGGGAGAGAGAGAGAGAAGGAAGAAAGCAAAAGAGAGAGGTAGAGACAAAAAAAAGGTAACAGAAAGATAAGGGAGAGAGATAGAGGAAGACACTTACTTATAGAGAGAGGCAGAGAGAATTATATGTATGTATATATAATTATATTTAAACTTACACCTATGTCAAACTTCAATCCAGATCTGGGATTTTGCCACTGGCAGACCTCTGGACATGGCAGAGCGTGAGACGCTGTCTGCTCTGGCTGTGATGAACGATTCAGACAAGGTTCTCTTTGGTCGCTCAGACAAGTTTGGAGGAGGCACCAACATCATCATCTGGGACCTTTTAGGGAACCAGCCTCTTAAAGAGATGAGATATGATGCACCAGTAGGAAACAACGACTACATTAGCTACATCAATATGTCTCAGGTAGGGGGCATATTATATTCTACGGGCTGTTAGTACAACATCGCATGTACATGCGGCCCTAGTTATTTGAACTCAGAAAATAGTTTACTACTGTTCACTTCTTAGCATCACATGATTGAAGGCCTATTGCTTGTGTGAGCACTACTTTGAGGAATTTCTTTTAAAAATGTAAAAAGTTAAATTTTTTATTTTTATTATTTGGAAATGGGAAGGGTTGTGGTTGGGTTGGTTTAACGTCCAACAGCAGCACTATATTGTCCCCAAGATGGACGTCTGACAATTTGATGTGCTGCCACACACGAGACAGGGCGGGGATACTATGACTCCTGTCCCAGCCGGTCACATTATACTGACACCGACCCAACCATTAGGGAACGCAACAGCCAGGATTCAAACTCGGGACCTTTTGCGTCAGAAGCCGATGTTCTACCCCTGGACCACCGCGCCCCCAATGGGAGGAATGCAGATTAATACAAAGAGGTGGTAGCGCAAGAGCATATCAATGTGCACAGCATATGAATAAATTACTTCACTACCATTAGCAGTACTAATATGACAACTGATGTTGTTGCTGCTGCTGCTGCTTTTACTACTTTTGCTACCTGATGACTACTATCGCAACAACCATGCTATTACCATCACACCAGTGTAATTTCCATCTTTGCATCCCGGCTTACTTAACTGCCAGCTTTTTTTTTTAATCAGAATTTTTGTGGTTTTTGATTCTTAAATACATGTACGTGTACTTTCAAAACTCATCTTCCAAATTTTCAGCACATATGACTGTATAGTCCACTTAGCTATTTATCTCTATTGTAAACACAAATCTTGCTCCACAGGATGATCGATATGTCATTGCTGGCTTTACAAACACTTTTGACAACTTTGCCGAGTTTGTGCTCTTAGACACAATGTCCACCTCGTACAGTGTGACCGACCCCAATATTCTCCGCCTAGATGCAAGCCCAGAATGCACTGCAGTGCTGCCCCGCGAAGAGGCGGTCACTGGACTGAGGAACGGAGATTTAGTTGTCTGGAGCATCAGAACAGGTAACTTAAATTAGTGAAAGAGCTAGAAATCTAATCCATCCATCAAGAACACTTGTAGCATTGGTAACCATGCCCCTTCACACTTTCCAATTCCTTGCTGTTTTTTATGCCTTTTCATCTGTTGGGTCGAAATCTGTCAGGGTGTTGTTTAACTTTGTGTCTGACCAATGGGGGTATTGGCTGCCTGCTCTGTTTGCCAGGTTCTTTCTCTCTAACTATTTCTGTTTAGAACCATGTGGAAAGACTTAGTTGTTGAGCCTCCTGTCTAGTTATTGATGTTGTCCTTGTGTATTGTTTTTGTTCTGCGACGTTTGCTCTGCCTTCGTTACTGTCCAGAAATGTAATAATAAACTTAATTTCTGTTGTGATATACCTAGACAATCTTAGGCTTAAAGCATTTAATAAGAAGATTGCAGATGTTTCAAAGTCATATCATCAAGTACTAGAAATCCTTAGCAGAAACGTAATAGTTTAACTTTATTAATAAACATCTTGTCTGAGAATTAAGTTTACAACTCAAGAGTGCATGGATCTAAATCAGTACTTGACAATCTAGATTTATAATGGTTCTAAAAAACATGAAAATAACAGTATTCACTGCAGCAAGATGTTGCAGCACAATCATATGCTTAAACACCCCTTTATATACAAGACACAGATCTAGAAATATCTAGGTCCTTCTACTTCATTCGAAAACATCCGAGGAAAGTCGAGCCTCTAGATCACAAAATTATTTATTAACACTACTCACCCCCTCTCTTCTTAATCAAACTGTGAGTAATTTCTAGAACCCACTAGCTAGGTCTAGACTCCAAACATGTTATCACCAAACAGCCGGTGAACACTTCTCATATGGTACATGCTAGCATAGTAACATAGGCGTAAACAATGCCACATCTTATAATATGTTATTTATAGCCACTGGAAAAGGAAATCAGATAAGTGCTGTCGACAATATGAAGCAAATGTTTGATTTTAATGGACAGTAGCTTATTAAGTCCGTTTTGAAATTGATAAAGCTTAAATTTGATGAAGTATTGAAAACTGGTGTGTTGATTTCAGGAAAATAAGTAAGACATACTGTGAACTAAAACCTAATTTTGGAACATTTTTAAAGACAAGAGGCAAGGCATTAGTTAGAAATTGTACATTAATAACTTTCATGTCTTTTTGACCAATTTTAGGCCAGCCTAGTCGCCAACTTCTGTCTAACAATGGCAAGCACGCACACTCACGAGAGGTCAAGGCTGTTGCACGGTCAGAAGACAATCGCTTCCTGGTATCAGCCTCGGCGGATGGCACTCTGAAGCTCTGGGACTTGGAGTCTGAGAGGCACATCAGTACCATGAACGGACATAATGATGAGGTTAGTGATAATTATGCCTTTACCATCGATGGAAATTGTGATGAAATCAGTGGTGATTTTAATGCTTTTACCATCCATGGACATGATGATGAGGTTTGTGTTAATAATGCTTTTAGCATCAATGAACATAATGATGAGGTTTTTGTTAATAATGCTTTTACTATTAACGGACATAATGATGAGGTTTGTCTTAATTATGCTTTTGCCATCCATGGACATAATGATGAGGTTTGTGTTAATAATGCTTTTACCATAAATGGAAAAAAGTGACGAGGCCAGTTCATAATAATGCCTTTAAATGTAGCTCATAATTGTTGTGAAACGGCTATCTCTTGACTGACTTGATTTAATATCCTTCTACTGAAGTGTAATCAGACTCCTCAGCCTGGGAGGATCTTTAAGTTTTTTCAGCAAGCTCTTTCTCCTCTTCTCTGTTCTTGCCAACTGTGTGACTCTGGGAAGAATGAAACGAGAGCCACCTATTCCTTGCCTATCTAGCATTTTACAGTAATTGTTGTTAATCAAAGAATTTGTTAGTTTCCTTATTATTGATTTTTTAAAATATTTCTATCGTATGTATAGTATTTTTCAATCAACCAAAAGAACTACAAACCTGTAATCCAATTTATTTAAGGAAATTTATGGCAACCTACATCACTACTCATTTGCCTATAACACCAAGAAACTAAGTGTTAATTCCCCAACGCTTTATCAAAGAGTATAGAACAAATTTTACTTTTATGTCATGTTTGTAGAATCAAGAGGATCAAAATCATGTTTTAATAATGTTTTTTTTCCCTGTATCAAGGTGTGGTGCTGTGCCATCTCATGTGACAACGAAATCATCGTATCTGGCTCCCGTGATGGCACCATCCGTCTGTGGCGTTTGCGCAACGGTCAGGAAATCTGCGCCTTCAACGCTGGAGTGGACGTCTTTTACATCACCATGTCTAGAGACAAAGGCACTATTGTCGCACTAGGAGACAAGTTTGGAGCCCGCAAGCTCATCATGTTGCAAGTGGTTAGATCAAAGGTGAAACGACAAGTGCCTGCATAAAGAAGAATGACAGATAGTCACAAGGAGCAAAGAACATGAGATCATTTTGAATAGCTTTCTTAGTCAAGCTCTGTTTCTAATATTAATATAAATTAGTCTTTTTGTTCAAAGTGAATATCTGAAAAAAGATAACAGTTTTGTGTGCAGGAAAAAAAAAGTTAAGCACTCTCATTGTGTAGAAAAGCTGAGTTCTAAAACCCTCATTTCAGTTCAACAATGTAAATTTTCGAAACTTGATGAACTGTATATTTATCAGTAGGTCAAGATCTTATTAAACTGACAATAAAAATCCTCAATTAATTTAGTTTTTAAAGTAAAGTGAAAATTTAAGAATATAATTGTCAACTTGCATGTTTGTCTTGTACTCAAATATATAAATCTCTGGCGTTCCTCATGATATTGATATATGTGTATTTCACTAGAATAACATATTTTAACAACAAAACAATCTATTTGTGGTAAATATTAATTTTTACAGTTGTTTGCTTGATTATATATATTAAAAACCAACATAAATGCCAAAGATATCTTCAGTTTAAAGAATCCATTACAAAGAAATAGGCCAAGCTGGTTCAATACCATTGTTGTATCCTAGTTGCATACAACTATGATTTAAAAAATCAAATTGAAAAATAATCCCTGCACAATTCAACATGCTCTAGAATGTAATACTATGTAGGTGATGTTCTTATCAAGCTTTCATATTAATGAATGTATATTAAGTCTACGTCTGTCTAAAAAATGTTGGTATATCAAACCTGTATCTAACTTACTAGTGTTTCCAGTGACAACTGCTGTTTGAATTTCGCTCTAGTTCTATGCCTAGTTTCTGTCTGGGCATGTTTTAATAGAAATCAACAAATGAATCTCATTTCTATGCAATATTTAACTCTGTGTCTCCTACTGATAAACCATGTCTCAGTTTATTTATTATTTAAGATATTAATATAACACTTACTACATTTTTATAAAGGCTTTACTAATGACAACCCAAGACAGCTGCAATTTGATTTTAAAAACTTACCATTCATTTCAAAAGTGAAGCATTAGAATTGTTTATAATGAAGAATGCTGCAAAAGCTTAATATACTTAATCCATTGGTTTTTGGTGTATAAATTTTGTCACGAGATCAAAGAATTATCATTATTTTATCATAGTTATATTTGTTTTATACTATGTGTTTTTCTTCATAATTATTCTTTTTATCTTTTTTTTCTTTAAGCAATTAGGTGTCTGTTAGTTTATTATATAACACTTGAAGCTAGCAGCGTTTAAAGATTCATTTTAAACAATAATTTGCATTTTCAATCAAAGCAGAAAAATGCCTAATTATAATTTATGTTGCATGAAAAGGGTCAATTGGAAAGAATGGGGGAGACATCTTGAATCAATATGATCACACTCTATACAGTAAATCTGTTAGAGGTTTTATACTGCCACCAGCATTATTTTCAATAACTTATTCCTGTCTCATTAATCGATGTAGCATCGAATTTCTAAGTTTTATTTCTCTGACTTTTATATGATTATTTTCAATTTTGTTTTATTTTACATCCTACCTTGTGTATTTTGAATTGAATCTTTTTACATCAGTATGTGTGTGTAGAAGAGCCTAGACGTTTTAATTTTATGTAAAAACTTTTATAATCATGTATGTAATATCTCGAAATTCGACTTATTAAAATCTGTTTCTGTTTATTTTTCATTTTTCTGTTATATATAATTACTCATCAAACCTTGAGTGATTTACTCAAAACTCAAGTAAATATGGTGCTATTTCTCTGCCTTTGATAATTTCCACATGTCTATAATTCTGTAAGTTTTGTGACTGACGTATGCTGTGAGGGATTAGGTGGTCTAAAGGTAGAGCGTTCATCTTCGAATTTGAGATTTTTTTTTGTCAGTATAATTTGACCAGCTTAGACAGAAGACCGAGTATGGCAGCACATTATACAATTGCCAGGCTTAATAAGGCTTAGGACAAGTCATCCTATGGGATATCTAGTAGAAACTATTTCGAAGTTTACATATGCTGTGTTTCTTTTATTGTTTTAAGACCAACATGTAGTGATACATTAAATACATCAAGAAGTTGGTTATCAGTATGGTCTTAGAACTGGACCCACTTTAAACCAACTTGCATTTTTTAAAGACAATTAATAAGCTTGATTCAATCTTCTCACTACATGAGTCAAGTTTATCTGAATCATAATTCTTTAGAATTGAAAATATAAAAAGTAGGCTTATTGTAATTTAATTTATGATTTGCAGAATTTGATATTGTATTAGTTGAACAAAATATTACTGTATTATAAATTTGATAAATTTGGTATCTGTATACAGCGTTGTTCCTTCTTGTATATCTGTGCACATAGCTTTGGATGTCTTTGTCATATTGGTATATATGCTAACGTATAGATGGGTAATTGTATAAAATGATTTATATCCTGGGAAAGGGGTTTGCTTCTCAAAAACTGAAATATTTAAATGCTTAACCATTATGTCTATACACATACTTTAAACTGCAATGTTAGAAGGTAGAGTCTTCAAAATCATTCTACTATGCTAGTGTTGTTTGTAATCTATTCATAATAGATTTGATCTGAGATGGTAAGCAGAACTATGGTAGATCTGGGGTGTGTCTGTATTTATAAGAAAATCAAAGTATATTTTTAAAAGTTTTGAAGAAAACAGAATTAATAAATTAATAAGGGAGGTAAATTAAAATCCATTAAGGTTTATTTTTGACATATTAACATTATTACAAAGGTAATTATGTATGTTAGAAATTATTAAACTTTAGTTTAATTGTATTTATTTTGAAAGATAATGCCAGCTAGCTTGATTTTGTGATGGTCTTTTAAATAATTCTTTAGAAAGCATGGTTTTGTATCAAATCTAGGGAAGTGTGCTCTGAAAAAAAAAACAATAAACTTTATATGTACACCCATATATATTTTGTTTTTCAATATCTCTTCAACTCCATATATTAAGTTATGTTTTCAGAAAGACATGTTGAACCAGATCATTTACAACAGAGTAGCCTACAATCCTAAACATTGTTCAAGTGTTTTAGTGAAGATAAATGTCCACTATCTTAGTCTTTTTACACGATTATACTTTCTTCTCCTTTTTGCCTTTTGTTTCTGTTCTTTTTCTCTCTCTCTCTCTCTCTCTCTCTCTCTCTCTCTCTCTCTCTCTCTCTCTCTCTCTCTTCTTTCTCTCTCTCTCTCTCTCTCTCTCTCTCTCTCTCTCTCTCTCTCTCTCTCTCTCTCTCTCTCTCTCTCCCTCCATCCATCCATCCACCCACCCACCTTCCTCTACCTATCTATCCATCTAAAATTTCTCTCTCTCTACCTCTTCTCTTCGTTACTCTTTCTATTCGAACAAAATGCCAAGATATTTTCACAGAAGAAATTTTAACCTCTTTTTGCCTATTTACTGTTGCTCAAGTATAGCATCTCTCTCTCTCTCTCTCTCTCTCTCTCTCTCTCTCTCTCTCTCTCTCTCTTGTACTCCTTCACACCATCTGCTTTTTTTCTTCCTTCTTTATGTCACTACATTATCCCCATCACCGTATTCTTCATTATTATCACTCATCACTTCTTTCTCTCTCTCTCTCTTTCGCAAAAAATAACAACAAAGCAACATCAACAAGAACAAACAAATAAAAACATTAGAAAAATATCCCTCATAAAAGAGCCAATAAGACTATTCCTCTATTCTACTTTCTGAGCGGTATTGCTTTTCTTTATCATTATTCCTTTCCAACTCATTGCCATTATTTTGTGGTGTGACAGTTAGGACTTCAATAGGCTTACATAGGGCTAGATTTACTGCCCGACACTTATAATATTCTTACGATCATTTGTGAAGAGCAAGATCTCTCTCTCTCTCTCTGCCTCTCTCTCTCTCTTCTCTCTCTCTGTCTCTCTCTCTCTCTCTGTCTCTTTCTCTGTTGAACTTGCCCCTCCCCCCCCCCAATTTCAAAAAATCAAACAAACAACAACAAACAAACAACAACAACAACAACAACAACAAAAACAACAACAACAACAAAACAACAAAACGAAAAGCAAACAAAAAACTACACGGCGGCTGCTTCAAAGAGTTCTATGTAAGAGAGAGGGAGAGAGAGTTGAGCTCTCTCCCTCTCTCCGGGGTTTAACGTCTTTTATGTTCACCTGAGGGATCCTGTACGGCGACAGACGCCATTGAAAGAAGACAAAAGCTCAAAATGAAAGCAAAACATAATTGATCCCATTCCTAGTCCATAATAGGCCTACACCTGCGAGGCTGGTCCTCAGAAGACACGCCTTCCCTTATACGCTATGGGGACGGTTAAGATTATGTTTATTCATTTAATGTTCTTCTTAATAGGAAAGAAGTGCACCTGGTAGGGTTGTACAGCTTTAAACTGGGGGTGTTACCCTAATGGTAGTCTAGTTAAGGTTTTGCTTCACCATTCCCACTACTAACATGCGTATTGTAACTCCTTCGACCATCACCATAACCATCACTACACCTACAGGTGTGTGTGTTTTAATATCGATAGGCTACTGCTATTACTACCACCACTTATTAGCGTTGTTATCACTGTCATTGTTTCCACCACTCTTACCTTCGCTACTACTACCACCACCATCACCACCACCACTGTAACCATCAAATCTACCATTACCATCACCAGTATCCCTACCACTCCCATTGTTAATATTGACCCCAACATTAACATGCTAACCAGCCGTTCCTTAACACTGCCACCACTGCCAGCATCACCTCTGCAACCACCGACACCGTTATTTCTACCATCATCCCTACTAATATTGCCACATACATTATCTTTTCTACCATTATTTTAATTATATATTAAATCATGAAAAGGTGTTCAGTATGAACATTATTTTATACGTGTGTACCATATTGCCACACAGGGACAAAGCGGGGACATAAGGAATCATGTCGTAGGTGACCACAATAAGAATACCGCCAACAAGCACGGACCCGGTAGAAGATTTCTTCATACATGTATCTTGGAGATGCCAAACAAGTAAACAGCTTTTGTTTGTTTGTTTTGTTTTGTTGTTGTTGCTGCTGTTGTGGTTTTCAGCTGAATGCGCCAAGTGGCACGGATCCAATCAGAAAGGGTACGCGATATAGGATATTTTATGATATCTCGGAGACATTAAACAGGGAGACAGCATTGCTTGTTTTTCTGTGATTTGTTTTCATTGTTGTTGTTTGTTATTTCTCTAAGATTACGTATACCAGTGAGGGTTAAGGCGGTGTTTTCGGAGGACACAAAACTGGGCAGCCAGATTTGAAGCCACACGTTCTAAAACTCAGCTATCTGCCCCATTACCAGATTAACCAGTCCACGATTTTTGTCTTTTAATAATAATTATCGTCCTAAACGTTTTCTGAACGTAAAATTAGTGTGCTTCCGTTTTTTTTTTTTTATTAATATGGCATGCACGTTTGGTTGTTTCCACAATTACGTCACCAAATACACAACAAGACCTACTTATACTTGAATTCCAAATTTTTCAATTAAAAAAAAAGCTGCCCTATCGTGTTATTTTTTGTTCACACTTTGGAGAAGTTTGATTGTACACCGTCAACAGCCATGCTACAGCGCGGAGGAGTCCTCTGACTAACATTTGGTAATTTAACGTGCTGCAACTATCAATTGTGTTCCCAACTGTGGGCTCGAACCTTGAGCCTTTCCTTTCTGAACCTAAATGCTCCACCACGTGCACTAGCTCGTCCATTTAACTGATTCTGTCAACTCGTGTGTAGTACTAGGCAAGTCTCTCAGATTTACACACCATCAGTGCTTTCCTATTGTGGCCGACTGAGGGTTTTGATGCAGGCTTTATTCAATATTTAAATTAATTTGATGTTTAGCACAATCACATAATTTGCCAGACGATTACAAGAAGCATCCACCGCCCCAAGACTCACGCTTCGTTTCCTTCCAATTCATTATCTACTAGCACCACTTTGGTTTACACATATTTATCTGCGTCTTTGTTGTAGGCCCTATGGACAAGTGGCGAAAGCCTGAACAATAACGGTTACAGATTAACATATTTTATAGATTTTGCGACTCCTAAGTTTACCCAAGACTAAATGCTAAGGAAAAAGAAGTAGGGCCTAATGGTTCCGACGGGGATGGGGAGGGGGCACCTAAGATTCGAATCTCGAGGCTTCTGCTCATTTACCCAAAGCGCGTTTATAGACCCAACTTCGAACAGCTCTATTGACGTCTCCTTTGGTCTCAAGAAAAGTCCGAAAAAAGAGGGCGTGTCTTTTTGTGTATAATCGTACCTCATTAGCTACCAGTCTTCAGATTTAGCTGTCAGTCGCTTATGCATAGTTTGACTCTCTTTAGTTTCAAGCGAATCAAACATATTGCTAGCGCTTGTTTTACCATTGTTCTAATTCTTATTAAATTTTTCATTTATTTATTTTTTGTGGGTGTGTGGGTGGAGGGGATCTAGATCTATGCCTTGGTAGACCAATCGCGGCAAGCTGTTGCTCAACATAGCTCCACAGAGGTCTATTTTTAGGCTACAGCTTAGCTTCTGTGATAAGGGGCGTTACTCTGATGGGAAAATAATACTACGTGTCCTGTAAACTGAGAACATTAGATCCACAACCAGCGTTGTGAGTAACATACCTTAATCCTGTCGTGTTTAGGGAGACAGGAACTCTGGAACTGTAAGCTTAGTAGAGTAACTTCGATGATCTACTGATCTCTAAATTAGATCCATATCTATTACCAATTTCCTCACTGCCTTCAGTGAGTATCTGGTTTTACCGAACATCTCATATCAATGAAATTCTACAACTAGATTAGATTTCTAGATCTAGATCAGTGACTTTTTTTCCCTATAAAAAATTAATTGCAAGCGTCAGTCGTTGCTACCGCCCCCAGCCCCTACTGATCGCTTTCCAAAATCACCAGGCATCATTCATTGTCAATTTTTGTGTGTGCAAGAACTTGTTATTAAGATTTTAGCAAGGAACTTCTGTAATCAAGAAAATGCTCAAGGCTATCATTCTCGTAGGCGGACCTATGAAAGGTGAGGTGATTCATTTCCTAGTTTATTAACTGTTAATCTTATTTACTTTAACCAGAATTTAAGCTGAACTTATAAATGTTACATCTAGATCTAGATTCTAATTATATGTAAAATTAAGACTCTACTTTGTTCTACCCAGTAGACCCCTATTGCCTTTGGGACTTGTCAAGCAAGTAGGGCCCTAAATATTTTTATAATTTCTTCCCAAAAAATTTGTGTGGGGACCATTTTAATTGTTTTTGAGGGGTCACATCAATGATCAAACATGTAAGGCCAAGACAGAACCTCGCCTGCTACATTCCAAAGGTTTGACTTGCCCACAAACTGGAAACTCTAAGATGAAGGATTGATGTCCATTTGTGCAGCAACATATATGTAATATATCTAATATTCATGAATTTTGAGTAAAGGGTTTCGATTTTTTTAAATACCACTTTTTAAAACATTTATATATGTGATATATATATATATATTTATAGACTTTTTACAGTATAGATACAATTATTAATTACTCTCTATATAACTTAAGTTGAAACAATCTGGAATGTATACATTGAAGGTATTAAAATCCTCTTTTGAGAAATTCAAAAGTATATATATCTATATAAAATAAAAATGAATCTAGTCTAATATTAATATACCAACATGGTCAAAACTTTTTTTAATTCTCAAATTTTAATTGATGTTGTTTATATTTTTCCAGGTACCAGATTCCGTCCTTTGTCTTTGGAGTTGCCCAAGCCTCTCTTCCCGGTTGCAGGGTTTCCAATAATCTATCATCACATAGAAGCATGCAGCCAAGTAAGTTATTATTCTAGCAGAACTAACTGTAAACCTAAGTTAAAACAAGTTATTATGAAATAATCATTTATAGTCAGAACAAATCAGAAGCCAATTTATCAAAACGGATTACAGAACATAATTTTTATTTTATTTTTTTGTAAATTGGCGAAATTTCTTAACAGCTCTTAAAGTCAATTGTGTCTTCTAAATCAGAAACATCCACTTAAAAAGGTTTAGGAAGAGACATGGAGCCTTGACAATCTAGGGCCTACAGAATTTTGAAATTGTTATTTATTAAAAAAAAGATGTATAGCTATTTGAAGACTAATTGATACATTTTTTTTTCTAGAGGCTTGAAATTTTTCATTGTATCGTTTAAAGTAATATCTTTATTTAACCATCATGAACCCACACATTTGTAAATGCAAAGGTGATTGTCCCCGTAAGTCTGTTACTTACAATTGTTACATAGTTTGTATTGAAATTGAAATACTCTCTATATATAATTGAACAAAAACACCTTTCTTCAACTTACTCAGTTCTGTAGAACTAGAAGCACTTGTTTCTATTTATAAATAAAATGTATAATTACTGTAAAATTGACCTGCAGGTTCCTGGTCTACGTGAGATTCTAGTGATTGGTTTCTACCAGCCCAATGAGGCCCTCAACAGATTCATCTCTCAGTCGCAGCAGGAGTTTCAGATACAGATCAGGTACGTGTGCTGATGAAGATTTATAACCTTTCATTATCATAGACGAAAAGGGATTTTTATCTGTTCAAAGTGAGGGGTATCTTTGAGGACCAGGTATTTGCAGTTCCCATACCACAGAGCTTAACCTTGCTATTAAATATAAGCAGTTATTCACAATTTTTTTTTTTTTTTTTTTGGTTTTCAGTCAAAATAAGTGAGCCACAATTTTTTTTTTTAAATTTTAGTATTCCTTGATACAACATACTTAGACAAGGAACAATTCTGTGTCTGTCTTGTCCCAAGATAAAAAAAAAACCACCCAAAAAAACATGTAGCTTCTATGAATGTTTTCCTACTCTTTTGTTTTATAATTTTACTCACCAATAAATTACTTAGACTAGAGTTGTTGTTTTTTTTTATTGATATGGGTCAAAATAAAATTAAGATGAATCTGTTGTATTGTGGAGGGAGAACTGGCTCATGTGGAAGAGTTTTGGTCTCCCAGTCGGTAGGCCCCTTATCTCCCTGAACTGTCTCAGTTCATGCAGCTCCTAAAATTGTCAGATGTTTTTTAAGCAACCAACTCAACTCATTTGTTGTAATGCTGTCAGGTACCTGCAGGAATACACAGCCCTGGGCACTGCGGGCGGAATCTACCATTTCCGTGACCAGATCCTCACAGGCAGCCCAGAGATGTTTTTTGTGATGAACGCCGACGTGTGTGGGGACTTTCCTCTCTGCGACATGGTCCAGTTCCACAAAGAAAAGTGTCCTGATGCAAGCGGGATAATTTTGGGAACAGAGGTGGGTTGTATTTTGGATTGACTTAAAGTGAATTGAAGTTTTATTCATTCGATAATTATGTAATTGAATACATATTCAATATAACTATGATTTTTAAAATTGTTCTGTAAGTACAGCTGCATTATCCTCATTATCCAACTTTTTGATGTTATTTTTGATTTTTTTTTTTCTATAAATAATGCTAGTTTGGGGTTATTTTTTAGAATGTTCATAATATTATTTTTATCACGGGTGTTTATACAGCCCGAAAAGTGGCAACGTAGTTTGCAGGTAGTTGGCGCATTTGTGATCAATCACCTGTCAGGCACACCACAACCGCTTGTGTTCGGACACGACTGTGCACTGCGCGTAAACTCGATATCACCAGCTTTTTCTTTGTTTTTGGACAGCAAACTCTCTGGTCTAATTAACTACATCATGTCTACATTAATTTTAAAGATACACTTAAAAGAATATAATGCACTTAATTGTAGCTCTCCCAAAGAAAAAGTTTGCATTGTGCAGGTAAAATTTCGTACATCTAGTAAAAAAATTCTGAAGAGCCATCATTTTCAAATGATCCCTATTAAATGCTAATTATATGATACGACTGATTCTCTCGAAAATCAATTTTATTGCTTCAAAGGTTTATATTAAACACCTGTGAAATTTTTAACAGCAAAGCTAATTTAATAGATTATATATACATTTTTTAAAATCCAAGTTGCAAGGTGAACTACTGACCCACAGCTTTTATGCAGCTTTCTTTTTAACTTTGTAACTGAGAATCCAAAACGATTATGCATATTATTGACTAATAATCATAATCAAGCCGCAAGAGGAGTTTTGGTATTGTGACAAAATTTTTTTTAAATTCATTAACTTTGCAGAACTTGAGGTGGTCGATCATTTACAAATAAACAGAATAAACGGTTGAATCGAGATTAAACCTTCACAGAAATATGTTAATCTCTCTGTTCTTTTGGCAAAAGGCCCGAAAATTGAAAAAAAGAATTTAGAACTTTTCAGTGGTATGTTTTGAGACCTCTGGAACTCTGCCAGCAGAAGTATGTAAACTAGAATAGCTAAATTTATGACAATATTAATAAGGAAACACTTTGAGGACAAAGCTGTACAAAAAGACGTGTTCCCTGAATAGAGAAATTCGGATTTGGTTTCACACTCAATCGCATTCATGCATTTGTTGCGAATCTGAAGAGAAGAGCCGCAGTTTGGAACATTGCAAAATAATAAAAAAAAATTGTGAAATCAACACACCTCCAAACTTTGTTAGAGCTCTTAGCTCAAGCTTCGCGGTTAAAAAAAAAAGTAAGACAGAGTCTACAGGTGTAGAAACGAGACATACCTATAAAATAAGACAAGTAAATGATAAAAAAACTTTATGTTTCTTTTCAAAATTTGACTCCTTTTTTGGTTTATAAAACTTTTTCTCAAATTCTTTTGGGCTCAAACGCGGTGGTCATGAATCACTAACTGTACTAGTGCTGTAATGAGTACGAACAAGGATTTAAGACGTAGTATATAAACACGGATATAAAAAGCGGAGTATACTTACGGTGATTTAAGACCCTATATATTCAAAACTTTTTTTGATTTGCTCATGCCCTTTGGTAGGTGATATATTCAACATGTATGTAAAGTGCTCTTAAAACTTCAGACATAATAGGCGTTATCAGTTTTTAGAAACCATTTATGAAAAAGTGTCATAAGATGCAGTTAAAGTTTGACTTTGGGTTTTTTTCTATGTTCTATTTCTTGCTTAGTTCAATGCTTAGCAGGAAAAAAATGTGCACGTTTTTCAAATATAGCTCTAAGGCATTTTACGAATTTTACACCTCTTCAATTAATATGGTGTGGAAATTAGGTGTAATGAATTGCAGTAGCAAAAAAAGGAAAATCCCAGTTCAATTCGGTTGTTGACCATGTTACCCGATCAGGTTACGAGGGGCACAGCTTGGTGCAACAGAGCCTGGATAACAAACTAAGTTGCAGCGTTCAAACAAACATGTGATATATAGCAGTCTTTTGAAGTACACCTTCATATTTATATGTTTCTAATTTTGATTTTTCATGTAACTTTTGGTGCCGTGATTAGACTATGAGTCTCTAAAGATGCTCAAAATACTTTAATGACTCACATATCAAATGAAGCTTTGATTATGTTTGTTTGTGTTATCTTTTTTTCTACAAAGGCAACAAGGGGGCAGTCCCAGAACTTTGGGTGTATAGTGGAAAACAAGGACACACATGAGGTGGGTTTTATATAGAATAATGAATAATGCTTTTTTTTCTTTTTGGTGCCTTAATTTTTGTTTGTCTACTGAGGGACTTCTTGATGTTTTGTTTTATGGGTTTGTTTGTTTGTTGTTGTTTGCTTTTTTTTTTTTTTTGGTGGGGGGGGGGGGGGGATCATTAATCCATTAATAAATATTAGTTACTGTATTAAACAAAACAAAAGAAATTAGGGAGTAAATTGCTGATGCAAAATGGCAATTTCTTTTTCACAGTTTGTTGATGCCTATCAATCCTTTTTTTTTTGTAGTCCTCAAAACCATGTGATACCCTGGGGATATTGCAAAATTGAAAGATATTTAAATAACTTTGAATTAAAATAAGTACTTGAAATGTATTTAAAAGATTTATTACTTATGACCTGGAGTATTTATTATCCTGGTCATTTATACATTTATATGTCACTGTGAGTATATAATGTGCTAGCTAAATCTTTTTTCCCCAACTTTTTTATGAGTTTTTTGTGAAATAACCTACTGTAGTAATGCTCAATGTGCATACAATTTAAATTAAAAGTTATGACATCAAAGTTTAGTCAAAGTATGCCAAGAGGTTGTGTCTTGCGAAGCAATATATGTTTATCTCAGTGTAAGACTTCAGTAAAAAGAATAATTCATTTTAATTGGTCTGGTTGGTCTACTGTATCAAGTTACCTATGACAGTTGTAAATCATACTCATTCTATTCTGAAAATTGCATATAGGAGCCTGCTCTATCATTCTATGGCTCTTTGTTGAGATTTGAACTTACATCCAATTCCAAACTCTGGCATGGGTTATCATTTGATTGTATTGTCCTTATCTAGTCAGCCCTTTGCTAAGGTGTGATAGATCTTTCTATGTCTATAGAAGCATAAGTTTTTGTAACATAATTCAAAATGGTTGTCCATGGAATCAACCAAAAGTGGTTACATTTTTCTGATCATAATTATGTGTAGATATGTAGAACCATGTCGCAGAGGGGAAAGTCCCCTCCTACATTGGCGTTCATCACAAAAACATCTCTGAGCTGTCTGTGTAGATAGTAATCAAAATTGTCAGTACAAGTAGGGAAAGTAAAATTTAGGATCTTCCATTTTTTCCTACGTTTTAACAACTATATGCTTTTTTTGCACTTGTAAATGGATAAACACTAAGAAATATCTATGATCAACAAAAACAAATATTTGCCTGTATCTATTATTTTGTTGTTGTTCAAATCTGCCAGATTCTGCATTACGTGGAGAAACCAGAGACATTTGTGAGCACTTTGATCAACTGTGGCATCTACTTGTTCACACCTGAGATCTTCAGCACACTGGAGGTTACCTTTAAGAAAAACCTAGAGGACAATTACAAGTAGGTCTCTTAGCTGTAAATTTGGCTGGTTCATTCTCTTTTTCTCTCTGCCTGTCTGTCTTTCTCTGTTTCTCTTTTTATCTCTCTCTCTCTTTTTCTCTCTGTCTCTCTCTCTCTTTCTGTCTCTGTCTGTCTCTCTCTCTCTCTCTCTCTCTCTCTCTCTCTCTCTCTCTCTCTCTCTCTCTCTCTCTCTCTCTCTCTCTCTCTCTCCCTCTCTCTCTCTTCTCACATCTGTTGTATCATCTACACAGGTGTTTGTTTTTGTTTATTGCTAACTGATTGATTTTTTTCTAAACATAAAAGTTTGGTTCGCTACGAACACTGGACATATTTGATAAGAGAGGGAATTGAATCAATAAATGGCCTTGTTACCAGTTTCCTCAGCCTACACTTTATTTCTTTATTTTAATATCACATCACCTAAGGTGCAGCATACCTTTACAGTGTCATTTATGTGCTAATCATGGATATTGATTAAAGATACTTCAAGGAACGAGTAAAAATGATTTTTTTTCTTTATGTGGGCAGAAGAAGTGCAGGAAAATATTCTTTCCAAAACAATAAGACTAACAAATTTATTTATTTCAAAGCAATATTGATTTCGGATTTACTTTGTGAATGTGTATAGCAGTTTACGTTTATGACTTATGTTTTGGTTACTGACAAACTTTCCAGACAAAAATCAAAACGACAAGTAATCAACTTCTGCCCCCAAGTGTTACACAAATAATTAATCTATAAATACCTTCTTTATTAATAATATTGATGATTTATTCAGTTATGTTATGGTTTGGCAAGTTATGCTTTCCTTTTTTATTTAGAATTTTTTTTCCTTAATGACAATATTTAAATGCTGACAGGTATAAGCATATATAATCTCTTGGAAATACTTGCTCTAGATATTCCTACTGATCATTTCAAGGTTACATTGCTTTATATGGGGATTGGCTACCTTAAAAAATACAACAAGTTGACATTATTGTTTAAGTGTGCTAGTAATCAGTCTTAAAAAAAAAAATCAAACGATGAACAAAATTACATCCAATGGTATATTTTTAATCAGAGTAACTTTATACAAAATTACAATGGAAAGTTTTTATGTTGAACATGTTTGCAATTTCTTGCATCTCTCCTTTGCTCATGGCAACAAATGAGCATTGTTTGAAAACACATAATATTCACTTCAGCTCAGGGCCTATTATCTTAGCTCTCTGTGATTTTGTGTTTCATTCTAAATATGATAACAAAGTATTGATCTTAGAGATTATATATAACTGTTCACTCTAGTTTATTTAATTACAGTGTAGCATCAAGTAAAACATAACCCTCGACCAACACTAACCAGCAATCAATGATAGCCTCTAACATTTCCCATGGGGTGTTTGATTGTATAGGAAACAGTCATATATTGATTTTTATCTCCCATAAAGATATGTTATCCTCTTGCTTATTGACGTTTAGTGTTAATCATGTTATCCCATGTGGGGAAAAGATATATATCAATAACCACCTAACAATGTGGGTTTTATTGGCCTGCTTTGGGCCACGGATTGTGAGCACATAATTAACAACAGGTGCACAAATTTGTATATTGATAGTTTTAAATCCAGATATAGAATAGTGGATACATTATAAAAAAAAAAAAATCAAGATTATAAAATAGCTGTATCATAAAGCCAGTCTTGTTTGTTTGAATAGAAGAAGGTGTGTTTTATGAGAACTGCAGAGAGGGAGTGAGGGAGAGACCGACAGACAAACAGACAGACAGACAGACAGACAGACAGACAGGGTTTGAGGGGGATGGGAGGGTCAACATATTAAGTCTTTTGGGATTGTTTTAGTTTTAAAGTTATAGATCTTTCTAAAAGCTTTTCTTCATTTCATTTTGACTTGCTTTTCCAGTTATTGTGACCAAAACTGTCACATACCAGGGTAGGTAACAGGTTGATATTTTCCTGCATGCCTTGTTAGTGTTCGTATGTTTGTAGGCACTTTCAGAACCTGAAGAGCAAGAAGAAAGGCACACAATAAAAGTCTTGCGGATAGAAATAAAAAAAAATGTTTGCAGAAAAAAAAAAAATAAAAAGAAAAGCTGAAGGGAGGAAATGATGGAGAGGACATTGCTAAAATGCAAAAAATATTTTTTTTGTTACCAAGGTGGTTGTTGTGAATAGTTGACTTGTAAGGTACTGCTCTAGAAGTCTTTACCATAGTTTCTTTGTTTGCTTTATATTTTTGTCAAGTTAACCTTGTTATGTCTAACTAAAAAAATTATAGCCTTAATAGCTCTGTTGTATCGCGCAGTGTTGTAATTTTTTGTGTGTGTGTGGAAGTCTGAATTGAAATAAAGACAATATACTTGTTATTTTTACAATATTAAAAATGGAGCAGAAGTTATAGACTTTAAGTCAACTTGCTTTAGCACAAACCCACCAAAATCCTTAAGCTGTACTCAATCCTAGATCTACTGAGGTTATTTTAATTATTTCTTTTGTTTCATCATTTTTTCTGTTTTAGCCAGTCATTTTCCCTTAACTACATTATTTTTCATCTGGCTTGGTGCACTTATCTGATAAAGTAAACTTTGTAAAAAAATGAATGTTTGTGAAAGTCTCTCTGTAAAGAGATCACACTTTGTCGATGCCTTCTGCATTCATACCTGTGTCTGTTGCTTTCCTTTAAAACTTGTGCTGGTAGTTGAAAAAAAAAGGTTAGTACCAGTACTGACATCTCCTTGGTGTGTGCTATAAATTGTTATATTTCCCTTAGCATGTCTCGTCAGAGTTGATAGAAACGGAACTTGGTACTTTATCCCACAGCCAGTCTTTGGGACTTGTACTTAACTTGAACTTCACACTGCAAAGTTAACACAACTATCACACATTTTGTTCTAGACTTGTAAACATAATTGATTGTTTTGCTAAACTTGTACAAGAAAAACATTCTGAAATAAATGATGTCCAGGTTGTCACTTTTAGATCACAGGGACCTAAGAAAAGGAGAGGG
This sequence comes from Elysia chlorotica, assembly GCA_003991915.1. Lineage (NCBI taxonomy): Eukaryota > Metazoa > Mollusca > Gastropoda > Plakobranchidae > Elysia > Elysia chlorotica. The sequence continues at coordinate 309,281 of RQTK01000272.1, read as the reverse complement.
AAAACAAAAAACAACTGGTTTCTGTAAAGTATGATTATTTTGTTTGAGTCCGAAATCTGCATGGCTTTTTAACTTGAAAAACTGATCAACACTTGTTTTGATTGGGGTAAAAAATAGAAATATTGAGAGCCAGACTGGTTGGATTTTATCCCTTAGGGTGTACTGGCGTGTTGTGGATTAACATGCATGATGTTTACTTAGTCTTTGATTTCTTGAAAATGGCTTATCTTATCCTCAAACCTTTCTCTTTTGTCATAATATGCCTGTAATACTTAATACTTTTCAAAGATTTTAAGGGATCCATTTTTTCAAATTCCTGTATTGTAAAATCTATTATAGAAGAAAGAGTTGGTGAATGGAATCTTTTTCAGATCAAAAGGAATCTGTAGTCGGCTGTTGGTATTTCCTTTTATTAGATTATACAAATAGTGGCTTGTTGGCTGTTGGTGGTTATGGCTCTTATAATTGTGGATATTGTTTTATTATGGTGTGATTGTGTGAGGTTTTCGTATTGTTCAAGCGATGCTTAGGTTACTTTTAATTAAAGAGTCTTTTAAAAGGTGTGTGAAAGTTGATGTAGTCCTCTTGTTTCAATGTTATTGAAACTATTGAACTTAAATTATCACATTTGGCTAACCTGTATTTTGATCTAATCATTGCATATTTTTATACTCTTCCTTGGAGGATCCAAAAACCTTTCCGATTTTTCCGGCAAAAAAAACAACAAACCACCCAACAAACCCTTACAATATTCAAGCCACACACACAAAAAAAACAAAAACCAACAAACCCTTACAATATTCAAGCCACCCACTTTAAAGAAAAAAGTCAGCTTTAGAAAATGTCTATCTCCTATGCATTATAAAAACATTTTTGTGTTGCCATTCTAATAACGGCTGTTAGTAGGCTTTTGTACCAAAAGTTGCGCTGCATTGTTGTTTGTAACATTTATGTTGTTCTACTCTCCTCCTTACACACAACTTGTGTTTGGAAATTTCCTGTTCTCCTGTACTAGAAGCTCTTACCATAAACGTTTTAACCCTGATGATGAAAAATTATCAACAAAATCAATTCTCTTCTTCTTCTTTTTTTTTTTTTAGAATCCACTTTCATTCCTGACTAGATGGTCTCTCTTAATATTAATTTATGTTTAAGAAATTTAAACACAATTTTTTTTCTGCATTCAACTGAAATTAAACGTCTTTTGTTTAATATAAGTGTCATTTGAAGTATGTATTCACAGATGGAATTATCTTTCTGTTTGAATTTGCCTAAAGTGGGTTGTTTAAGATTTATGCCTTTATTTCCTCGTCTTATTTTTTGGTTTTTAATTTATAACATCCTTCTTCAGTAGTTGTGATTATAAATGTATTTACCCTACTTGAACTTCACACTGCAAAGTTAACACAATTATCACACAATTTGTTCTAGACTTGTAAACATAATTGATAGTTTTGCTAAACTTGCACAAGAAAAACTTTCAATCACTGAAATAAATGATGTCCAGGTTGTCACTTTTATATCACAGGGACATAAGAAAAGGAGGGGGAAAACAAAAAACAACTGGTTGCTGTAAAGTATAATTATTTTTTGGGGTCAGAAATCTGCATGGCTTTTTAACTTGAAAAACTTAACAACACTTGTTTTGATTGGGGTTAGAAATAGAAACATTGAGAGCCAGACTGATCCCTTCAAGTGTACTAGCGTGTTGTGGATTAACATGCATGATGTTTACTTAGTCTTTCGTTTCTTGAAAATGGCTTATCTTATCCTCAAACCTTTCTATTTTGTCAAAATATGCTTGTATTACTTAATACTCTTCAAAGATTCTAAGGGATCCATATTTTAAATTCCTGTATTGCAAAATCAATTATAGAAGAAAGAGTTGGTGAATGGAATGTTTTTTAGATTGAAAGGAATCTGTAGTGAGCTGTTGGTATTTCCTTTTAGTAAAGTATACAAATAGTGGCTTGTTGGCTGTTGGTGGTTATGGCTCTTATAATTGTGGATATTGTTTTATTAAGGTGTGATTGTCTGAGATTTTCGTATTGTTCAAGCCATGATTAGATTACTTTTAATCAAAGAGTCTTTTAAAGGTCTGTGTGAAAGTTGATGTGCTCCTCTTGTTTCAATGTTATTGAAACTCATTGCACTTTGATAACTGTTTAACCTAAATTATCATATTTGGCTAACCTGCATTTTGCTTTTGAAACAGTTTTAGTTGATCTAATCATTGCATATTTTTACATTATTCCTTGGAGGATCCAAAAACCTCTTTTTGATTTTTTTGAGGCAAAAAAAAAACCCCCAAAACAAACCCTAACAACATTCAAGGCAACCTCTTTAAAGAAAAAAAAAATAGTACACACATACATGACTGTATCATATACAATGGCAAGTCAGCTTGAGAAAATGTCTCCTAAGCATTATAAAAACATTTTTGTGTTGCCATTCTAATAACCTCTGTTAGTGGGCTTTTATAACAAAAGTGCTGCATTGTTGTTTGTAACTTTACATGTTGTTCTACTCTCCTTCTCACACACAACTTGTGTTTGGACGTTCTCCTCTACTAGAAGCTCTTACTATAAACGTTTTAACCCTGATGATGAGAAATTATCAAGAAAATCAATTCTCTTTTTTCTTTTTTTTTTAGAATCTACTTTGATTCCTGACGAGATGGTCTCCGTTGATATTAAATTATGTTTGAGAAATTTAAACACTTTTTTTTCAGCTTTTAACCTAATTTAAATGCCTTTGTTTAATATAAGTGTCAGTTGAAGTATGCATTCACAGATGGATTTATTTTTCTGTTTGAATTTGCCTAAAGTGGGTTGTTTAAGATTTATGCCTTTATTTCCTCGTCTTATTTTTTGGTTTTTAATTTATAACATCCTTCTTCAGTAGTTGTGATTATAAATGTATTTACCCTACAGATTATATTTATCAAGTGACCACTGCCATGTCGGATAGTTTATATATCTTGTTTTCCCCAATTGTCCCGTCTATAGATTGTAATGATATAGTGACCGCTGTCTATCTCATTAATAGATTGTATTCATACAGTAACCATTGCTTCTTGTTTCCTCTCCATAAACTGTATTCACTGAGTAATCACTGCCTCTTGTTTCTCCTCTGTGCCCCAGCTTTGACTTCCAGACGCCCAGCAAGGAGGTGATTCGCCTGGAGCAGGACATCTTCATTCCTCTGGCGAGCACCAAGCAGCTGTTCGTGTTCCCCACCTCTCGGTTCTGGTCGCAGATCAAGTCTGCAGGGTAAGGGAGACCATAGACTTGGTGAGGTGCTCCACAAAAATAGCTCACAGTGCTTTTGATATGGGGAGCTAGTCTGACGCACGCTCACTCTATTTCTTTGTTGAATTTAAGGAGGTTGACTTATGTTCACACTAAGTTTTTTTCTAAGCTTTAAAGAAGGAAGCGACCCCCTTAAATATCTGAAGCCATATGCATACGCACAATTTTTTGCTGTGAAATCTCTCACTAATTCACACTCTCTGGTTACACTGAGGGACACTGTGATGATGATTAAACTTTTCTAATCACGTGGCACAGGAGGTGTTGTGCACATTGGTATGCTCTTGTGCTAGCACATGCATGCATTGAGCTACAATATAGCCTTTACTGTGTTGACATGCCATAAAACTAAACTCAAAGAATGAGTTCCACACCCTCCATTTTATAATATTGAATATCAAAGAGTTTACCTATTAGACAGTCTAAATAATTCCTAAAATCAACATGCACACAAGGAATAGGCCTAGAATCATAAATGTGAAAAGGTTAAGTCTTAAAACATGGACTTTTGAGAGGGGTTTTGCAGAATTAATTGCAGTGAAGCAAGTCAGATGAAACATAAATGAGTCCTAACAACCTCTTAATTTCTCAACAGAGCTGCTGTCTATGCGAATCGTCACTACTTAACCATCTACCAGCGCACACACCCAGAGAGGTTAGCCAAGAATGGCGAGGGTCAACCACGAATTATTGGAGATGTATTCATCCACCCTACAGCATCTGTACACCCAACAGCAGTGGTAGGCACAGAAAATATCCTTTAATGGAGGAATTAGTTTTATTTTTGGTAGTGCCTATATGGAATAACATAAAAAATTATGCTCACTGGCATGTCTTAAATGTGTTTTACTTTTCCTCTCTCGCTCTCATTAGCTAAATCTCTTGTATGTTGTGTGTGTGTGTGTATATGTTTCTCTCTCTCTCTCTCTCTCTCTCTCTCTCTCTCTCTCTCTCTCTCTCTCTCTCTCTCTCTCTCTCTCTCTCTCTCTGTCTCTCTGTCTCTCTCTCTCTCTCTCTCTCTCTCTCTCTCTCTCTCTCTGGGGGGCACGGTGGCCCAGGGGTAGAACATCGGCTTCCGACGCAAAAGGTCCCGAGTTCGAATCTTGGCGGTTGCGTTCCCTACTGGTTGGGTCGGTGTCAGTATAATGTGACCGGCTGAGACAGGAGTCAAGGTATCCCCGCCCTGTCTCGTGTGTGGCAGCACATACAATTGTCAGACGTTCATCTTGGGGCCCGTCCGCAATATAGCCTATATAGTGCTGATGCTGGACGTTAAAACCAACTCAACTCAACTCTCTCTCTCTCTCTCTCTCTCTCTCTCTCTCAATCTCTCTCTTTCCTTCCCTCCCTCCCTCCCTTTGTCTGTTTCTCTCTTGCTCACTATTGCTTATCTCTAGTCTGTTTCCTCCATCTCTCTCTAAAATTGCATTTGTAATCATTGTGTTATTTGAATTCTTCATGTTTATTCCCAGCTTGGTCCAAATGTGACTATTGGTCGGAATGTAACAGTTGGTGAAGGAGTGCGGGTACGAGAGACAATTGTTCTGGAAGGAGCTACCCTTCAGGTAAGCTTTGCGATCTAATGGAAATAGTTTTTAAGTGTTTTAAAATAATTAAGCACTTTTAAAAAAAATTTACCATCAGTACATCCGTATGAAGTAATTATTAATATTTGGAATAACTTCTTTCTGAAGGCTGAGAGGAATTCCCTTGTTAGTACTTATAGTAGAGCTATAAACAACCTTGACTTCATTATCCCATATCTCTACATTAAATAATAAATACTGGTTGGAAAAATCATAATAATTTTTAATAATAAAAAATAATGTTAATAATCACAATAATAATAATAATGACAATAATAATAATAATGATAATAATAATAATAATAAGAATAATAATAATGACAATAATAATAATAATAATAATAATAATAATAATAATAATAATAATAATTATTATTATTATTATACTAACAATACAGTGGTCTCCGCCTAAGAACTCTCTGTTTACAAACCCACTACCCCTTTGAAAACCCTTTTTCTCTTTAATTTATCCCTCTGCAAACCCGTTATTTGCCATACTTAAAGTCCTATAACCTGTAATAAGGGAGCCTGATTAAATTTTGTTAACATTATATTTTTCAAAACAAGGTATTTTTTACCTTACCCAGTGTACTGATTATTTCTATAGTCATCTAAGACTGATAGGAGCAGAGCATGTATCTGAATACACATGGTCAGATGGTTGAGAGGGCGTGGGTGGGTAAACAACATACATGAGGCTGTGAACCTTAACAAATAGTAAGCTAGGCTAGAGCCACCCGAGAGGATCCGAGAAATTTCTTTGATAACTCGTGGCACCTGTGGGTGTCCAGTTAGGAAACTCAAAGAGTTTTAAATTGAGATGTTAACAGACAGGGCTTAACCCCTTTCCCTGTAAGTAGGGTCTGCGCCCAAAAGAAAATCATAGGTGGACAGCAGTTGTTTCGTTACGCAAAAGTGGGTAGGTATCCAATCACTGAGGAGTAAATGTAACTTGACCTTTGAACAAGCACCTCAATTTAAAAAAAAAAAGTAAGGTGCTGTCATACAATTCCTTGTTAAAGGCGTTTTTTTCTATCTCTCTCTCATGAGGTGGTCCAAGGGCTGCGTGCTGCCTCTCATGAGAGAAGTACAGATTCAATCCTTGCTTAAACCGCTGCTTTTTTCGTACTGGTTGAGTCCGTGTCAGTTTTTCGTATTCCTCCCCTACATACAGTTTTTTTTATGGGGGGGGGGAGGGTTCCACAGAAACTAGAAATTTACTCTAAGAGCAATTTTTTTCTCTAAACAATGAATACTTTTATTTACAAATCAATGCATTCTTAAGACAGATGTAACAACTGTGAGTGCCTTTATCTCAATATTTTAATTGTTCAGATTTAGCGAATAACGGCCCATAGTTAGAATCCAAAAAAAAAAAAAAAGGAAAACAACAAAAACTCGGGGAAGCTATGAAGGTAAAAATTAACCACAGGTTACTATTATTTGAAGACTAATCAACTGTTTACAGACTCCTAAGCTCATTTTCTTCTTCTTCTGATAGAACCCGCACTCTTTAAAAACCCACTTTTCCTGAGGTGGTCCAAGGGTAGAGCGCGCTGCCTCTAATGAGAGCTGCGGATACAATCCTTGTTTAAACTGCTGCTTTTTTGTACTGGTTGAGTCAATATCAGTTTTCTGTATTACCATCCTAGATATCGTTTTTTTTTTTATTGGTTTTTCAAATATTTTTTTTACAGAAACTAGAATGGGGCGGGTTCTTAAACGGAGACTACTGTAATAATAGTATTGATGATTTATGGAGCACATTATCCAATACACTCAGCTGAATCCCTTTTGCCCATTACAATATTATTAGGAGTAATTGTTCAGGTTCAAAGTTTTATCAGCAAATGCCTTTTTTTGTGTGTGAACATTGTTGAAGAATGTATACTCAGTATTTCTTTTTGTCAAAGGAAAGATTCAAAGCTCACGTTTAATAAAAGTTTATGAAAATGTAATGATATCAGGTTATTTTTTATTATCTCTTAAGATATGATAAGATGAACGATGAATTGTCCTTTAAAGGCATTTTAAATATTGATGGTTTGTATGTGCAGCTCAAGCAAATCAGATATATCAAGCATTCCAAAGATACTATAACACATGATCTTAATACATTCATACAATCAACTACAAAAAGCAACAACAACAGTAAGAATAGTAGTAGTACTACTAGTAGTAGTAGTAGTAGTAGTAGTAGCAGTAGCAGTAGCAGTAGCAGTAGTAGTAGTAGCAGTAGCAGTAGCAGTAGCAGTAGCAGTAGCAGAAGTACTACTAGTAGTAGTACTAGTAGTACTACTGCTACTACTACTACTACTACTACTACTACTACTACTACTACTAGTACTGCTACTACTACTACTACTACTACTACTACTACTACTACTACTACTACTACTACTACTACTACTACTACTAAAAAAAGTATAATTGTATTAATAATAGTGGTAACAATAATAAATGTTCTGTGTTTGCCATCTTGCCAGGCCCACTGCTGCATCCTGCACAGTATTGTCGGCTGGCACAGCTCTGTGGGTGTGTGGACGCGCGTAGAGGGCACCCCGAATGATCCAAACCCAAACAAACCTTTCGCCAAACTGGAGATCCCGTGCATGTTCTCCTCAGACGGCAGACTCAATCCGTCCATCACGGTCATAGGTGGGTTAAAACCTTTACTTCTATTCTCCTTTTCAAATCTATTGTGTATAATAACTAACCCTGAATGTACCATGGGTATTACTTTGAGCATGATTCACACACAAAAAAGGTTTTTCAGGGAGGTATATATTTATGGTGAATCAGCTTATGCATTAAAAGCTTTAACAGATTTATTTTGTTAAAAAAATGCAAAGTTACTCAATATTTGCCATTTGTTATTGGTATGTCTTTAAACATTAATTCCATCATGGTGACTAATTCTGCTCTTTTCAGGTTCAAACGTTCAAGTCCCATCAGAAGTGATCATCCTGAATTCCATAGTCTTGCCGCACAAAGATCTGAATGGCTGTTACAAAAACCAAATTATTTTATGAGGGAGGAAGCTTTCCTTGTTAGGTTAGATTTTTGGATTATGATTGAGTTAAATGGGGATTATCTTCAGTGTTGTTGCGTTAATGCAGCTGAGCTGCCTTCTTGTGAGATAGACAGAATGAGAAATTCTTCCAGACACTGTTTGTGTGAAAAACGATGTTCAAATTTTATGGCCAGGAAGTTCAATTTTGGTGATTTTCTGGGTGAAATGCTGTAGTAGCAATTATTTTCATTATGCTTTGTCAGTTGTGATGTGATCTGTTTCATTTGTTAAATACTATGAATCTATAGTGTTTTAAAAGTGATATTGATCATATTCCAACTGCTTTGATGATTGTTTTGTGTGGTCTATTTATTTTAAGAAAGCATTTTTGCATCCACTGCAGGATAACCTGATACTTAATATTGTGATATTATATGATTGGATTCTTTCAATGACTTAACATTTTTCTACAGATTAATTTGTACTTCTTTGCAGTTCCACTGGAAAGAAAATTGTTCTGTTGAATTTGTGTGGTTTACTTTTTTGTTTTCCTTTTATGCCCTTCTTGTAGCTAAAATGTGTTATATATATCTATCTATATTTATATATAGTGTTATCTTCTTTAATATGCTAGTTCTCAATAATTATATATACCCTTTGTTAAAGAGTGCAAGTGAATTTGGTAATCTGATGGCATAATTGAGGGAATGAAATGCAAAAACCTTTATACCCATTTTCTATTTTTTTAGGATGTATCAACTTGTGCTTTGAATTTTGTGATGGATAAGCCAGTTGTTGGAAATTATCAACCATAGGTTAGAGTGTCTTTAACAGGTTTTGACCAATAACCTTAATCACTTTTTAGACTTTGGGCCATAAAGTCTCAAAGTGGTACCTAACTCACAAATAACGACAGTAGCGCTTAAAGCTTTTTTGAGCAACATTTATAAGTGGTTCATTGCTGTTTTCAGGCATTTTATTTGTTGTCAAACCCAAACCCCTTGTTTTTAATGGCGTTTGATTTTATTCCTTTTTATAAAATTATCACTGCTAATTATTCAAAATCATAACAGAAACAAGAACGAAGAAAACAATAAGATATCAAAACATACTGCTTTTTTTAAAAAGAGTTAATTTAGCTCACTCCAATCAAAAGTAGTTGGTAGAAAATTTTAATTTTTCATCATTTTTTAGATGTTGTGACGGTTTTTATTTTATTTTATGATCAAAATTATTTAATTATGATTAATCTGCATTTATGTTATCTGAAAGAGAAGCAAAGAAACTCAAAAAGAGGAAAAATCACATATCTATAACACATGTTCAATATGTTAAATACAAATCATCTGTAATCTATGCAAAATGACATGCATACATCAGGGTGCGAACTTAAAAATTAATACAATCTAATACACTTCTCTGAGTTTTCCATAATTTATTCTTCACAGACATAAATGTCTGTCTTTGTTAATGATGTACGGATGTTAAATATCTTGCTTCATAATACGTTTTTATGTCACTGATTTAAGCTAATTTTTATCAATATGTTTATAAATGTATCAATTATGGGATGTACAATATGTTAAATTCATTTTAATCTTCCTGCTCTTTACAACTAGTTGCTTTCTTTGCTCAAATTCTTTTTTTTTTTTAATCTACATTATGTTTTGACCATGCACACATGAAATGTAGTGTTTGCTTTTCCTAAACTTGTTTTGGTTCCTAGAACTTTATGCTTTGTTTCTTTTTTAGCTCTGCATTATCAACTATCATTATATTTATACTAATTAGGAACTATAGCATGTGTTCACATTTATAAGGCTCATTTGCTGGAATATGTGAGCCTTTTTCTTTTTGTTTTCATTTACAAAATATGTAATTATTTGTTGTTTTTTCCCCCTAGTAGATATTTTCCATCTGTGAATTAGTGTCTTTGAAATATTTTTTTGAAATATGCATTTACTGATGTACACAATATTTAAAGGAGGTAGATGGCTGAAATAAATGAAAGCAAGACTCATGGAGCCTGCAGTTTGGGTAATGCTAATTTGCATTAGAACAAGGAATCCTGCCACTGATTTGAGCATGTAAGCTACTCAGAAGGAAAAGCTTTTTTTTTTCATCACTCTTTATGTGAAGCATATTTTTAATCATTGCTTAGCTTCATTAACCTAAGAATCTTTATTTATTAAATGTTTCTATTGATAATGGATAGAACATAAAATTCTATATTCTAGCCAATTCAATGTCACAAATTTATACTATTAATCAGTTTTTATATGGTCATAATAATTGCGGGGGAAATAATTGATTTAGGTATTGTTCTAGTAATATGAAACATTTTCTGTGTGGTCATATATGTGTTATGTCATTGCCGTTAGGTGAACGGTTCAAAACAATGTTAGAGACATGACCTGTTTGAAATACATAGGTTCCAGGAATAAACTAGAATAAGCTTGTTCATTTTAAGAAACAAATTGAATATGATGTTATTTGGAATCTGAAATATGGCATATTCAAGACCATAAAGTATTGTTTATGAAGTGATCACTGATGAAAATTGTGTATTCTCTATTAAATCTTTTTTCTTATAAATCTTTTGGTCACATTCCCAAATTAATAGGAAACCAAATCGGACTATCTTTTTTCATTATTGTATTTAATTTACAATTATTTTAATTGCGGTTGCAGAAAAATTCGTAAACGTGATAAATTGCTTCTTTAGCGTGCTCTTAATTTTTTTCCCGAATTTTAAACTTGGAAAATGCAATTCCCAAAATCACTTGCATATGAGGCTTAATGTTTTAGGTTTTTTTATTTATTCAGTTTAATTTTGTTAATGTAATTTTATTAATGCAATTTTATTCAGATGTCTTCATCTTTTTTTTTAATGTAAATAAAAATGAATCTCGAAAATCCAGCCTCAAGAAGCCTCAAATTATGAAATCAATCGTGATTACATGATTCAAAATCATCATAGGTGAAAAAAATGCAAGGGTATAATAATTATTATTTTTGATGTTGTGGAAAAATGTGTTTGGGCCTTTTTATTATTGTGTACATGCAGAAATGTTTCGTATAATTATTATATTAGATCTATGGCATATTATTACTTGTATGATGACTTCTAAAATAATATGCAGTATGTAGGGTAATGTCATAATCTTAAAGTGAAATTATAAGTCTATTAAGTTATTGGCATAAGTTATTTTGATGTTTGCTTAAGTTTGTCTTTCAAAGTTACTTGTTTGGTTGTGGTTTTTCTGCCAATTTAGCTTTACTTTCTTATTTGCGGGGAGTATTGCTTGATGAATTTGTTAAAACCTCAAGTAAGGATTTGGTGTATGATTTCCAACTGATTAATGTATAAGTGTGAAGGGAAACATCAAAATAATCAACAAAGTAAAATCTTTTTATGCCTGAAACCAATTTTAACTATCTACAAAGTTTTATGTGACTGGTTAAATTTTAGTTTACTTCTCATTGTGGGTCAAGCATTAGTTTATTTATTCATGGTAATCTGTGGTTTATTACTTTCTACAGGTGATTTTTTTGTTTTGTTTGTTTAATGTCAATTACTGTGGAGCAGAATTTATCCTCATCATCCCATCCTATTGAAATAAGCATTGTACAGAATCAGTCCATGTCATGTTTATTATTACTCATTTATTTATGTGCAGGGCAGTTTTACAGCTTCTTGTGTTGTCTATGCGTTATGGCAAGTGGCATCAGCTTTCAGGTGACATCTGATTCAAGAACTCTTCTCACTGCTGTGGGTTTATAAACATGACAAATTAAATTGAAGGTTGCAAATCAAAATGCTGTTTGTTTTTCTTATGTGAATTTTTGTGATAAGCTATTTATACTTTTTTTTTTTTATTTGCACTTTTTTAAAAGAATTAAATTAAATTAACAAAAATGAGGGAAAAGCTGGAGACGCCGCTTGACAATACACCTCAATTTGAGCCATTTCATGAAGTGAAATTTTCAGAATTTCAAACTGTTTCACAGGATGATTGAAGTCAAGTCAATCATTAACGATTCCTCCCCTAAGAGCTGTTGTCTTGACCTAATTCCAACCATTGTTAGTGAGGCATCTAGATAGTGTAATTGATACTATCACAATTATAATAAATGAATCACTCCAACGTAACACTGTAGGCCCTACCTCGGCTTTTTAAACAAGCGACAGTTGTCCCTATTTAAAAAAAAAAAAGCCCAATCTGTCCCTTGAAGAGTTGAACAAATTTAGACCTGTATCAAATCTTCCTTTTTTGTCCAATGTTCTTGAGAAAGTTGTTTTTAAACAAATAAAAGACAACTTGACAAAAATAATCTTACTAAAACATACCAGTCAGCCTATCGTGAGTGCAATAACACGAGACGGCTCTTAGGGTACACAATGATCTCTTATGGGAAGCTGACGAAGGTAAAGTTTCCATTCTTGCTTTACTGAATTTAAGTGCTGCTGCAGCTGCGTTCGACACCATTGACCATAGTGTTCTTATTGAGCGCTTGGACGTTTGGCATATCGGGTCAGTGTTAGATTGGTTTGGGCGGGTCGAGGACAATCAATTCTTGCAAATAATTTGAGATCGCTGACAGTGTCATTAGAATTTGGGGGTTCCGCAAGATTCTGTTTTGGGTGCTATACTTTACACTTAGTACACGCAACCTCTTGGAGCATTGATTAGAAAGCATGATGTGAATTGTCACAATAATGTATGCTGATGTTTTTTGTTACCACAATGAATTGATTTTACGTACCACTATGAAACATTATATCGATGATGAAAAAAAAAACGGATGAATACTAACAAACTCAAGGTGAATAAAAATAAGACAGGAGTGATACTATCTGACCCTAAGAAAAGATGTGAACCAACTGTTAACTATAAATATAATATGCATTGAAAATGAGAGAGTTACATTTACTGATAAAACGAAAAATCTTTGAGTTATCTTTCATAACATGTTTCTATGCAACATAATTTTAATAGTTTTATTTCGAATTCTGATTTGAAATGGCGTGTTTTCTTGATGAAACATCCATAAAAACTCATATGTCGGCTTTATACTATCAAGGTTTGATTACTGCAATTAGTTGTTTTTTAAATCTCCATGAAGAAAAAAATAAAGAACTTCCAGTTAAAATTTCAAAACCGAGCTGCAAAGATGGTTAAAAAAAAGAAAAAGTACGACCAAGTCAGTCCTTTGTTTAAAAAGTTACATTGGTTGCCCTCAAAAGCAAGAATGGAGTACAAGACTGCCTTTTCTGTTTTAAATGTAGCCCTATTCGCCAGAAGGCTCCCCCTTATTTGCAAGATCTTGAAAAAGAGAACACACCATCCCGTTCATTAAGATCTGACAACCAACGTCTCCTAAGTCTCCCCCGAAAAGGTACTTGCAGGCTTGGTGGGAGTTTCTCTCCCTCTATGCTTGCGCTCAATAACACCCGAGTCAGGTTTTAGGGCAGGTCTAAAAACATCTTTTCACAGATTGTGTGACTCGCTCTCAATTGTCAGTAGTAACTGTATTGAGAATCAAACTGTTTTCGTTTAAGATAATAATAATAATAATAATAATAATAATAATAATAATAATAATGGTAAGGGTAATAATAATAATAATAATAATAATTTATTGCATTTATATTGCGCATTTCCAAAATTTAAGTTTTGCTCAATGCGCAGTACATTAANCTAAGAGGGTAAGAGAGGCAGAGAGACATGCCAAAGGGCGCATATAACGTGACAAAAAGTTTTAAATTTTTTTCCTCCCTAAATTTACAAGACAATACTAATCGGCGACGAGGAACCATACGAAATAAAATTTAAAGTAAGAATCTCTCGATCAGGAACTGGCGTTTTCGATTGGACTGTTGAAGTGCATTGAGATAGAGTACGCACATATTTATAATACATTACTTTTATCTTAATAATTATTTCTTAGAGTCAAAACAAACGCATGTTTAGGTGTTAAAGTGTTTTTGGATAGCTTCTAAGATCCATTGATATGATGATGATATTTGGCGTATTTTTTATGAATGAATCATGTCATTTTAGATATAAGTGTTTATGGCTGGGGGAGGGAAATGGCGCAGGTTGTGGAGTATTGGGTATCTATTCGGGAGGTACAACGTTCGATCCTACGTCGAAGGAAAATAATGTATTGATTTCCCAAATTGTTTTCCCGCCTGTTTGAAGCAGTGTCAGTATTTTTCACTGTGACCTATTGAAACAGAAGTCCTGCTTTGTGTGGCACAAAGTTTTAATACTTTTACGATATATATTCATTCGTTCAGTTAAGGGAAAGTTGGGCTTCAAATCTTTTCGATAATTTGCTCTAATGAACTTTCTTACTCTATTTCTACCTCTCTCCCCTCTCTCTCATTCTCTTTCTCTTCCGCTCTCTCTCTCTCTCTCTCTCTCTCTCTCTCTCTCTTACTCTTAGTCTATGTATATGTTTCCGTCTCTGTGTCTTCCTCTGTCTCCCTCTCGTTACGGATGAGTTCCCTCCCTTTCTTCCTCATCGCTGTACTAGAGCCCCCAATCTGAGGAAACGCTAAGCCAGAGTGACAAAGAGAGAGAGAGAGAGAGAGAGAGAGAGAGAGAGAGAGAGAGAGGGGGAGAGAGACAGGGACAGAGAGGCAGAGACAGAGACAGAGAGAGACAGAGGGAGATAGAGGGAGACAGACAGAGAGAGAGAGACAGAGAAAGACAGAGAGATACAGAGATAGAGACAGAGATAGAGACAAAGAGAGAGAGAGGGGGTAGAGAGAGAGTGAGAGAGAGAGAGAATGAGAGACAGACAGACAGACAGAGAGACAGAGACACAGAGAGAGAGAGAGAGAGAGAGAGAGAGAGAGAGAAGGGAGATCACTGACGTATTTAAGTTTTACGCATGTTTTTACTCTCTTTTCATAGAAGAACAGAAGTTCAATAGTTTAGTGTACCATAACAACAACATGGTGAACTGAAGAAAAATAACCCAGACTCATAGCTTTGATTATATATAAATCTTGTAATCAACTTAGTTATGCATCATTACCAGCGTTCTTTTGTTTCCTGTATCACTATTTGGAGCATCCATTTTCATGACAACAATTGTAAGTAGATTTAATTTTGTGGTCATAGATTACGAAATCCAGATTCTAGGCCTAGGCCCTAATGACTTGAGTTTTGGTATCTAGATCTGGGTCTGGATCTGAATCTAGATCTAGATCTATATAAGATCTATTATACAGATTTAGATTAACTGGAAATTTGTACGTTTAAAATTTATGGATCTTTGAAGATTAGAAGACTGTATCTAGATCTCTATCTGGAGTCTTCTAGAATTAAGCTTTCATGTTCAGATAAAAAGCAAATTTGTTTTAGAGCTAAAAATAGATCTAGATCTACATTGAAATGCATGAAATCGATCAAAGGTGAATACCTTGTGGCACGCGCAACTACTTTCCTTTGGATTAAATCCCCATTCAATAAAAAAAGGAAGGTAGATTTGCCAAAAAAGAGATGAAAAGCAAATCCTCTGTATTTGCATGTTTCTTATTCGTCTTCTTCTTTTCCCCCTCCTCCTTGGTTTTGTTCCTGTTATCATATTTTTTAAATCCTCCTCTTCCTTTTCGTTTTCTTTCTTTCCCATGTCCTCCGCCTACTCCTTCTTTACCTCCTCCTCCCCTTGCTCCTCCTACTCCTCCTCCTCCTCCTCCTCCTCCTCCTCCTGTTTGTGGTAGTTGTGATATTCTTCTCCTTCTCCTCGTCCTACTTATTTTTCTTCTTCCTTTTATTATTATTATTATAATCATCATAATAATAATAATAATAATAATGCTGATGATGGTGATGATGATGATGATGATGATGATGATGATGATGATGATGATGATGATGATGATTATAATAATAATAATAAAAGGAAGAAGAAAAATAAGTAGGACGAGGAGAAGGAGAAGAATATCACAACTACCACAAACAGGAGGAGGAGGAGGAGGAGGAGGAGGAGGAGGAGGAGGAGGAGGAGGAGGAGGAGGAGGAGGAGGAGGAGGAGGAGGAGGAGGAGGAGGAGGAGGAGGAGGAGGAGGAGGAGGAGGAGGAGGAGGAGGAGGAGGAGGAGGAGAATAATAATAATAATAATAATAATAATAATAATAATAATAATAATAATAATAATAATAATAATAATAATAATAATAATAATACCTAATAATAATAATAATAATAATAATAATGATTATTAATCAGCCGATAGATAATCACAAATATTGACTTCCGAGATGTATACATTTTTTCTCTTATTATGTTTTTTCGTTTTTAATTTGTTTACTTTTTATGTAAGGGTGGGAATAATTTTTTATAGTAAGGCTTTGGTGGTTACCACTTAAGAAAAGTTAGGCCTTCACCATAGGGGCATAGGCCTACACCCAGTAATGGATAGTTCGTGAACATCAGCCATTTGGAGAAGAAAGAATGGTGTATAGTGTACCATGATTTCCTTCTTTTTATAAACATAACTACTAGGTGTTGAAATTTCTTTGGGCTAACTGTTAGCACCAGAATGTTAGGACTGACTTGTTAGTTCCAATGTGGACGAGACAATTCACGTGGAAAATAGCAAAGACTATCGAGAGTTGGCAATTCCAAATAAAACCAGAATAATGGTTTTCATGATATTTACAAATGTATAGGAGTAAAAAATGTAGGAAAGATACCCACTTCACGAATCTAGTTCAAAATACAAAAAAAGGGCCCATCAATACTTACTAAGACTAGGTTATATATTTAAGACAGTTTGAGCTCTAGAAGAACACTTACATGATAATTCCGGACGAAGACAGGCAGGCTGATGACGACGTAAGGGACAGCGTCTCAACAGCAGCTCAAAGGTATCTGGAAGGCACGGGGGGCGTGTGTGGTGTGTGTGTGGGGGGGGGGTGTTACGGGCAGCGACAGTTCACACAGAGGTGGGAATGTAGTTGCAGTTCCCAACTAATAATATAATTATATAAGACATAGCAATAGGTAGATAACACAGTTCGGAAGCTTACCTGCTAGAAAAGAGGCAGGCACCAAAAAAGCTCTAACATGCTTTAAGCAGCATGGATAACAAACATGCCTCTCAAAAGCAATAATAATCCACAAATAACTAGTGACTCGGGATACAAAGAAATTGTGAGAATCCCGATGACGCGATGTAATTAACGCCCACTGAAAATATGAAACTCGTAACTCTTGTATAGAGAATAATGGAAACTAGCTGCAAATCAAACAGCTCCTGCCTCGATCCCGGTTATAAGACTATTAACTTACACCAGCATAAGTCCCAGCAAAGAAAGTAGTAGAGCCTAGCTCACCAACAACTCACACACTTGACAACATTACACGCACGCTTTCTTGTAATAAAGTTAAAACCACTGTCTGCAATTTCGTCACAAGAGCATGATTTTAAAGGCAAATATAATGTACATCAATAAAATGTAAAAAACTTTCCTTCTATAGAGAAATAAAAGTACACAGATCAACATGCTGTCCTAACAAACTCAATCTAAGTTTACTCCATAAACCAATGTGACATTTTCAAGGAATGAATTAATACATGTATTAGAAATTCGACACTTAAGTGGATTTTTTTCCTTTGGGGGATGGGACCATGACTCCTGTTTTATCCTGTCACATAAACTGACACCGAATCAATCAGTATAGGGCGAAATTGCCAAGACTTGAACCACGGACCCCCTGCGACGGAAGCCGATGTTCTACCTCAGGGCTACCGCACCACCGGAAGAGAGAGAGAAAGAGAGAGACAGAGAGAGATGTATTAATGACATAGATCTTTGTTAAACCCTTCAATGTCATATTTCATTTGTTTATTTTCTGTTTCTCTTTTGTTTGTTCGTTTTTTTTTAAGTTTTTGTTATTGTCCTTTTTATGTATTGCAGTCTTTACTAGAGCAACATTCAATAGGCAAACATGAGATTTAAATTTCTTCCGTGAAAGTATCCTGGCATTTTGTTCCAATAGAGAGAGTAACAGAGACAGTGGATAGGCAGAGAGAGAGAGAGAGAGAGAGAGAGAGAGAGAGAGAGAGAGATGCAGCAATGACATAGATCTTTGTTAAACCCTTCAATGTCGTATTTTATTTGTTTATTTTCTGTTTCTCTTTTGTTTGTTCGTTGTTGTTGTTGTTTTTTGAAATTTTTGTTGTTGTCCTTTTTATGTATTGCAGTCTTTACTGGAGCAACATTCAATAGGCAAACATGAGATTTAAACTTCGTCAGTATCTTGGCATTTTGTTCGAATAGAGAGAGTAACAGAGCCAGGGAATAGGCAGAGAGAGAGAGAGAGAGAGAGAGAGAGAGAGAGAGAGAGAGAGAGAGATACAGACAGACAGACAGACAGACAGACAGACAGAAGACAAAAAACAGGGAAGAGTGCGAGACAAAGAGAGAGGGAGAGATAGAGAAAGAGAGAGAGATAGATAGATAGAGAGAGAGAGCAATCGTAACAGAGAAAGAAAGATATAAAGATACAATTTAGTTTTTTTGCAGAGTTACTTCTAGAGTCTGCCTTTTATTTTAGTTGAAAATTTATCTCAGCATCCTATTTGCCAGTCGTTCTCTTTCTTTTTCATACAGTAAACCCACATTTCGGAAAAAACATGCGTGCGATTATATCCCTCCCTAAATTTTTATTCTGTTTTTACGCACTACATGACTGCATCAAGGTAACAGATAGGCAGTCGTAGACTTTGATCATGCCATTTAGTCTATTTTTAGAATCCAGGCTTCCAAGTTTGCTGCTGGTTGGTTGCTTGCCCCCCTAGGTGGGTGAGTAACACACAAGGATTTTTGCCTCCAAGACCACGAAAACGAAGGGATGAACACACATACGTCATAAGGAGGATTAAGTCTGGATCTAGAAGGTCTCTAAATCTCATACTGTGTAACAGCATGGAGTGCCAACACACACACTGGGGATGTGACTGTGTGCATTTAGAAGTGTTTTTTATTATGTATTCTATCGTGGAATAGCTTGATGTCCGATAATAAGTTTTTTTTTTTTTTTACATTTCCTAAAATCTCCTATCTAAAGTCGATTTCTAGATCCCAGCCTAGATCTAGATTTAAAAAAGTTCTAGGTTGATAAAAGCTTATTCCCTACTACTAGTACTAGTGCCTTCTTTGAGCTTTTAAAAAATATTTTAGGTTTTAACAATACTCGTGTGATATTGAAAAGAACTTAGTGTTGCATCTATAATATAAAAGTGATAGTAATTTTACAAATGTATTTGTCATAATACACTAGGTCTACATTTTCAGTACACACGGTGAACTGTTGCCTTTTTAAGAGATACAGACTTTTGCACTGTGAAAAATTACAAACGTATAGTCTAATCATGGTGCTTTTATATTAGGAAGCTTACTAATGACCCTGAGGGGTTACACCACTGGAGACTCACTGGAAAAAAACTAAAAACATGACGATGTAGTGAAAGCTGCAGTCCTATTTTACAATCACATCAATAAAATATGTATTGTGATTAGCTAAAATAATAATAACATCATTCTCCCCCAGTTTAAGGAAACAAATTATTTTCTCGGTATTTGATATCAGGGCCTCAAGTAACATGTGCATTAGTCTTTGGTGATTTTGCAAAGAATTTAATTATTCAATTTAAAATTATTAAAAAATAAGAAGTACATGTATGAACAAACATATGCAACTTTAAACCTCGAACTCATGCCTTTTAGTTCACACCTTTTCTCTGCATACACTTTTGATATTTTGATTTTTTAGATTATGTGTAGTTCAACTAGTTGTGATAGTTTTCTATCCGAAGTCCAACAGTCATAATGGAAAACAACCAGCTGTATGATATAAACATAGCCTTCCCTGTCCTGTGTAATAATAGATTATATAAGTTACCCAGAGATATCTGTGCTCACCGCTGCTCTGTCTTACTGCTGCTCATACTATCGCGGTTCACTTGAATAGGGTGTAGGGGAAGCAGAGATGGGCCAGCTAGCGCAGATGGTAGAGCTTTGGCCTCCTAATTAGGAAGTACCCGGTTCGAGCCCATGATCGGGCAAATTTGTATACTTTTCCTTCCCTGGTTGTTTCATAGTCAATATAATGTGATCGTCTGTGACAGGAATACTACTCCATGTGTGGCAGCCCGTTAAATTGTTAGATGTTAGTCTTGGGATCCGTCCGCAGTACAGCCTTGTTGCAGATGGTGGACGTTAAAAACAAAGCAAACAAACATTCCATTCTGTGCTCTCAGCAACACGCACAGGGCTCTCTCTCCAGGCTGTGCTTCCCAGTTTGAGTAGCTCTCGTTTGTGCCTCTCAACTTGAAAAGCTTCTGTATTCTTCATTTATTGATAGCTCCCTGTTCTCTCGTATTGTAATATACTCCTGATTGCTACAATTTAGGCTCTACTATTTAGTTGTATCCTTCATTAACGCTAAGAAAATCGTCTTTAACTTAAGAGCTTTATGTAAACTGACACTGCGTGCATCGACCAAAGTTTGTATGTTTTGAATTAAATGTGCGATCCGATTAACTTTAAACAATACTGTGGATTCCAAAACTAAAGGCAATGCGCACGTTGCCGATTGTTATTATTATAAAAAGTAAAGCAAATTTAGTCCCATACATCATGATAGAGGGTTGTGTAATCAAGGGTCAGGTCGTGTAAATAGTAAAAGGAATTACTGCTATCTGTTTGATATGTGCCGGGTACTGGCTATAATTCTATTACAATTTTCGTGAAAAAGAACTAGTCCTTATTGTATAACTTTTAAAAGGAATTAGTGCAGGGCGATAAGCAGTTAGAAACACCGTAACCCGCAAGGCTTTCACCTCCTGTATAGATTAGACCTTTAACGAGAATTGATAGGTGGTTCCACTATAAGGTACCATGGCGCAGTGATTAATGAGGTTGGCTGTAGCTCAAAGACGTTCACTAGAAACATTGACCAGGACACAATCAAAGTGTGCCAGGTTGAAAATAAGGGTTGGCCTACTGGTAGTATAGGGTCGAATATAACATTATTCGTTCATCTTTGAAAAAAATTAGAGAATATTTATTTATATATTACGGTGTCAGTTTTGGGACCCGACCACGGATCGACCTAATTGTTGATGATGAATCTGAGAATCCAACAAACAGACCAACTTATAATACTGTTATTATATCACATGCGTTTTTATGTCAGATATCGTCTAAGAATTTGAAACTACGAGTTGAGGCTGTAAATTTAGCATACTTTTCCAAGATTGTTCGAGACATAAATCATAAATATTATATGACATGTGCTTTCTATGTATCTAAAGTCTCTACATTTGGACTATCTTAGACACGAACTAGAACTGGAACCAGGAGGTACAGAAACGCACGGGAACTGATAAAACACAAGTTATACACACCATTTACCAGCATGGTTGATCGTTTTATCACTCAACCTCCAACGTCAACAGCTATACTAGATAGTACATGGATATATATCGCGGTTGCGTATTAGGACAAACATCCCGACAACTTAACGTGCTGCCACACAGGCAGTGCGGGGATACCAGGCCTTCAGTATGAGAAGGTTATATTATACCGACACCGACCGTCAAAAACTATATATATATATATATATATATATATATACTAGCTGGGATACCCGGCTTCGCTCAGGTTTTGGGACACGGTACGGATATAAAATGTTTCTTTTTAAGGTTTATACTTATTACTAATAGATATAAAGCTTGGTTTTTGTGACACTGTGTTCAACTAAAATGGTAAAATATAGTTGTAGAGATAGAATTTTAAAGCCTTAAATGTTAAACAAATTAAATGTGATTCATATGGGTGCACCACTTAATAGGGCATATCAATAGTTTTGATAACTCACGCTTGGATATTTACAGGATTTCTTTGTATATAACATTTCTTTTAGATCCATTTTACCCCCTTTTTCTATGATAGTAGGTCCACATATAATTCAAATTGGGTTCGAATGTTTTTAAACCCCGAAAGATCCCCATTCGATAGATCTAGAATTCAGTATTATAACCCGAGCAGAGCCCCGCACGTGAACATGTTGAATGGAAAGAATAAAAAAAATACTTATGTGTAGATCTGTGAGTAGTAGAAGTCTAGGTCTAGTTATTTGATTTATCTTTTAGATCCATGTTTATCCCTTTTTCGATGATAGCCGAGGTAGATCCAAATAATTATAATTTAAACTGCGCTCGAATGTTTTAAACCCCCACAGATCCCCATTCGATAGATCTAGAATTCAGTATTATAACCCGGACAGAGCCCCGCACGTGAACATGTCGAACAGATTGAGACAAATATATTATATATATATAAATAAATGATAGTGTTGAGATTGACTGGGTTTAAGAAGAGTAAAATAATTATGATGTAGTAACGCCAAAAAATCTTCAGAAAATTCCAAGATACAAATATATTTAAATTTCAAGTTTGTACTTCGAGTAGTTATGGCGGAGAAGACGATAATAATTTCACCAGTTCACAAATATATAATAAGATTATATATATATAGTCGATCGTGGGATCTAACGTGGGACCTCCCGAATAAACGCAAAGCTCTCTACCAGTTAGGCCAACTGGTCTCCCCCAGTCCCTGCAGCTCATTCCTTATATTTTTCTAAGTTACAAAAAACAAAACAAAAACAAAAGCAAAAACTAGTATCCTCCATAATCATGGGTTTCAAAATATCTTAAAATAAATGATTAGTCTGCGTTAAGGTGGTATGCTTTTTCTTTCTCCATTGAATTGATTTTAACATATCCATACTCATCCTCCTATTCAATCAAACGGGATTTTTGGTTACAATGTATTTATTTTGTTCACATAATTATAACATCAATGGTGTTTTAATCGTCCTTCCCAGCTTAAGCCAATGTGTTTCTCAAATACTTTATAACAGTGCTATTTAGTGTGTGTTACACGTGATCCCAAACTGCTCTTACGCTAATAGACATCCCAAATTATCATTCACTATTACGTGGTACAAATTAAAACACTCGGAGACACACCATACTGATATCTCAATGTGTTAAATTTACGCTTGTGGGTTGCCACGACATTGAGAAGTATACACACATAACGAGACTCAATCCACCATGATGTCGTACATGCTTTGCCCCTGCTGCCTTCGAGCGAGCTATCTTGCGCGCTACCGCCATGAACAGGTGAGTAGTCCACAAAATACTGATACATGTACATCCAGTTTCCATCTTACGCCTTCGAGCGAGCTATCTTGCGCGCTACCGCCATGAACAGGTGAGTAGTCCACAAAATACTGATACATGTACATCCAGTTTCCATCTTACGCCACTTGCGACCCAGATATCTGGTCGGTTGGTTTCCTAGCACCCAACCTCAGCAGATGAGTTATATCGTGAACGAGTCACAAAACTAAAATCCGACAAGTTAACATTCTGTAACACCAAGACAGTGTCAAATGCCTAGATCTAGATTTAAAAAAGTTCTAGGTTGATAAAAGCTTATTCCCTACTACTAGTACTAGTGCCTTCTTTGAGCTTTTAAAGAGAGAGAGAGAGAGAGAGAGAGAGAGAGAGAGGGGAGACAGAGGTTGTAAAACGAAAGTTACATTCATTGAGTTCTGTAAAATTAAATGGCGGCTGTGCAGTATTGATCACAGTGTCAATATAATCGCATAGTTGTGAATGTAGTTGGGTGGGTGGGTGTAGAAAGGGGATAAAAGGGAGTGGGGGCGATAGACCGCCATGTTGATATAACAAATTAGTTCTTAAGTATCAGATCGGCTGCCTCGATTATTTGACAAGCTGCTCCAGTTTACGTCTAACCCCCCGTCTCCTTGCGGTAAAGTTCTTCCCAAACTTAGTTTAACATTAATAGGGAAATCATAATGGTAGCGGGCCAGTGCTTTAGTTTCAAGCGAAACTTATTTACATGTATGTTTAGTAAGTATTTTGTTCTTTTCTGAGAGAGTAAACTTGAAGTTTAATTAATTTCTTGCTGTAAGGGTGAAATACAGTTCCGGATTATGTAACACTAACAACATTTTCCTTTAATTTACTTCGAGTGTCAATCAAGACATGGTAATAGATTTTACAGGTATGCTTTCACAATTATTAAAACAGATCAACTATCTACTAGTGAGTCTTAGTTGGCTCAATTGCCAGCTTGTATAAAATTAATACTTATCTTGTGTTATTGTAATTTTGTATAATTGGACGCTTATAATAGTCATTTGAATTCACAGTTCATCAGATTATTATTTTCTTCTATTAGATTAAAACGCGCACTTATAATAAGAGAGAAACAGAGAGATAGATCTCGTAAGGGCACTTCTAAAAAGTAAAAGCCTCAACGAAGATAGTGAAAATAGTGTGACACTTCTCCTCCAGACTTTTGCGCTTTTGTTCTTTTGTCTGATAGCACGTGATGATATCATAAACGCATTTTGTTTCACCACCTAGCAGAACGTTCTTGTATGAATGAATGCTGAGGTTTTTTGTGTGTTTTTTTTTCAGTGTGAAGGTATCATCTTTGTCTATGTCCTATGTCATGTTCATTCTTTTAATGAAATACAAGGTGTAAAAGTGCCATAAGCTGAGATTAGTTGATACAAGAATTTATTTGTCTCCACATCAGTTAGAGTACAGAAAGACTTATCTTTGTAGATAATAAACTGTTACATATATTTATATTTGGTGTCATTATTATTGTTGTTGTTGTTATTATTATTATTATTATTATTATTATTATTATTATTATTATTATTATTATTATTATTATTATTATTATTATTATTATTATTATTAT
>RQTK01000272.1:252022-267022 GCA_003991915.1 Elysia chlorotica | reverse complement strand
AACAGTTATCGATATGCCCCTAGATCTATTGCTTCGTTACTTTGCAAATGTGATTTTGTTATTTCATATTGTGCGAGTACAAAAAGGGTCTTCGCTCTGGCTCCATGATAGTCGATAGGCAGGCAGTGTAAATGATGGAACCTGAAGATTACTGGGGAGATACACTACACCCCATTTCTCCTGACACTGTTTACACTCGTTAGAAGTTTTGGCTGCCATTAGAAAAATACACCCTGGCAGCAACATTACTGAAGGTTTTTATTTCATCGTACCCCTCTCCTCCATTCCCCCTTTCTCTCCCTCCCTCTCTCTCTCTCTCTCTCTCTCTCTCTCTCTCTCTCTCTCTCTCTCTCTCTCTCTCTCTCTCTCTCTCTCTTTCTCTTACTCGTTCTCTATGTAATAAACATTTTTGCCGTTATATTAGTCACCCAAGATCGAGATTTGCCGCACGGGATTTACGTTACATGGGCTTCATCAGTCTTTTCTGCGTTCATTTTTCTAAGTAAGTCAATCTTTGCAAGCTTGAACTGAAGACCACATAGTTTTGCATAGTCCAAAAATCAGACCTAAAACAACAACAACAACAACAACAACAACAACAACAACAACAACAACAACATCATCATCATCATCATCATCATCATCATCATCATCATCATCATCATCATCATCATCATCATCATCATCATCATCATTATCATCATCAACAACAACAACATCAACATCATCATCATCATCATCATCATCAACAACAACAACAACAACATCATCATCATCATCACATCATCATCACAACAACAACAACAACAACAACAACAACAACAGCAACAACAAAAACAACAACAACAGCAACAACCTAACATTTAAAAATCTGCTAGAATTGAGAACAAGCTTTTTGTATTGTTTTGAATACAGAATTAAAACAAATTGACTTGGTAAAAAATACATGTTTAATCCTTTAATTTTAATCGAAAAACGATCACCATAATCAGGCAATATGAAAAAAACTACAACGCAAAACTTACATAAAGGCCCGCTTCTATTTTCAAAGAATATCGGGCCCTCAGCTAATTTGATCGTCTACGATCAGGAGAGGTAGAGACACCACCTTCAGCAAAAATTAAAATATCAGTCCAGTCACAGGTAGAGGAGTCGACATCTCAGCGGAAGAACCTTAGTCAGTCGAGTGCAATGAAATACAAAAACCCAAAATTATACTTAATGGAGGGTCGAGAAGCGGGGATACCATGACTCCTGTCTCAGCTAGTCACAAATAAACTGACACCGACCTAACCAGTAGGGAGCAAAATCTCCAAGACTCGAATAACTGACCTTTTGCGTCGGAGCCGCTGCTCTATCCAATGGCCACCGCGCCCCCCCCTAAGTACGAGATCTAGAACTTTATCAAGATAGCTCAACATCTAGACAGTGGGCGATTGGCAGCCTCGATGCGAGAACCAGTCACGGCAGTCAGCTAGAGATCAGATGGCGCTCTACACTCGGCTTTTAGCACCTGAGCATTCTGCGTGGTATGAGGCATCTGTAGTACCGGCATAGAGTAACGCAGTAGATCCTACGGGCAGCAGGGAATCAGTAACACCAGAGACAACAGAACTAGCAAGACGTTTCACAAAAGAGCTCACAATGTTATTGATACGGGGAGCTAGCGTGTGACGTCTTAACTCTATTTCCTTCCAGAAATGAAGGCGGTGGAGAAGTATAAAGACTGAGTTTTTACTGAGGTTTAAAGAAGGAACCGCCTCAATCATCCTAACCCATATATGCAAAATTCTCCACGTGAAACCTCTCACCATTTCACCCTCTCTGGTAAGGCGGTACCGGTACAGATCCTATGCCTGGGGAAAGACGCTGCGACCAGCTGGAAAATTAATGTTTACCTTATCTATCAGTATTTCCAACCCAGGCCAGCCAGACCTAGAATCTACTATATATATCGGACTAGTATAAGTAAGCATCTTCCAACTCTAGCAAGCAGTGCGCCTGCAACAAGAATTTAATTTGGTGGTGCCTCTAAACTTAGCTGATTTTGATGAAAGCCAAACATGATGGGTGCGATAACGCTATTTCTACGGGAGCGCGGTGATTTTGTAAAGCTTTAAAACAGCTGCAGTAGGAGGGAAAGAGAGAGAGAGAGAGAGAGTGGCAAAGACAGAGAAAGGGATGAGAAAAGGAGGGCAGGCAATGAACCCAGACCTATAATTTTCCTAGGTTAATGTGCAAGTGCTAAGGTAAGCAGTAGAACACAAACAATTGGGGTTACAAAGCACACATTTCTGGCTGGAATTAAGGTTGTGAGAGGATCTTACATTATTTGAATGATGAATACATTTTTTTTATTTGTAAAAAATGCTTTACGCAATTATCAAATTGAACACTTTGTGCCTTTCGATGTTGATCATGCTGAAAATTACAACATTTATTTTTTTTCTATACAAACGGAACATTATGATGAAGAAAAAATATCAACATCACAATAAACAACCCCCCCCCCCAAAAAAAAAAACAAAAAACAAAAAAACAAAAAACAAACAACAACAACAAAAAAACAACAAAGTCTTGTGATATACCACACAAAGGGGGAAGGTCAAGCCATATTTTTATGACACTGTTCATTATATAAGAGCGTGAATCAGCCTTGTTTGATGTGACATTTCTAGTCATCCGAAAGTTGTACCCTCGGGCTAGATTCGATTATCTTCACCCGGCCGGCTCATTTTCAAATAATTAACAAGTCCGCATCACATTCGACGCTAAACGTATGTGCTAATGTTGCATAACAACAGCAACAACAACAACAACAACAACATCGATAAAACAAATAAATGAAGTAAACAATAGCAAACAAAACAAAACAGAGACAAATCAAGGCAAACAAAACAAGCTCAGTGCAGGAAGTGAACCTACAAGCGAAGCGTGCGCTGTCCAAATTCTAGGGATAGCAAGACATTAGGACGGTACTTTTTAATTAGACCACGGACTGAGGCTAGGTTTACTACACCTAGTGCGGGGCGAAAGCTCATAGCGTCGTTGTACTTTTGCTTGCAAAAGTGCGCATCAACAAACTGTTCTAACAAACGATCATTAGAGAGCTGTTTGCACACTGCGTCATCAACAAACTTTTCTTACCACCAAGCACTAGAGAGCTGACTGTACTTAACGTCCTCAACAAACTTTCCTTACCACCAACCACTAAAGAGCTGTCGCACATAACATCGTCAACAAACTTTTCTTACCACCAACCACTAGAGAGCTGTTTGTACATAACGTCATCAACAAACTTTTCTTACCGCCCCTCATTACTGTGTACATTTAAGTCTTCTTTGGATGCGGGTGCTCTGTTTTTCACGAAAGAGCCATCTCGCTCTCCTATCTTAACCTACAGCTAGCAGCCAACATTGTTAATGGCATTAGCAAAAAACAAAATTAAATTTACAGTGGATATAGAATTCCAGCAATTTGGAAGGGACTGAGTAGACTAACTTGCAGCTTGGTTGTGATTTTAGTGAGAGTATAATAAGGTTAGCGTTTATAGATACTAATCCCAACAAAGCTAATATATAATGTGAAACTTAACTTCCATATAAATAAAATAAAACACTCAGAGTTTCGCTCATACACGTATAGAAATAACACCCACCCTTCAGACGCTACGGAATAACAATCATGATTTCTGTTTAGAACATTTCAAACTAAAGAAATCCTGGGCGAACGCTTTTGTTTTACATCGCTTGTGTCCGACCAAGTCCGTTTTGGAAGATTCATGTGCATCTTACTTGAACCATTTTGGAGTGTTAAGCAGCTTCGTATTACAGGGCAGGATTATAGTCGAACAAATTCATTAACTTTGGCGTTTTCTCCGAAATATTGTTAAGTCTAACGTGTTTTGAAAATTTCCCTAAGTACGTATCGCCTTTTATTTTATCTTGTTTGAAAAAAAAAAAACATTTCTGAAGGTATATTGTCAAGGTGAGTTTGAATAGGATCATGAAAAAGGGATTTTAGTTGTAAAAAAAATTTTTAAAAAAGAATGGCGATAAATTAAAGAGATATCCTTGTTGAAATAAATTATATAAAACATTGTCGTGCTACAACTTAATATGTGCTTTTGAGCCACAACCCTTTTCCTAAATAATAATTTTGAAATAAATCAGAATGTATAATTCTAATAAACTTGTTGATTTAGCAGCTAAGACATAACATAATAAAACAACGCGTTTCCTCAATAGATTGAAAAATTAATAGTGTCAAAAATAATGTTCCTAAAATGCTAAATTAGACGACATCAACGGCCCATTTATTCTATGAATTTCTTAGCAAGCTTCAACCACCCATTACTAACATTGCACACAGAATGGTGGTTTATTGAGTCCATAAAAGGACAAGCTTTCTGCTGATAAATATCGCCCATTGAAGAAAACAGATCGATTGGATCAACGCCCTAAAGTTCAGTAGGTTTTTTATATAGCAACACTGTCTTTATCGTAAGGTCACAGTAAATACTCTCTACGTATGTGTTTTAGGGATGATGGTTTTTATAAACAACCATAAAATCAGTAGAGTCTAAAATATCTATAGTATTAAATTTACAAATATAGGCAGATAAGTAGATACAAATAAAGATTGATAGGAGGATAGATATATAGATAAATTTGTTAACATAGACTTTTGATCAAAATCCAACTCTGGACTGGAAAGTGAACCTCCAACCTGAATAACCGTTCTATGCAAACCCAAAGCGGATCCCCTACGACCACGGGACCACCAAGTGGGATGTCCAGGACTTCACATTTCCACATTGAACTCACTGCCACCAATATTCGAAATAAGGCAGTCTGGTCGCGTGAATCGATCAGGGATCTTTGATTATAACTTTCTCCGCTCTACCGACTGAGCTTCACATAATATCCATTTTGGTGGCTTGTTAAAAGTAGGTTTGATTTGATTGTAAAATACTGACGTTTATTAGAAGAAAAAAACAAGAACAATTTTGTTTACATGCAAATTTTGGCAACGAGCAAATACAAACTTATGAAAGGAGAAAAACGTATAACTTGTTTTCTTGATGTAGTAATAAAGAAACAGCACCAATTCAAGAAAAACAAAACAAAACAAAATAAAAACCAAGGAATAAAGACTAAGGGACAAAACGTTTTTCCCACAATGGCTGCACTTTTTCCTCCTTCCGTGTACAAGAGCAGAGGAATTC
This sequence comes from Elysia chlorotica, assembly GCA_003991915.1. Taxonomy (NCBI): domain Eukaryota; kingdom Metazoa; phylum Mollusca; class Gastropoda; family Plakobranchidae; genus Elysia; species Elysia chlorotica. The sequence continues at coordinate 261,795 of RQTK01000272.1, read as the reverse complement.
AATAAGACATTGTGGGAAATTTCCACCCGTGGCGACCATGTTTTCTGGCCCTGCCGTTCTATATGTTTCAATAACAGAAAATTAAAGTCGACATTGCCACATAAGATACAAACTGCCGACATATCTTTTCATGCTCCTGATGTGTTAATGGGCCGTGATGACAAAAAATGTCTACACCGTTAAATGTTTGGAGGAAATTATATGGCATCAAAGGAAACGACAACAATTTTTAAAAATTTTGTTTACATAAGAAGATTTTATACTAATTCGTTTACGCCTTTAACATCTTTGTCACAAGTCATTGTGCATGTATGTTTTCTGTGTGTTTATGTGGATGTCTTTAAATCTCGTGTTTATATAGTGTAGCGATATACTCCACTTTCCTTCTTATATTAACTTCAGTCTGGGTTTATTTGCTGTTGATGTATCGTTAGTTTGAAATTGTGTAATTCCCTGTAATCTTTTGCTCGTCTTTCTGGGGGGTTATCGCCTGACATTGCCCTGTGTACTGAAAGCAGATTAAAACGTGCATCCTTGAAACACAATCACACGGTTATGAAAGCTAACAACCTTTGTTTTTGTGTTTATTTCTTAAATAAATATGATTAAAACATTAATTTATTTTTCTGAACACACACATACAAACACTCTCTTTGCTCCTCCCTCTCTCTCTCTCTCTCACCCATTCTCTCTCTCTCTCTCTCTCTCTCTCTCTCTCTCTCTCGTAATCATCACATCTCATTAATATTTCTATACTTCGGTTGTTTTTTTCTTAAATTCCTCCTTCCATCCGTCCCCATCCACTGTTCTCTCTTTCTTTGTCTCTATCGCTCATTGACTGGTCCATTCCTTTTTGTATTGCTGGAAGTATATTCTTTCTCCCTTTATAACCACTATCTCTCCTTAACTTCTTTATCTCACTCTTTATTTCACTAATCCAATCATCCATTCAGTAGTCTCTTTCCTAAAATTACGTTCTTTACCCTCCCTGCCTTAATTGACCAGCTTCGCCCTCTCTCCCTTCCTTTGCCTTTCTCTCTATGACTCTCTCTCTATCCATATCTATATCTCTCTCTCTCTCTCTCTCTCTCTCTCTCTCTCTCTTATTTTGTCATACATCAAATTGTCCTAATAATTTAGCCTTTAATAAAAATGCAACTAGATCTATGTTCTAGACATCTATTCACCACAGTAAACACCGGAAGTATTTTTTTTTTGAAGGACCACTCGAGTTGCGCCGAATCTGACGAGATCTATATCCCCCAGGACCGCTCATTTTTGTTCGATTAGTGCACAGAGGTTGCCGTACAGAGCTCTCAGCCGGACTTATGAGACACTGACAATGCCAAGCTGTGAAGGACGAGAGTGATTGGTAAAGCGAGAAGATGAGCGATGAGCGTTGCAGGCCCTGTTGGTAGCAAGTTAACAACTTACCCTCTGATCGATAAATAAATTGGAGCTAGCTCTGGATATCAGAGAGGATCAGCACCACTTCAAAGAGCTTTTCTTTTCCACAGATACACATTTGACATTGTATCCATGAAGCATCTCAAAAACTATGTCTCATAAGTCTCTGGCCAGAGAAACACGTGGCTTTGATGAAATACTTGACTATAACGCCACAATGTATGTGTTTTATGCGAATTAGATTAATTTTGCACATTTTTCTTAACTTTATTCCTTTTGAGACATAACATCAAGCTTTTGAATCTGGATTTTCAATCTTACTTACCATGTAACAGGCTTATCGTTTTCGTGTAAATGCAAATGAAAATTGTGTTAAGTTAATTGTTCCAATGCTATTTGTTATTTTTCCACAATGTAAACCTTGAAACACTAGACGAGTTTTAATTTGTCCCTGTATTATAAGACAAACAAGATTACACTTACTGCTTACTGCTCTGGGTTAAAGATATTGTCTGTCAACAACCTGATAATTATGCCTCACAGTGGAATATTATCAGGTAAATTACAGAAACTATTCAACAAAATCGTAAAAAGATGTCTGCTTTTTCTAACACTAACCGTATAATATTATTTTACTCATCTGAGGGAGATTGAAAGAAAAGATAGAGATGTAATAAAGGACACACAGAGAAAGACAGAGACAGGCAGAGAGATAGAGTGAGAGAGAGATGGATAGACATAAAGACATAGTGAGACATAGAGAGACAGAGACAGATAAAGAGAGCGAGACACTGAGGGATAGATATATAAATAGCTAGATAGAGATTGAGAGAGAGAGAGAGAGAGAGAGAGAGAGACTGCCCTAAACATTTCCCTCACAAAATATTCTATTTCTTGTGTCTCCTAAACTTTGAAAGTCCTTTATCCATCTAGTTCTCAAAATATATTGGCAGTCCCCATAAGTTAAAAGTGTTCAAGCAGCTCTCTGATACAAACCATTACAGCCATGTACAGTAATTATACAGCGCTGTCTCAACTCAAGTAGAAGTTCAGCTGTTTATCCATCTATATGCGCTAGATCATAAGTTTCCATTTCTTTTTGCTGTCCAGTCATTTTTTTTCAACGTAGTGGGCATATTAAATGTATTCGTTTTTTGCTTTTTAAAAATGGAAATTCACCATTATGTCTGTCTTTCTTATAATCTTCCTCGCTGCATGAAACTCTAGTTGACTGTGCGTCTCCTAATGAGTATGGCATTGTTTTATCAAAAATTGTCCATGCACGTAAGGCAATGAGTAGAGCTATTTCATTACTGCGCTCTCTTCTCTTCATTTCTTTATTGTTCCTTATCTCTGTGTCTCGGTTTCTTTTCATCTCGCCTTTGGTCTCGCCTCTCTGTCCCTTTGTCTATCCCTCTCTCTCTCTCTCTCTCTCTCTCTCCCTCTCTCTCTCTCTCTCTCTCCGAGTTGAGTTGAGTTGAGTTGGTTTAACGTCCAACATCAGCACTATATAGGCTATATTGTGGACGGGCCCTAAGACACGTCTGACAATTTTATGTGCTGCCACACACGATACAGTGCGGGGATACCATGACTCCTGTCTCAGCCGGTCACATTATACTGACACCGACCCAACCAGTAGGGAACGAAGCCAGGATCTCGAACTCGGGACCTTTCGCGAAGCCGATGTTTACCCCTGGGCCACCAAACCAACTCAACTCAACTCAACTCGCCTCTACCCATTGGCGACGTAATTAATACACTTAAGAAAGCGCCACTGTCCCTGGCTGTTAAGTCCAGCATCCCGTTGGGGAAGGGGTGGGGATGGCCATGGGGTATAACATCGGCTTTTGCAGGAGGTTCGTGGTTCGAGCCCCACTCTGGCGACCCGTTCCTTACTGGTTAAGTTGGTGTCAGTTTAATGTGAAGGGCTGAGACAATCATGGTATTCCCGCACTGACCCTGTGTGGCAGCATGTAAACTTGTTATACATTAGTCTTGGGCCCCGTCCACAATTTAGCCTATAAAGTACCTACAAAAATTGCCCTAGCTAAAATTTCAATTTTAGAGTATTTTAAGCTTTGTTACCTATCAATACATTTAGTCTTGCAAAAATCGTGACTAATAGATAACCCGCTGTACTTAGTAATTTTCTTTCTTTTTTCATGTCTATTTTTTAGTAACAGAGATAAGGTGTCTAGCGTATCTTCCTTCCGTTTCGCAACAACATTGGCGTTAATCTTACATTTTTACAAGACGATTGTCATTAAAAAAGGATAGAACGATATATTTAAAACAACAACAAATAACAAGAAGTTTACAACAATAACAACGGCAACATCCTCATCCACTACATCAACAACAAAAAAATGTTTAACGACAATTTGTATCAATTGGCTGCACCTTGTTGTTGTTGTTGTTGTTGTTGTTGTTGTTGTTGTTGTTGTTGTTGTTGTTGTTGTTGTTATTGTTTTATGTTGCTGTCATTGATGATGTTGCCAACGGTGCCGGTTTTTTTCAAAGAGCATTGATGCAAGATCATCCAATTGTAAGCCTGGCTGATTTCTCATAGATTTTTTGCAAAATTCAACCTCCTTAAACAGGCTTCAGCATGAAACGTCTAGAAAGAAAAAAAAACATGAATTATTTGTTACCACCAATGACAAAGGATAAACAAGCACTGAACGTAAACAGTTATGGTAAGAACACTTTGCAAATGACGCACATTTGTGTAATCCACAATCGGTCCTAATGATTTGTAAAAACAATAACTTAATAACATTTGCCACCATTTCAACAAATCATAATTCACAGTGATGTAGTCACAACAATCCCAAACACACTTTAACTTTCATCTATGTCTACTTTTAGTCTTTTTTACTGTACATCTACATGTACTCTAAATCTAAAACTTTTCTCCGCAGACCGTGTAAGGGTTACAATATTCAATAAGATTTGGGATTGGTGAAATCAGATTTTTAAATTATTTTTGGTTGATATACAATCTCAATCGAATTAATCTTTTCTCCATAGAGTCCGTGGATATCTAAGTTTTCTTTTGCTTATGGCAACGGAAACCGAAATTCACCCGCACGATAGATACGACTCAAAGGTACGCAAAGATTGTGTAACTATAACTCATAGATATATAAATAGCACTATTTGTATATCTATGCTATAACCTTACAACTTCTTTGCGACAATCGTACCGCAGTCAAAGGCGGATCATGTTTTTAATTAATAATAGCGGATTCCAAAGATTTTTCTTGTCCTGCCAAGTGCTTGATCTGTACATCTTTCAAAGTCAACAATCTTATCCATTGTTAGGTTTTGTTGTTAACAGAGGTGTTGTGTACAAAAAAAAAAGCGACACCCAACAAACAAACAAAAAACAACCCAAAAAAACGAAATAAACATTTGCATAAATTTAGGATCAAAGTGCAATTTGGGTTGAAGAACAAAATGAATGCTCTCTGTGTATGATTCTATCCTAACTACGATAATAATGTAAAAGAAATGGATCAATGTCACACTTCTTATGCTGAAATGCGTTCACTTGGATGAGTTCGGTGACCTTTACTCGGGAGACTTCTGTGGCGCCGATCAATGGCAGGGTGCACGGAAGCCTGGGAGCAGCAACTGGGGGACTAACAATCTAGATGTAGTCAGGTCTCGTGCTTGCAATGGGCAGATAACGAGTTCACAAGGCTGATTGGTGCAGCACTTGTCTCGTGCCAGAGGGGCGGAAGGTTCTTTCTATAAACGCCCGCAGGAGTTTTATGGCGATGACAAATTTCATCGTTGCTACTGGTTGGATCGGTATCAGTATAAAGTGAACGGCTGAGTCATGAGTATCTCTCTCTCTCTCTCTCTCTCTCTCTCTCTCTCTCTCTCTTTCTCTCTCTCTCTCTCTCTCTCTCTCTCTCTTACTGTGGCACCCGGTAAAAATGAATTGCCAGATGTTACAGAATCATGTTGGTAACATATGAAACATTAGACAGAGCATCTCTCCTATAAAGAACTATTGATGTGTTATTAGTTTCAATCGTGACTTCTTTATCCTTGAATTGCATGGCATTTATTACATTAAGTGGTCAGGCATTTTTATTTCATCAACCCATTAGAGAACTCCTTCTTCTACTAACAATACCTTAATGGTGTGTATTTTTTACTTTACAGTTTAAATGATTTTCTTTGTTCTTAAGTGACATTTCTCAGAGACCACAAGATTATAAGAAAAAGGTATGAAAACAGCCCAAAGCAACCGCGTAGAGTGAGCGCATATTAGAGGAGACACTCGCTCCACACAGCACACGGTGAGTAGAGGAGTTGGTAAGCCTGTGAGGGTGGAAAGGCAAAAGGCATGAGTAGAATTATTTATATTGAAACAGCTTGAATGCGGTTAACAATTAGAACAAATTTCAAGTGAAGAGAGAGAGAGAGAGAGAGAGAGAGAGAGAGAGAGAGAGAGAGAGAGAGAGAGAGAGAGAGAGAGAGAGAGAGAGAGAGAGGAGAGGGAGATAGAGAGACTGAGTGACAGACAGACAAACAGATAGTCATTAATTCATACCGACAATGAGACAGAAAGAGAGGTGAAAAATGGATAGATGACTTGATAGAGGAACAGATAAATATGTGGAAAGGTCGATAGATAGTTTGGTACAAGGAAACAAAGATATGGGTGGACAGACATATAGAAGATAAATAATCACATACGTGTAGTTTGATGAACGTTTATATAAACGTCGTAAAAAAAGATGGAAGCATTGTACTATCTTACAGCGATTAATCTCAAGAGCTTTGTGAAGAACAGCGAAGCATTCCTCTTTTTGCGTTTGGTAAAGGCAAAGCTTAACGCGGAAAAAAAAAGATTAAGAAAAGAAAAAGAATTTCTCAGATCTATATCAATGAATTGATGAATCTTTACACAAAATTAATATGAGGACATCATGTTTATTCTTGCAATGGATCCCAGGACATTGGGGTATTTATGGCACTGAAAGAGCAGTTGACGTAGCACTCAAAGGTTATGGATTGGATCAAGTACAAAATGAACTCACCTCCCAAGAAGCCAAAACCATCCTCAAGAATGTGAGAAAGGACAAATGGAAGGAAAGTAACCCAAAACACAACAAGAATGACAGTATCTATAGTTTAAACAGACAATTCCAGACAGTTATATGGCGTCTCAGAACACGGCACAACTGACTTAGGTGTATAAAATTTACACAATCGTAGAGCCGGATCTGTGCTCGTGTGGTACAGCAGCAGAAACTGTAGAGCATGCGCTACAAGATTACAATAACCATGAAGACACCAGAAGAACTGTATGGTCCCAGCGAGCGGATTTGTAAAGCAAGTTCTACGGATCCTTTAAAGATTTAGAGAAAAGTGTAGCATTTGTTGCACTGGCGGGGATTGGTGTGTAACACAACAGCATCGGAGATCAAGAAGAGAAACCAAATCGAAAATGAGAGTGGACATTTCCGACACATTTCTAGGTCAGACGTATTATAGATTCCAATGGCACCATCGGACCAGCGTGTCTGTATGTTGGTGTATAATTATATTTTACTACACGTAGTTGTCGTGTATCCCACTTTTCTTTCTATCTGCGACATATCATAAATAATTCATATTGTTTTCTGTGTAATGTCTACCCGCACACCTCTTTGGGTTTCACACAGTCATGATACACTTTCTGCGATTCCACTTTACTCGTAAACAATACAGACCTGAATGTCGCAACTAAAACTATCTATACCCGCATACCCTGGCTAAAAAAATCTGTTTTAGAAATAAGACGTTTCCTTGACTTATTTTTTGCACTCGCGAGGATTAGCACACACATTAATCTCCTAACACTGTGTCATTGTCCCGGTTGTTGAACGATGTTTTGTTTTGGCATGAACAACAAACGGTGATTCCCGGGAATTTTTGCTCTTTTATACACAGCCATGTAGCGTTTCTTGTATTGTGTTTGTTACTTGTTGGAGAAATAACCAGAGCAAGATTGATGGGCTGAAACCAACAGGACGGGTGTGGTCCTTTCACCAACAAGATACTTTAATCGGGCCATTTGGTGCAGTGCTGTTATTCTGATTATTCATCGCTCTTGACAATCAGTTTTTATTTTCTTTATCCCAATTTCTTAATTATTTCACTTTGTTTCCTCTAACTGGCTTTTCGCCTGTCTGTCTGTCTGTCTGTCTGTCTGTCTGTCTGTCTGTCTGTCTGTCTGCCTTTTTGTGTATCTCTCCCTCTTTCTATCTCTCTTCGTTTCATTCTCTCTCCTTTATTGTCACGACTTTTCTATGGTTATTGAATTTTCTTCTGATCAGTTATTTTTATCAGCATTAAATAGCTTCTACCTATTTATTTACAAATCTGTCTGGCAGTCTTTCTCTATGGCTCTCTGTCTGTCTTTCTATCACTATCTCTTCTCTCTCTCTGCCTCTCTTTCTGTCTCTGTCTCTGTATGTCAGTCTGTTTGTCTGTCTGCCTGTCTGTCTGTCTGTCTGTCTGTCTGCCTGTCTGTCTGTCTGTCTGTCTGTCTGTCTGTCTTTCTGTCTGACTGTCTGTCTGTCTGTCTGTCTGTCTGTCTGTCTGTCTGTCTGTCTGTCTCTCTCTCTCTCTGTCTCTGTCTCTCTCCTGTCTGTCTCTCTCTCTCTCTCTCTCTCTCTCTCTCTCTCTCACACACACACACACTCTCTCTCTCTGCTCTTTCTACCATGCTTTTCACCACTTTAAATTTCTCCTCTTACACCCGCTGCACTTTAACACTTCTTCTTTGTTGTTGCTGTCACACACAACGAGGCGTCACACCGGATTTACCCCCCCCCCCCCCTCCCCGTGTAAAAACAGGCAGCACGTAGAGGGCAATATCTCTGGATTAGTTTGTGACCAACGTGAGCGTCTTGGCCCGATCAGTGAGGGAATGTTTGCTCTGGGACACGCATGGACCCGGCCTGGAATTTACACATTAATGAGATACTTTAACCAGGGTTCGATCAATAGACCAATAGCTCGGATCGATAGCTCTGAGAGTAAAATCAAAATGGGAGAAACGTTGATGCTGATCTGGCGCATTAATTTGTTAAAGTAAAGCGGTTCCCACTTAGCTCGGATCGATAGCTCTGAGAGTAAAATCAAAATGGGCGAAACGTTGATGCTGATCTGACACATTTGTTAAAGTAAAGCGGTTCCCACATATTTTCCGTGATATCCAACTTTTCAAATGAATATAGAAAGAATAGTGAATACCAGTGGTTGGTAAGGACACAAATTTATAAAGAATTGGCCAAATAGGACACATCTGTGGAGTTAAGAAATTGAAGCAAAAGGACGTGTGAGGGACAGAGAGAATATAAACATAGAGACGAAACAGAAAGTTAGAGATGAAGAGAGAAAACGGAAGGGCGGAATAGGGAGAAAGCAAGAGATCCATAAGGGATATGGACTGAGAGCCTTAGTTTGCTACAACTACACTAGATCTGTGCAGCCCATACATCGGTTAAACAAACAGTGACAAAGGCAATCTTCTCCATAGCAAGCATTATAAACAACATAGAAATCATGGCAACTGTCGTTCCCAAAACTCCCATCCAGTATTTACCCCTAGATTTTGAACCATGTATGTTCCAGCCCAAGAGTGAAACTTGTGAGATTGATCCTCTGCCATAGATACAGCACCTCTCTGTGCATTGTGCGATGTAGGCTGCTCATCCCCAAAACAACGGCTACCATCTGTGGCCCAGAGATTATTCCTGGAGCCTGCAATGGTGCGGCCTCACGCGCCCATTATGAGTAGATGAGAGCCAAATCCAAGCTGGGGATTAGCTGGTTATGTGCACGCACCTACAGCCACCTATGTAGTCAAAGTTTGGGGAAAACCAGAATCTTTGCGATCGGCACACCGGTAACAGATGACGTAATTATACTCCTAACTAAAGGGTTCCTTATTTGGATACATTGTATTTAATTCGCTTGAAAAAAAAACTTCAGCCATTGGTCTAAAGACCTGACTAGAGCTATAGTTGATGTACAAGTTGCGTCTCTGTTTTCCCCACCGGTCGTGCAATACTATTCCGCAGACATATGCCCGTGCCCCTAAACACATGTTTATGGCTGCAAAGGTTAATTTTAATGGTCAAACCACCCTCATGGTGGTAAGGGGAACAACATGACATTCACTCTGGATTTCTTGATGGACAATTATTATAATATGTGCAATCTGGTACCACCTTGCAATGGTTTGGGTGAGATGATGTTTCAAATTTCAGTATATCGATCATAATGTATTTTCGAATATAAGATTTAAACGGCGAGGGTCAACCTTTACAACAACAACAACAACAACAACAACA
>RQTK01000272.1:222318-251829 GCA_003991915.1 Elysia chlorotica | reverse complement strand
ACTACCGGTACTACTACTACTACTACTACTACTACTACTACTACTACTACTACTACTACTACTACTACTACTACTACTTCTACTACTACCACCACTACTACAACAGCCGCTTCTTTACTTTCTAATTCTTGATTAAATAAAATAACCCCCAAAGGGAAAAAAACAAACAAAAGGAGAAAAAAAAATACCCAAAACTCAAGACACAACAAAAACAAAAACGGAAAAATGTACAAAGCACAATAATAACAACAGCAACAACAACGGCAACAACAGCAACAACAAAAACCACAGACGTTAAAACAAAATTTTAATTTCCTAAGAGTTATAAAAGTTATGCCTCCGATTTGGAGAAAAGATGTCTTTGTTTTGTTTAATTTTAGGATTTCTGGGTCAATGTCCGTAACGAACTTGTATGCTACAAGACAGGTTAACTTGCCAAAGTCTAGTGCTAGATCTATACCTCATTGTTTTTACGTTGTTTTTTTTTCTGCTTTCGTTCTGTCACGTGTGGCTCCCTCCCCCTGCAAGGGCGCTGTACATTCTTGTGGTTCTCTCCCCTGGTAAGAACAAATCCACAGGGGCTCCTCGGAATCCGTAGTAAACAACGCAGAAAACGAGCACAGGGAAATTTCCGTAGATTTAGTTTTGTCTACACGAGTTATGTCAAGTCTCTTAGACCTATCCAGGCCTGTCTTTTTTTCTGTATTACCTGCACTTGATATAAATCTGGCTATGCTCACATGCAGAAGATCTAGGTTTCAGAGATGCTCGTGGCCTGCCAAAGAAATTTGCTCCTCTGTACTAGAATGTCAGAGAGGTACAGTGCAGATCATGATTATTGTACACTTGGCATGATTTCTGTGGTCCAGATTCCAGAAAGAAAATGACAGTACGTTATAGTACCAGAGACTAGTATTTTGTAAGGTGTTTCACAACAAGAGCTCACGGTGTTTTTGATACGGGGATTTAGGGTGACGCGTGCTCAGTTTATTTATTGATTCAAATTAAGGCGGTTGAACAATCTTCAAACTGAGGTTTTACTTAGTTTAAAGAAGGAAGCAACCGCCCAAAATCCTCGCCGTGAAATCGCTCTGTAATTTACACACTCTGATAGTACTAGGTAGAGGTAGTAGGTGAAAGGTCGTGGGTGCTCAGAGATCAAGGAATGAGAATCATTGGTAACGTTCACTCGTGCATTTTAATAATGATTATGCTTATGAAATGGTTTTTTTTCAACTCATAGGTGAAAATTTGCTTGATTAAATATACATGTACTATTGTTGATTTCTGAAGGATATTTTAAACCTATGACATTCTGTAAATTTTTTTATGATTGATAGTAGCTGTGAAACTTTAGAAGAGAGGGGGAAAAAGAAGAAGGAGAAGATAAAAGAAGAAAAAGAAGAAGAAGAAGAAGAAGAAGAAGAAGAAGAAGAAGAAGAAGAAGAAGAAGAAGAAGAAGAAGAAGAAGAAGAAGAAGAAGAAGAAGAAAGCAAAAGGAGCTCATGGAAGAAGAGAAGAACGACAAAAAAAAAACAGCAAGAAAATGAAAAGGAAGAGAAAGAAGACAAAGGAGATGATATGACGAAAGCACGTGGGGTTAATGTCGACTGAGATAATTATGTCCTCATTGACCTACGAGAGAAATATGGGAAGTTTTGCCTCGCCTCGCCCAGTTCATATACATGATCTTGTAGCTTCAGAGTTGAGACTACAACAGATTTGAGGATCCGCCTATCTGGAGCGCCATCTGTGAGGCCTTCAACTAATTTGAGAAAGGGATAATCCGGATGAAGAATTGGAAAGCTAGTTTGCTGCGGTTGATAATAAGAGTCAAAATAATTTAAATAATTGAACTAGAAGGCGCGATCAGAACCGTTAGCGTCACTACTGTGTGAGAAAATAGGCCGGCACAGTACTCTCTGAGCATCAGTCGATCCTATTTTTGTAAAGTATCTAATATAAGAAGAAGAAGAAGAAGAAGAAGAAGAAGAAGAAGAAGAAGAAGAAGAAGAAGAAGAAGAAGAAGAAGAAGAAGACGAAATGAAAAGGAGCACGTGGAAGAAGAGAAGAGCGACAACGAAAAAAAAAACAACAACAACAAGAAAATGAAAAGGAAGAGAAAGAAGAAAAAGGGGATGATATGACGAAAACATGTCGGGTATCAGTCGATCCCATTTTTGTAAAGTATCTAATAGAAAAAGATTACTCTTATCCTTGTTATGTAGAATTATGTATTCACTTCAGTCAATTCGGTGTTATGACCTTCTATTTTGGAAGGCTGGTTTCAGGTCAATAACCTTTTGTGGCGGACAGCTCTATTCTCAGAGCGGCGTAGACGTGTTATGCTGCAGATGTACGTTTCATAACCAACAAACAACCAAAGATAGGTTTGGACCCCCTCCACCCCTACCTCCCGCGAGCTGGCTGTGAACTCTAATCCGCTTACACCGCTGTAAATAGCCCCTGCCAATCAGACGTCCAATGTCGGTAACACCACGACACAACCGGGGACCATTACTGGGAGCTGTACGAACATTTCCAGAAAGAGCCTTCTTTCTTTAGCTGGTCTCTGTTATCACATGCTGACGGCTACTCCAGTTCTAACCCTTAATGTTCAAGGGTTAAGGGTAGAGGAAAAAAAAGAGAAACTCTTTTAAGGTTATATAAAAAAGAAAAATTAAAAATCATCGCGTTACAAAAAACATAGTTAAAAAAGAAGATGGCATGACACTAGAGATAGAATGGGGAGGAACTATTCATCTTACTGAAGGAACGAATCGAAGCCGAGGTTTGGCGACCCGTTTTCATAATTCTCTGGAAGCACATTGTATAAATCTAGTTTAAAAAAAATGAAAGAGTGATAATATCAACTGTACTATTCGATGAAGGAAAAAAAAATACTTTTGTAAGCATTTACAGCCATTTTAACGAACATGATAAATGTCGATTACTGAAAGAAATATGCATTTAAAGGACAAATAAAACTATATCTTATCTAAACGAAACATTTGATTCAAAAGATGGTGGGGCCAGAAAGTACAAGGGATGTCATCTTTTTTTAATATTTTAATACGTAAGAGACAATAGGCTAAACATCGTCTCATGTAATAAACACCCCGCCATGAAAGTAAATTATAAATTTTACTGATAGGCTCAATGATCTGGAGCTAACTGACATAATAATGGAGGTTACACCATCCCAGTGAAAAAAGCATGTACATGAGAGAAGAGGTAATCCTGTCATTGTCATATTTTCCTTGGAGAAGGTTTGTTGCCATCGGCAAACCATTCAAATATTAAAACAACAGGGTTTTTGGATCACAGAGCAGTAGTAGTGACATTAGACTTTGAAACATTCAAACGTGGACCCTCTTTTTACAAAAATAACACGAGGTTTTTAAAAGATAAAAAATACATATACATGATAAACAATTATCTTGACAAAGCTAAACACACTTTTAAAGATCTCAACCCACATTATAGATGGGTAATGATAAAATAAAAAGTGCAGAAATCAGCCGCAAGTATAGTAAAATGAGAAGTTTTAACAGAAAACAGGAACATGACAAACACCATGTAAACTAGACGAACTTGAAATATCATTAGCACATGAACCCGCAAGGAACAATATGCAAAATTAGAGGATAACATTAAAACATGAGCTAGAAATAGGTTTGCTAGAAGAGACAAGAGGAGCCCAAATAAGGGCCGGTGTCAAATGGATAGAGGAAGGTGAAAAGGGAAGCAGGTTTTTCCCTGACTTTGAAAAAATTCGGAATAAAAACAATATATACTCACTGAAAGATACCTTAGTAAAACAGTCAATACCTAAACAGATGTACTTGAAGAAAATAAAGAGGATTGGTAAAGTGATATATTCTGCTCAAACATGGAATTTCCCTAAGTATAACTTTACGATAAAGAGCTGTATTGGCAATTACTTAAGAAAGAAGAAGTTCTGATTGCACTAAAGCTAATGAAAAAACAATCATCACCCGGTCCAGGCGGAATACCTACTGACTTCTATAGTTTTTTTCTGGAATAGAGTAAAATCATACGTCTTGGAATCGTGTCAGTATAGTTTTCAGAAAGGTTGCCTTGACCCTTCTCAAAGAAAAGGAGTACTCACGTTATTACATAAAGGAAAAGATCTGCAAAGGAATAATTATGAAACTGGCGCCCAAAATCACTAATTATTGTTGATTACAAGTTGCTAGCTAAAACATTAGCACTGAGACTAGGCAAATCAGCCATCTCTCATAAGCAAAGACCAATCAGGTTTCATTAAAGGAAGAAACATCTCTCCGGTAAAAAGACACCTGGCTGATATTATTGAGTATGAATCTAATAAAAAAAAATGTAACTCCATTTTTTAGTCTCTAGATCACCAAAATGCTTACGATTCTATCTCCATTAGATATATGCTAACATATTTTCAATATTTTTGGTGAAAAGGATTGAAGTTCTATTAATCAAAAGTACTGCAATGATAGGTACCATGAGAGGTACTGTCCAAAAATCAAGGAATTTGAATTGTTTTCAGTCCTCACGCTTAATAACGAAAAGAGCAAAACAATGGTCATGGGGCAACAAGGATTTTATGGTGCAGAGATGATGAATATATCTTTTGTACCAATGATAAAAATCTTAGGAGTCTACTTTAATACAATACAACCCCCTCAATTAATCGAAAAGAATTGGGAACCAAGACTCAACCAGTTGGAAAAAATAATTGTTCCATGGGCAAAACGAGACCTGTCTGTTATTGGTAAAATTCGAATGATCAAAACAATTGAACAAAGCTAGTTTGTTCATCTAATGCAAAGCAAAGGGTCGCTAGAGTATATAATGAACAGAATAAACACCGTATCTTTAAAAAAATTAACAGGAACGGTAGCTAACAAAACCTCGTGTGAACTATTTTACTGAATGACTATCACACGTTTCTAGCCGAGATTATCATCTTGTCTTACAAGTCGGTTTCATACTCTAACGGAAGCCATTATGGGATCTTATGGCTCGCACACAGCCAACGTTGGCATATATGTCTATGCCTATTTCTAAACACTGTTAATATATTAAACTATCCGAACTTTTCTCTTACTTTTTGGCATTCCACTGATGGGCTTGCTGTAAAGCTGAACGCCTATTGAAAAATTGCAATTCTTTCCATATACTTACACGCTACAAAAACAATTTAATGCTGCCAGTGTTAGACTTTTTGTGGCACGTTAAGTATATTGAAGAATAAATTTGATTAAAATTTACTAAACAACCAATCAAATGAGCAACGTCTCTATATCCAGGGAATATTCTTTTTTAGTAAAATATACTGTTTTCTTTTCCATATTCGTTAAAAAAAGCATTCGTTTGGTTTTTGTCATTGATATTTTAGGTTTGCCAAAAGAAAATTTGGGAAACATTAAAATAAAAAATGAGAGAAAGAGAGAGAGAGAGAGAGAGAGAGAGAGAGAGAGAGAGAGAGAGAGAGAGAGAGAGAGAGAGAGAGAGAGAGAGAGAGAGAGAGAGAGAGAGAGAGAGAGAGAGAGAGAGAGAGAGAGAGATGAAAACGTACTTACATACGTGGTTTAACATGTTTTCACAAGTTATCTGCCTTATCTTTTCCTCAAGTTGAAGATTCCTCCATGACTTTTTATTTTTATTCGCAATGTCGTTAAATAGGCCAGGTGCGATAAACAAAATGAGGAATTATTTTTGTACAAGTTTACTAGATCTAAATCTGGAAATATTTAAAACCAGAAATCTAGGTTGTGCTCGGTATGGGGGCAGTCCAGTTTGTCACACACCATCACATGCATGCACCAGGAGGGCAGGGTTATATAACATCTTTCTTTGCAGTCCTCAATAGGTCTTGCCCTTATGGCATTAGAAGAATTAAATATACAGTCTTAAAAAGTTTACATCATCATCATCATCATCATCATCATCATCATCATCATCATCATCATCATCATCATCATCATCATCATCATCATCATCATCAGCAGCAGCAGCAGCAGCAGTGCTCCCTAGGTAGGCTTTACAGGATCTAGGCATGTCCCTCTCTAACAACTGCTATGGTATAAACAACGGAGCAGAGGATGCCATCCATTTCTATATTGGGCACCTGGCCTTCATCTGACTCTTTATTCCTCAGTGCTTCACTGTAGTACCTGTTGTTCTATTGTTTTCTATGGTGTGATTCTCAGTCCAATTCTATCTCCTCTTCCAAAGGCCTCTGGTTAGTCGCTTTAAAGATCTCCTGCACCCCTCTAACACCCGACCTAACCATATACATGTTATCTATAGCGATGGACCTCTGGCAATGAACACAGTTAAAGAAGAGAAATGACTTTTGTTTAGCAGTAAATAGCATGACAACCGAAAAAGAAGGTACCTACTTGCTTATGAACTCCTATAGAGCTCGCTTGTTTGCATCTTTAAAAAAATGTGCAAGATCAAGAGATCAGAATTTAAAGTACACCTTTAAAAATGTTTTCTGTCGATCCACTTTGTGCTTATCGCTAATTGGATCCTATGTCATGTCCTTAGCATTTTATCTAGTGTAAATGATCGTTCTTAAAGTATCAAGTTATGACATTAGAGAAAAAACACGAACCGTTTGGGCCTAGATTTAGAGTACATTTATTTATTGTATAGCAAGCAAACTATACTGTTGCATGAAATACAAAGCAACAACAAATTGTTTTGAATACATCACCAACCTCTCTCACAAAGTAGATGTAAAGGCTAAAAAATTAGATGAGTTTAAAACAAGTTGCTTTGAAACCAGAGTGGGTGGTTTTATTACATATAATAATAAACTTTTTATTTTTAAAATTTTAAAATTGTTTTTTTTTTTTTAGTAATGATATTTCCATGAATTGAGCATTTCTGGTCCTGAGGAGTTCAGGAAGAGGTACTTGTACCTGGCTGTGTGATCACACACAATGCAATGACATGCGTAAGCACTCTTAGAGGGGTTCAGAATCCACTGGCGTGAGCATGGACCACGGGTGGGTGACCTCGCATAAAAAGGATTTTTTGTTTGTTTCTTGGTCGGTTTCTAAGGAGTTAAAGTCCAACGTGACATTAATTGTCACACGCAGACGGAGTGAGAGAGAGACAGAGAGAGAGAGAGAGAGAGAGAGAGAGAGAGAGAGAGAGAGAGAGAGAGAGAGAGAGGAGAGAGAGAGGGAGAGAGAGAGAGGGAGAGAGAGAGAGAGAAAGAGAGTGAGTGAGAGAGAGAGAGAGTGAATGAGAAAGAGAGAGAGAGAAGTGGAGAGAGGGGAGAGAGAGGTGGAGAGGGAGGAGAAAGCGGTGAGAGAGAGAGAGAGAGAGAGAGAGAGAGAGAGAGAGAGAGAGAGAGAGAGAGAGAGAGAGAGAAAGAGTGAGAGAGAGAGAGAGGGAGGGAGAGAGAGAGAGTGAGGGAGAGAGAAAGAGTGAGGGAGACAGAGAGAGTGAGGGAGAGAGAGAGTGAGGGAGAGAGAGAGTGAGGCACCTGAACTTCAATCTCAATGACTGATTCAGAGATGTTAAGAATTGATTTTTACTGTTTGGAAATTGTTCTTGTGCAGCAACATAATTTACCCTAAACTAAGACGCTTCTTGCGATTAAATTATGTTTATGCAAATTAAGCTTTACTAACTAAGCTTTAATTTGAAATTAGTATAAAAAGGTGTTTCACCGAATAATGATTGTAATCATCTACTGATCAATTCGAGATAACACATTTTACGAAAGTTAAAAAAGGTGGCAATTTGTAAAGCAAACTGATCTCTCTGGTACTTTTGATATACTTTTAAAAATTTGTTTGAAAAAAGCCTCACAATATTTTGCTACTCTGTGATACAAATACACACAGAGTAAACTTGGGTCAATATACATTTTTTTTCATTCTTGCAAGAAATACACGACGTTTCTTAATGTTCTTGGGTGTGAAACAGCGTATCGTGAATTCCCTCTTATCACAAGGGAATTGGGTGTCAATATCGAGCATGAACTCCGACCATCTCCAGAGCCGTATCGCCACCGGCTTTGAAGATCAGAATACGGTTGGTTGTTTGACATCTCTTTCTCTTCTGGGGAAACTTAAATGTATGGAGGCGCGGAGAACAGGCTGCGATTCGAAGCTCGGGCCTTTTACTGGTCAGTCAAGACCGCTAACCGACTGTACCTGCGGGGATTCGCGAAAAAAGCCAAGTCAACCAAATTTTTTCTACAAAGGGCAATAACAAAAACTAGTTTTCGCCATTTGCTAGTTCAAACTTTTAGGTCCCTTTTCACAAATACTCATACAGAGTAAAATGACGAGTGTGAGATTTAGACTGATTGATATAGATAGATATGTGGATATTCAGGAAGACAGTGATAGCGTAGAGAAGAAAGGGAGAGAGTGAGATATATAAACAGTGAACGCGAGAGAGATTGTGTGGTTGTGTCTATGTGTGAGTAAAAAAAAAAGAGGGAGAGAGAGAGAAAGAGAGAGAGAGAGAGAGAGAGAGAGAGAGAGAGAGAGAGAAGGAAGAGAAGGAAGAGGAGGGACCTTATATCTCAAGGACTATTTCGCAAACTGGTAGGGTATCTTGGTATAAGTATGGGAAACTGTATGCTCTTCTGTGAAAAAAAAAGAAAAAAATGTGTTCCTATTCGTCGCTTGGCAAAGATGGATAAGAGGTTGACATAATAGATAGATAAATTGTTCCATTGATAGACAAATTAACTGATAGGTATATAGATACATAGGTAGACAGGTAGATTCATGTATTATTATTTAAATAAAGACATATAAATAGGAGTATAAAAGATTTGATACATGGATAAATAGATAGATAAATGGTGCCGAAAATAGAGTGAGAGTGTGAGATAGTGAGAGAGAAAAGCAAATCGGTTCCCCTCTGTAGAGATCTTCAATATGTGTTTTGGAATGGCTAATGAATACGCTATCCCCACAAAAAATGGAATATCATCATTACGGTAAAGTTTTATACAAAAACTTTAAATATTTTTATTTCGCACAATTTTCTTTTCCTCTCTAGCAAATGTCTGCAAAAACCGTATTCAATACAGAAAATTACTTTCTATAGTCATTGCACCAGCTGACCAAAACAATGGTATCCTTAGCAACAGGGTGCATATTTTCTTCACAAGATATATTTACTCTCTTCCATCTTTTTATGTTAAGCAATAATTAAATAATAATGTGAACATAAACAACAAGGACCAAACATAAAAAGGTGCACCTGCAAGTTTCTGCAGCTCTGATTTGAAGATCGGTAACCTCATTTTATTATTCTGTTATTACAAAATCATGGATACACTCCCTTTGCAAGTTTGAAAGTCTATCTCTATTTAATTTTTTCGGGTGCCTGTCGGTATGTTTGTCGACCCATCGTGTCTCTTCTGCCAGTTGTCATCATTTAATGTGTACTTCTACATTATTCTCTCCCTATCTCTAAATTAACAATGTATCTACATGTATCTTATTATTTGTCCATTTATCTAACTATTTTCTAAACTTCCTATTTACCGCCCTACCTACCTACTTATCTATCTATCTATCTACGAGGGCAGGCTGATAAATAAGGGCCGTTTTTGAATAACTTTTTTATTTGAAGGACTACAGAAGCAAGTTACACATCAAATGAAAGCTTAGAGTCTCCCCTATCTGATGAACTATCATTTTTCAACATAGTCACCATAGCGAACATCCGCCTCAACTTCTGCATCGGTTTCACAGTGATTTCCTTTGAGATGTCTCTTCAGCAAAGGAAATAAGAAAAAGTCAGACGGGGCCAAATCAGGACTGTATGTCGGATGTGGTATGGTAGGAAGTTCCAACTGCTGTAAAGCGCACTGGGTTTGGCGACTGGTGTGTGGCCCAGCATTATCGTGCTGGATGACAACGTCTTTGACTTTGTCCTGTCGAACCCGTCTGAGCACCAACAGAAGGTAGACGAAATGATTGTTGCAAATAGAAGAGTGAAACAAAAAGACATTGCAAATGCGCTTGACATTTCAAAAGAACGAGTTCATCACATTATCACAGTCCACCTTGGTGACAGGAAAGTCTCGGCAAGATGGGTACCGAGACAGCTCACTGTGGAAATGAAGGCACAGAGGAAAACGATCTGTACACAACTGTTGGAAAGATTCACTCATGACGGCGAGCGTTTTCTGCGGAGCATCATCACTGGTGACGAGTCTTGGTTGCATCACTATGACCCAGAGAGCAAGATGCAGTCTATGCAGTACCGACACAAGAACTCTCCAGCCCCGAAGAAGTTCAAAGTCGTCGCATCAGCTCGAAAGGTTTTGCTGACAATATTCTGGGACATGGAAGGTATCGTCCATATTGAGTTTTTGGAGCAAGGCACAACAATAAATTCAGAGAGATATGTGTCAACTCTGCGTGCATTGACGAGCCGACTCAGACGGGTTCGACAGGACAAAGTCAAAGACGTTGTCATCCAGCACGATAATGCTGGGCCACACACCAGTCGCCAAACCCAGTGCGCTTTACAGCAGTTGGAACTTCCTACCATACCACATCCGACATACAGTCCTGATTTGGCCCCGTCTGACTTTTTCTTATTTCCTTTGCTGAAGAAACATCTCAAAGGAAATCACTATGAAACCGATGCTGAGGTTGAGGCGAATGTTCGCTCTTGGTGCCGATCCCAGACACCAGAATTCTTCGCCGACGGCATGCGAAAACTTGTACAACGCTGGCGCCTCTGTATTGAACGCGATCTATCTATCTATCTATCTATCTATCTATCTATCTATCTATCTATCTATCTATCTATCTATCTATCTATCTATCTATCTATCTATCTATCTTTCTATTTTTGCGCATAGTTGAGTTGAGTTGGTTTTAACGTCCAACATCAGCACTATATAGGCTATATTGTGGACGGGCCCCAAGACGGACGTCTGACAATTTTATGTGCTGCCACACATGAGACAGGGCGGGGATACCATGACTCCTGTCTCAGCCAGTCACATTATACTGGTAATAGGGAACTCAACCGCCAGGATTCGAACTCGGGACCTTTTGCCTCGAAAGCCGATGTTCTACCCCTGGACCACCGCACCCCCCTTTTGCGCAAAACACGTTAGCACATTTACTTAACCTTGAATATTGAGTGAGTGGACAAAATTAGCTTTCAGAATGTTTTGTTAAAAGCCGGAAACTTAAACAGATGAAGTGAAAGCGTATGAACTCCACCAAGGTGGTACTGCGAGGACGAAGCGTATAGACGCACTGATGTGGATGTTGGTAATATGATTTTGTCGACTTGCATAAAACAAGCTATAGGTTCGAAATGTTGTTCGTTAGTGTTGAGGTTAATACCAGGTCAACTTCTAAAACGCCCTAAAGCCTGTAGTCGGTCCCACTAATTTATGTATCGAGAATAAAGAATATAATCTACAGTTTAAAATGGTATGGATGGTTTCTGTAATCTGTTCTGATTATAAGTGCGGCATGAATGTGTTGTTAAAAGTGTTTCGAGGACAGTATTATTAATATTTGATGAGCGGGTAATATTTGATATTTCAAAAGTGAAAGAGAAATCCACCATAAGCCTCCATTTCTTCATTAAAGGGGAACAAGTCGCTGCTTTTTATTTGCACGATGATCATTGTTTTTTTTATTTCTTTCACTATTGCGGAGAAGATGAAAGGGTAAAACAAAAGTAAACTTTACAAAGAGGCAATAATTATGCTCTTGAATTCCTCACTCTACTTCCCGCTTTTAATCGTAAAACGAATACGCTTGCTTAAGTTTTTTTTATATATAAAATCTTTGGCAGGCTGGTATGAAAACTTTAATACACCCGAAATTCAACTTTGCATGACTGAGTTCTTCGAACGAAGCAGCCCCGTGTCAAAAGTGCCAACATCCACTTCAAATGTTGAGGACTCATGCATTTTATAGCTAGGCAAGAGCTTTTGGGCGATCAAAAACAATGGAAGGAACTTAAGCACATACTCAAGTCTATCTGTCTCTGTATTAGGCAACCGGGAAGAACAATGGATTCTCGTCAGACCGAGAATAATTATAGATGGGCGGGGTCCAGGGCTCTTTCATGGCGCTTAGTTGTACAGCCATGCGGAATTAATTTCTTTTCCCCAAACTTTGACCGCTCAAGAGTTTTCTCATATATACATGGAAATGAAAATGTAAAATTGATGTTAAAACAGATATAAGTTGATAAGAGGGACGTTGTTGATGATTTGAAAGTGAAACGTTTGGTTTAACGTGTGGGTAGTTGATGAGAATGATCTGAATTCCAAGACTTATGCAAAGGGAGAGCTGATGAAAGGAAGGATGAAAAGAATAATTTATGGAAACGGTGGATATATATATTAATGTGTTATTATATCGTCCTAGCTGGAAGGGTGACCATCTCTCTGGACACAGGTATTACAAGTACAAGTAACTGTCTATCTGTCGTTCCCCTCTGGCGTTTGGCGAGAGTAGTCAAGTTCTGTATTTCCGACTTTTTTCCTAGCACTGGGGTTTCGTTTCGTTAAACGTTTTGTAGTAGGTGTTTTGTGCGGTGGGGACAAGATGGTTACCCTTCTCTTTTTTAATGGAGGCTTGGTTTTAGTTTGAGGACATTGAATTTTTCCGAAATGCAAAGGTACAATGCTCGCTTGCTGGGGAGCAGTATTCTGCTCTTAAAATTATGTTCCATGCAATTTTCTTAGAAATAGGGATAGATAGAAAGACAGAAATACAGATAGATAGATAAATAAATAGATAGATAGATAGATAGATAGACTTTTCTTTCACATAAAAGGATATTCGCTATAGCATGACTACGTTAGGCACAATTGAAAATTTGTTTTGTTAATAATAATAATAATAATAATAATAATAATAATAATAATAATAATAATAATAATAATAATAATAATAACAATACCACAACTTATAATTAACGATTTTTTGCTTTTTTTTTAGAATCATACTCTTAGTCGGGGGTAGGGGTGGAAGGAGAGTTCAAGTGAAAGTCACTATGCTTTGATTCAATGGCTGTAATGTTATGAGAATTCGTCCCTATTAACTTGGGTTTTAATGTAACAGTTGCAGAGTAATCAACAGCTCCAGGATTCAATCTTTAAATGCCATGACGAAACACAAGAGTGTATCTGAAGCATCACAGGATAGCTATGCCTGCCTCTTTTAATATATTCCTTCTGGCCTCTGTTCGGACTTTTTATCAAAGGGCATTTATTAAATTGCGTTTGGAGGGAGCTGAATCCAAAAGCCGGTCTCTCCGAGAGCCGTCGTTAAGTTCTAACCGTATTCAGAAAGTTGTGCTGCGCTTTGTTCCCGTCACAGGGTGCCTCGTTTCTCGTCTAGTTTTAGGATATGTTCACATATTAAAATTTCTGCTTTTGTTGCTTCTTTTCACCTTCCACGTGCAAAATGAATATGGTGACCATTCGCAGAAAATCCCAAGTACAGTATTAGTGGAGTATTTCTTTTGAGTTGTCCCTTTCGTGGCCGCCGATGTGTCGAACTGGTCTTTCAGGCGCGCTGATCCCTGCAATGAGCCGCCATTCTGTCGTTACGGATTATGACAAACCAAGCACCTTGTCAAAGCGCCGTGTCTTAAGCTTTTATGTGTGAGGTGCGCTTAAAAAAGACAAATTTTTCCCTCATCAAACAAAACCAAAATTCATAACGCAACAAGAGGGGCTGGCCTTCAAGAGGCGGGCGGAAATTAGAAGCAAATCGCAGCCCCGACAAAACGGAAGATGCCTAATTTCTGGGAGCAGGGAAGAACTCTGCACTTAATCGAGTAATGCTTTTTAGTAAAGCAGCGTCTGAGAGGCAAGCAGAACTAAACACCATAGAAATCGTGTGAATAGAGGCCTCATTGATCGCGCTGTGATAGTTTTTTAGGGCATTTAGCGCCGGCAGAATGGGGAGAGCGGAGCGGGCAGTTGACATCAGGACGCCTTTGTCCGCACAACAAACAGCGCGACCCGGGGGTTGGCTTGTGGGGATCCCCGGAGATTACACGCTCTGCAGTGTATATAGGCAATACAGCAACATGGTTGGATTAAAACTGTTTGTACAGCGCAGAATTACCAACGTTCGAGCACGCCTCTCACCCAGTAAGCGGATGGAGTTTGTTGCTTCTTGTGGGAGGAGAAACAGGTAGCACAAGGAGAGTAGATCTACATCGCTCTAGATGTGGGGAACAAAGCGTACCCGGTAGTCACATAGACTGGAGTCGTGAGAAGCTTAAAAAGAGTTGTAACACACACAAAGGGTGATTCTCCCACATCACGAGCACCTTTCTTCCCTTCCCTATAAGGCAGATTTAATTTCCCAACCTCCTTTCTAATTTTTGTTGGGTTGTTTTTTTTCCCTTTCAAAATTAGACACATCTAGGAAATATCTGAACATATCTGTCTTTCATTGTTAAAAGAAATAATCTTTTTCTACATGTATTTCGCATCGTAATAAGAAATTGTATCTAATACGAGAAATAGTGATGGGATCAATTCAGATAGGTAAATGATAAATACACTACTTTTACTTTCCTACCGCATTAGGTATATCAGCCAAATGCTTGTTTGTTGCTGAACGTCTAACGTCAGCAATATATAGGCTATATTGTGGACGGGCCCCAAGTCTAAAGTCTGACAATTTTATGTTAACAATTTAACGCTTTTTAATAGTCACATTTAGTTAGTTTTGCGTCCTTTGGCTTATCCAAGAGCCCTATACGGAGACAGCCGGCTGAATTCCGTACCAGTTAGTCCAGACATCTGCTGAACTGTGCCACCGGCTGGATCCGTACTTTCCCACCGTACTAAAACCAATCTCCTCGACACTTTAGATCTATATAGCCCCGTCCAGAAATACACAGACTCACAGGAAGTCTTGTTATTGATACTAAAAACGTAATACTTTGCATTTAATTGTTAACAGCGATGGCTTTCTGAAAACTGTCTTTGTTTTTTAAGAATATTATATGATTATCGATTCAATTCTAATTTATTCTAAATTCCCTCCGTTCCTATCACTAAATGTCATGTTATATCTTAAACCCAGGTTTGGTCCTATTCGGAGAGAGAGAGAGAGAGAGAGAGAGAGAGAGAGAGAGAGAGAGAGAGAGAGAGAGAGAGAGAGAGAGAGATAGAGAGAGAGAGACAGAGAGAGAGAGAGAGAGAGAGAGAGAAGAGAGAGAGAGAGAGAGAAGAGACATACAGAGAAGGAAAGAGAGACAAAGACAGAGACAAACAGACATACAGACAGAAACAAACAAACAGACAGATAGACAGCCAGGCAGAGAGACAGACAGACAGACAGGCAGCAGAAAGTCGCCCCGTGACAGAACTTAGGAGACATTAAACAAACAGATAGCAAGGTCTTCTTAGTATTTTGCTAGTCTGTGTATCTGTGGAGCAGCACGTAAAAACTGTTAGACATTAGTCGTCGCCGAAGGAGATCCCACTTGGAAACTCGGAGTCAGTTTCTTAAAGTTCCACATCAGCAACAAGGCTATACTATTATTAGGACAAGGCTAACGTTTGGCAATTTTTCATGCCACACAAAGACAGTGCAGAGATACCCATCTTAGCTGGTCACACAGTCAAGGAAATATTTTTGTCTAAAAATGGATCCCTGGAGACATTGCGATTGGGAGACCAACGCTCTACAACTTGAGCCAATGGACTCCTTTGGAAACCTGGAGACGTTGGTACAAGGATACCTGCAATCTCGAATCTCACCACAATGAGTCATCGAATCCAGAGACAGTCCGCCTTCATCTTTACCACCATCCCCCTGTCTTTGTCTTTGTCTCTGTCTCTGTCTGACTACTGTCTACATTTCCCCTTGTCTGTTCGTGTGTCTGTTGGAATGCCTGTCTCTTTGTCTGTCTGTCTGTCCTTCTCTCTAATTATCCTATTTTCTGGTTGATTCTCTGTCTCTCTGAACTCTCTCGCTATCTCTCCCTCCCTTTTCCCTCCCCGCTCTGTTTACGTCTCCAACGGTCTCTCTGTATCTGTTTCTCTGTCTGTCTGTCTGTTTGTCTGTCTGTCTGTCTGCCTATCTGCCTATCTGCCTCTCTCTCTCTCTCTCTCTCTCTCTCTCTCTCCGACCACCAGTAAACTAAATCCTATGTTCAGGGTAATTGGGATAAGAACGGGGATGTCACTGGTAGTTTCAAATAACCAGAGCACATCCACAGGCGCCAAGCTGTATTCTGGGGTTTGTTTCTAAACGCCCACCATTAACAACTTGACCGCCTTTCTGGGGAGTTCCACATAAACGCATTTCCGACAATCTGTGTGAGGTCTATTACATTTTGTTATGTGCAAGGACTTTCCTACCTATTCATATAACTGGAAGAATTTTCATTAGGCTTATTTTCGATAATTCTTATGAAAACAAGGAATCAGTGAAAGTCCTACATTCACTACCTCAGAACCTTATAGCCGCACTAAATCAAAACAAGCCTGAGCATTTAAAAACAATAGCAACTTGCAACAAATAAAACAGCAGGTTGTGACCCTAGAGGGACGCTCTCGATCTCTCTGGATCTCTGAGTGATTATGTGGAGCCGGGGCCTTCCAGCGCTAATCCCCGTCTGACCAGCCAAGGGTTAATGAAGCGTCCCGGATCCTGAGATCCCTATCTTGCTCTTTCCACATGGTCGCTCTCTCTCTCTCTCTCTCTCTCTCTCTCTCTCTCTCTCTGGTCCCAGATCCCAGGACTCTGGAGAATGGGGACTGTGGAGAGGGGCACGATATGGCGGGAGACACAAACCTGAGGACAAGTCGATTTTCGATGCTGCTCAAAATAATCAAGATAGTTTGTCGGTTGGCGATGCTCTCCGCATTTAGAGTTTTTGTTGCCAGTGTTTTGGCTCCGGCGAGGAGGGGAGATAATAACTCACTGGGTAAAATGCTCTGGAATCACGAGCATTGATTCAGAGTTCGAAATTTATTGGATCGTAACGTCTGTTCAGGGCACGTTAAACTAATGAAAACTACATACCAAGAATCTTCCGGTTACGATTCGAATAAATGGAATAGTTCTTTAAAAAAACAATGATGTGTAAAAAATTTAAAACTGCTTTACATCATTTTAAAATATTTATCACCGTAAAAATACATGCATTTTTTCCCAAAAAATAATGAACTATTTTTCTCAGGCAATTAAAGAGCAAAAAAGCATATCTTTCATTAGACTCCGTTTGAATACTGCCCTCGTCCTCCCAATAATTCTTATGAACAACAACGTATGGGGAGCAAGAAGTCCAAAGGCCTTTCACGACTCTGTTTCATATTGTTCTGGAAACTTAGAGGACGTTAAAAGAATTTGATTACGCCTTCAAAGTTAGAAACAAAGAAAGGAAATTGAATGGGATGGAATGCTCTTGGAAAGTCGAGTGACATTCTGATGAACAGCAACACGAGTCTTAGAACAATGAAAAGGCTCATGGATACGAACATCCTCCCTGTGATGGAACATGCTGCGGAGACGCGGGCACTCCCTGAAACTGAATTATAAGCTCCACCTATTGCCAAGGAAGTTGGAAAGAGATAATTGATGCATTAATACTTGACCACAAAACCGACAACATACGCTTATTGAATACATCAAATTAAAAGCCAAAGAATACAAGCATAGATTAGCTGGCTACGTAGCAAGAATGTCAGACAATCGATGGACATTAAGTGTCACCATTTGGCAAAACAATAAGAGGAAGACCAAGCCTGAGATGGAATGCAATGGAAGGGAATTAAGGCAGAAGATCGTGGTTACTGGAAGATAGTTCAAGAGTGAGAGATGTGGTGAATGCATTGTTTGATATTACACTGTACTTGCCATATTGTGGGTCGGTCCTAATTAAAAAACAACAACCCAGAACCAAATTAATTGTCATGACCAAATTGTCATGACCAAAAAATGTAAATATTTTTATTCCTCACAATGTAAGTGTTTCTTTTTTCTTGATACAATAATATGCTCAAAATCTATCTATCTATCTATCTATCTATCTATCTATCTATCTATCTATCTATCTATCTATCTATCTATCTATCTATCTATCTATCTATCTATCTATCTATCTATCTATCTATCTATCTATCTAATTGTCTGTCTATATGTCTTTATATTTTTCTATTTACCTATTTATCTGTCTTCCGAATCGTCAATATATGTATCTAGCCATCAGCTATTTATTCTTTTGTTGGTACACCTTTTTACCACCCATCTGTCTCTTTTTCTTGTCTAAATCTGTCTGTCTGTCTGTCTGTCTGTCTGTCTGTCTCTCTCTCTCTCTCTCTCTCTCTCTCTCTCTCTCTCTCTCAATTAGTCTGCCAGCTTCCCACTCTTAAATCACGGCCCTTGGAATGATATCCGTTATTGTTTCCATTTCCCTTCTAGCAGTTCATTTTTCTATGCACCCCGAATTGCGAAATACCAATCGAAGCCGATCGCTCGATCTTTTCCTTTCTACCACCCCTCCCACAAACTTTTCCCATTACACTCGCATCCCGATTATAGGCTGTACTCTGTTTTTTTCTTCTTCTCCATCTTAAAAAAAATAATCTTGGGATGCCCACCATCCTTGAACTGCCTCTTATTCTTTGATTGTTCGGCGGCTGTGCCCTTTGATTGCAGCGCCTGCGATATTTTGCCTGTGATGAAAACAGAACAAACTAGCCAGATGAAGCGAGGGGATTTCGAGGACTCGGGGGCCACATAAAGGAGGAAACAGAGAGAAAACAGAGAGAACAATCGCCCAAAGTGCCATGCAGCTCCGGCACTTGGCCATTGATTTGAGGTCTCCGTTTGCACATGCCACGGAGCAAAAGGCTCTCATGGAGGGAACACAAGAAACGATTAGGCTCTTTCGCGTCACGTCGGGCCCAATCACCACGTCTCTTGTACAGGATTTGGGAACAAGGAGAAGGCGTGTGAATTATTGCAACAGACACAGAGAACGGATCAAGGAGAGGGGGTGGGTGTGGGAGAGAAGGCGGAGAGGAGGGAGAGAGAGAGAGACAGAGAGAGAGACAGAGAGACAGAGAAGGTGGAGAGGAGGGGGAGGGAGGAGGAAATGGGACATATAGATCATTAGAAATAAATAAATAGAATAGCTAAACATGTAGAGCCATATGTACGTCACGGTAGCGTACGACTCGTCGTAACAAAGGCTTAGTTGAATGCTTATGCTTTTAAACAAATCTTTTGTTTGGCCTTTGCAACCTTTCCCTGTATTTTTTCCTCTCGTCATCGCCTTTTTAAAAAATCTTATAGGCAAATTATATGAAATGCGTTTAAAATCATCATCATCATCATCATCATCATCATCATCATCATCATCATCATCATCATCATCATCATCATCATCATCATCATCCCCATTACCATCATCATCGACATAATCATCTTCAACGGTAATAGCAGCTTAAAATATTAATATGCATTACTTTTATTGATTGAAACAGACCGCACCGAGTAGCTTTAAAACGAGAAATGTAACTATGATAAATTTAATTACCCTATTTTTTGCTTCAACTAACGATTAGCTTAGCCCATCTAAAATTAGACTTTGGGTTAGTACATCGTACTTCAAACTAAATCCATCACCATTAATTTTAGTACATGTACCAACGTTTGTCTTCGTTCGAACACGATTTTCGAAACTTACCGTTGATAATAATATTCATGATGATGTGACAATGAGATAAAATGAACTTAAAATTAGAATAGTTTCGTATAGAAGCTCAGTTTGAATTAACCTCCCTGTGTTTATTAAGAACCATTATGGTTAGTTACAGCCTAGACTATAGAATTCACATTTTGGTTATGCTCTTGTTACAGATTCGGGAATTTTTTATTTTTTTCGTTTTTTTTTTTCAAGGTGATATGGTATTAATTTATGTCAAACCTAGCAATATTAATTCAAGGGCGTTTTGTGCGTGTGAGAAATTATAATCATGAAATACTGGTGGACATTTTCTCTGATTTTAGTTAAAATTGTTATTCGAAGCTTAAAAAAGTAAGTAAAGAAAAAAACAAGGTCTGAAATTGATGCATTGGTAATGGTGAGATTTGTCGAACAGTGCGCAAAGTAAACTTTTATTTGTAAAGGATTAGAAAGAAAGCACAGAAAGAAAAAAATTGATAGTTTTCCATTAAAAGTAGGCTGGTTGTCAGTAAGGTAAATTTATTTGTATGTTGGGTGTTTTAGTCATGCAAGCATCAGGTAAGAGAGAGAGTGAGTGAGTGAATGAGTGAGAGAGAGAGAAGGGGAGAGAGGGGAGACAGATAAACAGAGACAGAGACAGACAGACAGACAGAGTAGAAAAAGGGACAGGGACAGAAGGGACAGGGACACAGAGAGAGAGAGAGAGAGAGAGAGAGACAGAGAGAGAGACAGAGAGACAGAGAAGGTGGAGAGGAGGGGGAGGGAGGAGGAAATGGGACATATAGATCATTAGAAATAAATAAATAGAATAGCTAAACATGTAGAGCCATATGTACGTCACGGTAGCGTACGACTCGTCGTAACAAAGGCTTAGTTGAATGCTTATGCTTTTAAACAAATCTTTTGTTTGGCCTTTGCAACCTTTCCCTGTATTTTTTCCTCTCGTCATCGCCTTTTTAAAAAATCTTATAGGCAAATTATATGAAATGCGTTAAAAAGTTGTTTTCTGTCATGAATGACAATACCACTAATATAATGTTGTTGAAGATTGAGCAATGGACCTTTTTTTTTTATCCAATAGGTTGTTATACAATGTATTTGATATCTTATGACTAAGTTTGTGGTTATCTAAATACATTCCTGAAATGAAATTCATTTTCAAATATATTTATTAGATTTGAACCGTTGTCATGTTTTTGAGATATACATTTTCCCAACCAGAATGGCATCATTCATAATTTTTAGTATCATTTTGTTAAATGACTCAGAATTAGTGATTCCTAGCAATACATTGGAGCATTTCGACTCCGCATTTTGCCACAAATACCGCGATTCCACAGTGGTTGTATCAACAAAGAACAGTAGAAGAAATGGTCAATAAAATCAATTTCTTGCAGTGCACGAAATGTTTGTTACTTTTTATTCCCATCTTGTAGGGTAAATATTATTCAATATTTTCCAGTGCCAAACTCCATACCTACTGAAATTTCCTTAAATTAAAAAAAAAGAACAGCTATCGTTTTCTGAGGGGAGAATTTGAAGCCGTTTGCCTCTGCCCATTTCTGAAGAGCGTTGAGCTGCAGTTGGAGTTGCCGCTCTATGGTTGGAATTGAAGTGGCTCTGTAGCAGACCACAAAATCGTCTTCGTGCAACGAACAGTTTACATTGTTTTTCAAATTCCCAGTTATGGCATTAATTTGTATGCCAAATAGAATCGGTGAGAGAACACTGCCTTGGGGAACTCCCTGCTCCTGTTCGAAAGGGTCAGACAGAGAGGATGCAGCTTTTACTTGGAACTGTCCATTAGCTATGACATTTTTAATGAATAGGGATAGGTTGCCTTCGAACCCCATATTTTTAAGATTTTTAAGTATGACATATTTTCAGGTTGTGTCATAAGCTTTTTCTAGGTGAAAGAAGACAGCGACTATTAATTGTTTGTTATTGACAAAAGCCTCTCTGATAAATGTTTCAAGACGGATCCGTAGTACATATCTATGCTCTAAACCCACACTGGAAGTTGGATAAGAGAAAATTAACTTTCAATTGCCAAGATGGTCGTTTGGCTACCATTCTTTCGAAGAGCTTGTTATAATTTTGTGGGTTTTCCAGCTTTTGGAATGGGGATAACTGTGGCTTGGCGCCAGAACTATGGAAAAAAACCTGACGCCCAGAGTTTGTTAAACAGCTGTAGAGATTTGTAGACATTAAAGTGGTGGGTTTTTCAGAACTTTGTTATGCTGGGGATCTGGGCCTGCGAACGTCCCCTTCAGAAGTTTAAGACAGGAGTATATTTCGTTTAAGGAGAATGGTTTAATAAAGTCTTAAGAGCAATCGTGGGAGAAGCCACAAGTGGGGTTGGAAGTAGAATAGGTGAGGTAAAGAAGGTGGATAGGATGATAGGAGCGGGACAGAAGACACAGCAAGATAAAGAGAAAGGGCATGTCATTAGCAGTCTTTTACTGCTTACGCGCGACAGGCAGGCGGTGGTAACCATTCTTTACACCTTTCCGATTGAGGGCCCTGTTGTCACACGGGCATCGAAGGAGTTCCTTTAATAAAGCCAGTCTGATCTTTGTTGATATATATTTTACCACCTTACTCAGGCGCATGGCCAAAGTTTTTGCTACAATTTTATAGCCCGTGTTAGTTAGAGAGATTGGTCGCCAGTTTGCCAACTTATGTTTTCTCTTTCCATCTTCTTTTCCTGAATGGTCTTTAGAGCTTCGTCAATGGTATCTAATTCTGCTGCTGTAGTACTGTTATTGTCCGTTATTCTTTTGATCTCAACCTATCCTCCCTTTCCACTTTAGAACCTCCAAAATTAGGTAACCCCATACATAAGAGGACCAGTCTCGTAGTAATAGAATGAACTAGCATAGGATCTATCATGTCTTGCCTTCATCCTGAGCTTTTTTCTGTCAAGGCCGCCTGTTGCCGTATAGGATCCCCCAGGAGAACGTAGGAGACGTTAAACCCGGAGAAAGGGAGAGAATTCTCTCCCACACTCTATGGAGATTTATCCCCTCCTTTCTCCGCCCAAAAGACAGAATCTTTGAAAGAATTCTAGAAATTCAATGGAAAGAGCTGTGTGTCTTTAACATGACATGTTCTTATATCTTTTTCTGTTAATTTTAATATTTAAGAAGCACACAGATTCCTGTTATTTCAATGGTTGTGAGCATTACTTACTACACTTACCGCTTTGGTCAAAGTTTTACTAGTAAACCGTAGTTGTTAAAGGGTGTGAAGAGCCTTATTTATTACTCTTTATGTTTTGGAATACATTAAAAAGTGTGTTTAGTTTAGTGTAGTAGAACAGTAGCAATCAGACCTGGAGATTTAGCGTTGATCAGCCTGGTAACTTCAGCTCTCTTCGCAATGATATAGGTCACAAAAGCTTTAAATTTTATATTTTTAATCCAATTTTTTTCGCTTGATAAAACTAAAGAGAAGAGAGAAAAGCAACTTAAAAATACGAGTATTTATGGTGTTGATTTTAAGTTGGCACGATAACAAGTTTCAGCTTTCAAAAGTGTCACTGTCGAAAAGCGAATACTCTCTTAAATCGGGGTTGTTAAAAGGTGTGGAGAGCCTTATTTATTACTCTGTGTTGCTCCAGTGAAAGTTTTGCTGGTGATGTCTGTGATTAATTGAAAGTGTGCATGTTAAATGACTTCAGTTTTCACACAAGTCGTTATTCAAGGCCGATTAAAATCTCTTAACCGTAATTGTTAATAGGTATTGAGAGCGTAATTTATGTTGCTTTAGTGAAGTTTTGGTTGAATTTTCTCTCGTGATACACGAGGTAAGTAAGCTGATCTCCCAGCCTGAGCAGAGAAAAGAAGAAATTTCAGCGCGAGCGGAGTACGCGCTAGTTGCGCTGGTTGCGCTGGTCGCAGTGAAGGCAGCGTGCGGCACTACGGGGCGGTACGGGCAGCCAATCGGTAGCACTTGTGGGAGGGTTCCCACTCGGCTCAGCGCCGTATTGTTGTGGGAAGGGGGCTGAACTTACCCGTGACCCGAGCGGAGTGAAAGAGAGGGAGAGAGAGCAAGACAGACAGAGGAAAGAGAGACATGAAAACTTTACCCAGTTGAAGTCGCCACTCGTATTAGAATGTTAGCAACCATGGTCGCATACAGTCGGATATGGATAGCGTTCCCAACATGATATTCTTCCTACTTGGTTTATTAGTTTGTTGTGTTAGTGTATATTCCAAAGGTGAGTTACTTACACACAGAAGTTTGTTACTAGATAGATCTAGCCTAAATCCTAGGCCCAGTCAGTGCTGTGTGATCAGTGTTTGCCAGTGCCCCCATGGGGCCTGCAGTGTATCAGGGATAGACCGGGCCGAGTCTACCTCGGGTGCACTATGCTATGAGGGTTTGTTTACCCCCGGCGGCATCGCGTGTCGAGGAATCTGCCTCTATTCTAGACCCGTCATTCCTTTATAATGAAGCCAAACTTTAGTGAACTAAACTTATCCCCAGAGCAGAATAAACCCTATCAAAACTTATATTATAAACTTAGCCTTAAACATGTTAAAATCAAAACCAGTCCTGCCTCTGTAGACATTAGACAAAGTCCAGGCCTCTTCCACGCACATCTTCCACTTAGCCGTTATTCTCAGCTTTTCTACTATTCTCTATTTTATTTTCGCTTTGATTTTTTTGGTCAGGTAGCAGGCATTAGAAACATATCATTCTTGTCCAGTAGTATGTGTTTGGTGCAAATTTTTCCCGTTTGTTAAAAGGCCTTAGAATTAGAATTGGATTTTGAAATAAGGTAAAGCCTACCTGCAGGCCCACAGTTATCACAATCGTTATTGAGATGCCAAGCACACACTGCTAACTAATTACAAAAAACGACCAGATTTCATTCCATTTTAATTCTTAATCAACATCATACAGTAAGGTTCGATCTCGTTTTATACTTAATTAAAAAAAAATTGAGTTTAACAACTCACAATCTTTACAGGATCTTCAAAATTTTTAGCTAAAATAAACTCAACACGAAAAAAAAAACAACAACTAATTTATATTATAAAACAAGAAACAAAGAACAAACTAAATTTATAGATTTCACATAATAATGGGATACTGTCTTAGCTGACACGATTACTATTACGACAGCTGACAAATAATAATAATAATAATAATAATAATATTAATAATAATAATAAAATTTATAATTATAATAATAATAATTAATAATAATTACATTATTAAATATTTTAATAATAAACATGGCCCTTAAAAAACAGAATTCCTCTATTAATAACTAGAAGCAAGTTTTTTTTTTCAATTTCAATTTCAATGTTTATTCAGTCAATATATACGAATACATATCGAAAATTATTTTGTCAAGCACAGGCTTTGCAAGATGAATACATATAAACAGTTATACAAATATACATGCAGCAACGCAATCAGCAAAAGTTTTACGTAAACATAGTTGTATCTAAGTAGTACACATTAATAAATTTAAAAAATTTAGGAACGTAGCATACATTCCCTATCAATCCGGACAAGTGGTTGCGCATTACATAAAAAGTTTCAATAATGTGATCAAGTGTAGTACATGTGATAATGATGGTAACATTTTATACAGAATTGGCAGTATAAAACCTGTTATTATTCGAGTGTGTTTTTGTAACGATATAATGCTGCCAGCCCCCCCCCAAAAAAAAAAAAATCATCTATTCTAATGTTTAAAAAAAAATCTTGTTGTCCAGGTGAATATTAATAGCCTAATTTTCTACCTCAAAATAAAAACCGGAGTTTAAGTAACGGTATGGAAAGTGTTTGAAGAATTTGTTGTTATTAAGTTTTCCATTTAACCTGATGCTAAGCACGTTGGATTGTCCCAATGCCCAGACCAGACGCGCACAATCCGCTTTTTCAAAGTGAAGTTAGCCCGGCCCATCTCAGTAATAATATCATTTTTCGTCCAAACAGTGCGAGGTTGTCGGCATCTCTCCCCTTACCCTCTTCATATTTATATACACATCTGGCTAGAGCCCTGCTTGTTCGGGAATATGGGCTCAACAAGTGCAAGTAACTGTAGACTCAGCCCAGTTGCCGGAATTTGGGGTCTGACATTTTGATAATGCCAGAACCTCCATCTCCAAACTGTCTTGTGTCGGTCGCCTGTCCCCTCCCCGTGGGATTTCCCCTTCTCTGCCCTTTATGTAATGGCAAACCTACAATTTGCCGAGAGACGCTGTGTACAAACGCGTTATACCCAGCATAATTATTAGTCAACAACAGAAATTTTCTTATATGTTAGAACGGTAGGCAAAATTAAGTTTAGTACTATTGTTTTTCCAGTCCTTTTTGTTTAAAAAAAAACAATGATAAAAAACAATTTACAACGAAGGAATTCCAAGAGAGGCACTGAGTCATTGAGTAGTGTCGTGGATTCAACACTTCATAATTTTCCCACAAGGTTTTTTGAATTCAAAACAACCGTGTATGCGACAAGGAAAGAATGAAGTCAGTGGGAAGGCTGGGTTTTAGCCTAATAGTTGTTTTTACGTGCCATCACACAGCGAACTAGATCTAAATCTTGATCTAGAGCATCAACACGCTGTGATCCTGCATCGTGTGGATGTGAATTGTGAAGTAGATTAAGATCGTTCTCTGCTCATCTTTTATTCCAATTTGGTTTCTTCTCAACCTCTCGACAGTCCTAGCAGTCTTTTGTAGCTGCGGACCGGAGACACTTAGCGGAGATAAGTTATGGGTACTTGAAGCTCCGCGCGAGTTGCAATTGCTTGAAGATGGCGAACGTGCACATCTCTTGTTAAATGATTATCTCAAGCCGTCAGAGCAGCGTTTATTCACATCCCACGTAGACTTGGCTGGGGAAACCGCTAGATCTAGAAGGATGTAGACGCCGTTCCTAGGTCCGCGGTAGTTAGGCTTACCTTCCCCACAAACACTTGCCTGGGCCTACCTGCGTTACACACATATGGAACTCATTAATTACAGTGAGTGTTTGAAAGCGTTTAACAAATCCGAAAAATTGTGAATAATTGGGGAGGGAAGCATTCTTTCTACAATAATAGGTCTATTAAAAACGTGTGTGCCGGTGCCATCATTGATGTAATCAGCTCTTATAAATATTTTTAAATTTCATTCACAGAATCCTTTATTTTTCTTTATTTCCTATTTATTTCAAGGTTCATTTTAAGGCTGTAATTTTATGAAGTTGGCCATGGTTAAAACTGTGTCAGGCAGAAAATTCGGAATCATATTTTCACATGACAGTGCATTGTTAGAATTCAAACACAATTTTAGGAGAAATCTGGTCCTTTTTATCCAATAAATCACCAATGAAGTTATCAAGATGAAGGTCATTTAAACAGGAATGATTGAACTGTACATGTATAATATTGATGGCAGATAGTAACTCTATCTCTCTCTCTCTCTCTCTCTCTCTCTCTCTCTCTCTCTCTCTCTCTCTCTCTCTCTCTCTCCTCTTTCCCTCCCTCCCTTTGCACCTAGATAGAAACCCAATCAGCATTTGATCACGATCTGGAAGTAACTGTCCACATACCTAATAAAGTTTTGATTTCGATTACAGAGAAAACCTGAAAGTATTAGCCTGAATAAAAAAACAACAAACAACCAAAACCAAAGCCAAAACCAAAAAAAGCAACATGTATTGAGCCGAGAGCTGCAGGGCTCGCATAATGCCACAGAGCAATTAGAATGCGAACACTAATTATCTCTAATTATTCAAAAGCCCCATAGGTCTCCCAAACAATCTTATACGAGGTGAGATGCGAGCATCGGACCTACTGCCTGCCAGACCAAATCACTACCGCCTGAACTATCTGGCGTCTTATTGCTCAGGTTTTAAAAATGCCAACCAAAAAGTAATATAATAATAATAATAATAATAATAATAATAATAATAATAATAATAATAATAATAATAATAATATTACAGGTGATTAAGGATACATTTCCATCGCACGAACATGTATTAACTACAACTGCCATGATCGATGATAGTATCTGAAACTAATATTGACAATTAGTAGAAACTTGTTAAATTAAGTTTGTAATTGTCTTGTGCATAATAAATAAAATAACGATTGTTTTTTGCTCATATTTGTTCTGCCTCGTTTTGCCCATGTATCCCTCACACTTCTCCCCCTTTTACCTCTTTAACAACCTTGCTGTGCATTTTTTGTCTTTACTATATTGCAATCCGTGGACAAGGGAAAAAAGAGGGGGAGGTTTCCATTCATTGAATCAGGCAGAGTAAAGGAATCCAGTTTATCGCCTCCCAGTCATAACCTCGGGGAGAACTGATGGGCATGTTGCGTGAAATGAGCAGGCAGGTACATGCCTGCGTGAGCAGTTCCTCAATCGTTAGCACGGGGCAGAATGTGAGCAGAATGGGGTGGTGAGCAACGTTCTCAATAGAGTGGTGTATGGAGTGGTGAGTAGAGAATATATAGAGCTGTCACCGACTGCTGACAGGCGCGGGCCCCGCCGTGGTCGATAAGCTTTCAATAGGTTTGCAGACACCCAGACACCCGTGCCTAGCGTTTTATTGCGCTGATCCAACGGACTCGGGGTGATAATTGCCATTGTCTCAGCACGGTTTGGTGGCGCGGTGGCATTGAGATGCCTGGAGTGGGGCTCACCCGGGGTGAGTGCTTGCTGGAGGGCCGGCCTTCCTCTAAGAGGGCCTTACCCCTGTCAGGAGAGCAGGCTGGATGGTGGAGGCTATGGTCACAGTTAGATGGAATTGAAGGAACGGAAGGGTAGAGGTGTGAAAGAGAAAGGTGCGAAAAAATTATGGGGCTCAGAGTGAGTAATACTTGAGAAGATAAATCTTGAGACTAACACGATGAAAGGTTGGCGATTTCGTGGAGTTGAAGACAGAGAAAGAAGTAGATAGATAGAGCGAGATAGATAGATGGATAGATAGAGAAGGGGGAGAGAGAGAAACAGAGGGTGGAAGGATAAATAAAGAGAAAATTAGAAACATACATAGGGTGCATGCGATATTTCGATAAAAAATACAACTGCTAGAAGAAACGTTAATTTTACAGCTACAAAGATAGTCATAGACCGATGGACAGACAGACATCGCACAAAAGAGGGAAAATGAGAGAGAGAGAGAGAGAGAGAGAGAGAGAGAGAGAGAGAGAGAGAGAGAGAGAGAGAGAGAGAGAGAGAGAGAGAGAGAGAGAGAGAAATTATGTTTCAATAAGAAAAAACATTAATGTAAGTAAGTCTGAGAGAATAGCAGAAAGAACAAATACAAATATACACACACTTTTCAGAGACAAGAAAACAGTCGACGTAGTATTATAAGAGTAAAAAAACAAACAAACAAAACGAACCAAAGGGGAATGCGTTCCTAAAACAGAGGTTTTCTGTGTTCCTTTTTTACCTTTTGAAAAATTCCGTGGCAACCCGCCGTTTCAAATTACATGTTGTAGGCTTAGCAGCCCAGAGTTTAGGGCCCGTGGAACATACGCTAACCCACCAGCACACATATTGTGCCCTTGTTTCAGGCTCTATACAAAAAAGCTGCTAAAATAGAGTAACACGTTCAATGATCTACACCTAAGCAGTTCGGACTTAACCATAAATTGGTTGTTGTCGCTGTCATCGTGGTTATTATTGTTGTTCTGGTCGTTGTTATTGTTGGTATCATATTTGTTGATGTTATTGTTGTTGGTGATGTTGTTTTTGCAGATTTATTATTATTATTATTATTATTATTATTATTATTATTATTATTATTATTATTATTATTATTATTATTATTATTATTAT
>RQTK01000272.1:203894-222260 GCA_003991915.1 Elysia chlorotica | reverse complement strand
ATCATCATCATCATCATCATCATCATCATCATCATCATCATCATCATCATCATCATCATCATCATCATCATCATCATCATCATCATCATCATCATCATCATCATCATCAATGTTTCAACGCCATCAATTATACTACAAATACTACTATTCCAACTATAATAACATCTCCCAGCTTTCTTCCTCTTATCTTCTCTTTTTCTCTTTCTCTCCCTCTCTCTCTCTCTCTCTCTATCCTTCTCTCTCTCTCTCTCTCTCTCTCTCTCTCTCTCTCTTTATTCCCCCTACCCACTCTATTCCTCTCGGAAAACTACACCAGCTCTCAAGTGATTCTTTCTTCTACACCTACATTAAAAAAAAAATCACATTTTGCTACCGCCACGCATTGACGCCCAAATTAAGCTGTTTCAATTAAAAAAATATAGAGATGCTTTTTATCAATAATCCAAATAATTCTATTGTCCTGTGCCTCTAACCCGTGCTCCCTCCATCTGTTTGTTCCAGCCCCAGACTGTTGCAGGAGTGTGCAGGATGCCCGGTGCCGCGAGCTGTGTCACGAGGTAAGTCTCTCACCGTCTGGCTACCAGAGGGCCACTGTCAGTGTCTCGACTCTCATTTAACAGACACCCAGCCAGGGTTTATGGTTGTTTTCGTCAATTAATTTCCTTGCAAATTGCTGTATCAGAATAGAGTCTAGGACACCAGGTGATATTCGAACCTTTGACGTCCAGCGCTTCAGTCAAAACGGCTACTGACTGGGTTATCTGGCACCCTTGGTCTAACCAGTTTCTGATTTGTACTATGATTCCAACGTTTCCTTAATAACTCTACACGAGGGCACTTGTTGAGCTTCAAACTCAGAGCCTTTTGTTCGTCATCTAGAGCACTAACAACTGAGCTACTCAGCGCCCGTTTGTAGCCTGCGTCATGGCCCGGTCCGACCCAGACTTTGGCTGTCTTAAGACATGCTGTCGGAGCAAGCCAGACACCGCAGCTAAGTCTACGTGTCACAACTGACACAGTCATATTTACATGGCACCAGCAATGACACTGACTATGTCTCCTGTCTCGGATGTCAAATTCGTAATTTATAACAACGGGTTAATAAGTTAGACACGACGATCTTATTTAGAGACATTGTTTTCGCCAATGATGCAGCTTACAACTCATATAGTTATGAAATGAAGCAAAATATCGGTTGCTATGACTTTTCTACGTCATGTATCAGCCGTTAAACATCGCCGACATTCAGATTTCTAATAGTTCATTACTCCTTCTACTTTACTTAGTGTGCTGCCATTATCTTCTCTTTATCATTTCATGTATTTTTGATTTTTTGTACCGGATCAGCCAAAAAAAAAAAACACACAAAAAAAAACAAGCTATAATAAACGCAAAAGATACCTCGGTGCATAACATTCATGAGCAAATCAAAGAGTCTAAACAAAAGGCGCAGCTCCCTCCCCCTATGCAGTCTTCCTCTATGTCTTTCTCCGAGTTTTTTCTCTCGCAAGTATTCCTTGTAGAAGTGAGGTAAGATAGAGCAGCCATAATTATGTGGCCCGGGTCGCTTTGATGTTTTGTAAGGTGAAAGGGTGGCCGCCTTGCTTTTGGCATTTAACTTGTCTTTGTTTTGGCTCTAGCACAACTGGTGCCTCGGGCTCCCTCTTGTGGTCTGGGAGGCTACAAAATTGTGTCGCCCTATTCTATAATTATGTGACTGAGTTTTATTCGGAGTCTAAACGTGTTGAATAATCTAAGTGTGGGGAGAGAGAGAGAGAGAGAGAGAGAGAGAGAGAGAGAGAGAGAGAGAGATAGAGAGGAGAACAGGGAGAGAGAGAGAGAGAGAGAGAGAGAGAGAGAGAGAGAGAGAGAGAGAGAGAGGGAGAGGGGGGGGGAGATGGAGAGAGAGAAACAGAGAAACATATAGAAGCAGAGAAATCGTGAGAGAGAGAAAAAGTAACACGGGTGGATTTCCTTACCGCACCGTCTAGGAATTAGACCTCTTTTTCCTATGCGAATCAAATTTGAAGAGAGCCAAGTTAGGACTCATAGCTATATTAAGTCAGATTTTCCTCAGTCTACCATATATAGCCTTCGATTCGGTGAAACATGCTGAAATGAGCCTTAATAAGCCTTAGTAGGACTAGACGAAAAAGATATAAGAATCATCACACAGTTATATTGGAATCAAAACAACTTTTCAGATATCTCAGACAAACAATAGCCAGCAATGGCAAAAACCACCAAAGAATCAGAATAGTGCAAGCAAAATCAACGTTTATGGAACTAAAGGACTTATTCATATCACGAGACATTTCAAGAGTTAGGAGCAATAAACATTGTTGCCTTTTCCTTACTGCTATAGGGCGCCTCTATACAAAGAATTAATAAAAAAACAAACAAACTAAAACCTTTGTAGATATGGATGTTTCGACTTCTAGTAAGAATAAGTTACACAATAATAAACAGAGAAGTCTTGATAGCACTCGGTGTGAAAAGATAATTAATGGAAAGCATATGACATCACAAACTGTCTTATTTTGGCCACATAGCAAGGCATGGCAGCCTTAATACTAACAGGCAGAGCGGAAGAAAGAAGAGGGAGAGGAAGACCCAACAGGAAGTGGTACGACCACATTTATGGAGTGGACAGGGACCCAGCTACATGTGGACCTCAGACCGACGCATGATTGTTTGGTGTGGAAACATAGAGGACGCCAACACCGAATCGGGCGGTCACAATGACCATGACTATGACTTTTATCATATCTGTGTTGTTTTTTTCTTAGCTTCTTTTCCTTTGCTCAAACTAAAAATCTTAATTTTTCTCTGTGTTTAAGATTTCGTAGTTTCCCGAAGGGGGGCGAATACGATGACCTTCCATTTTTTCCTCCCGTCATTATGGTATATTGTATATCTTTATTTCTTATTTCACTGCTAAAACTCCACTGCTCGATAACCAATTTAATCATCGGTGGAACAATCTTCACTGCACCGGATCTGCATTGTGCGCTCCACGCTGAGGCCCACCGAGATAAAGACGCCGTGACGGCGTGAGTAATATCTGTATGTGGCCACTTGACAGAGAGTGAGTGCGATGCGGATCCATCCGCGATGGGGCGGACTAATTAGTCACTAACTGGGTCACTAGGCATCACTCCACCCGCCTTGTTCGGAGTTTTCTTATCAAAGTCCTCTTAGCATTTTTAAACCAATGTTTTCATAGCAGGAACAGTCAAAATTAATATCCAACTCATACCTGCTATATACGCTAAGACGCAGATTATAACAAAAATATTTGGCGCTGTTAAATCTGATGATAATTGAATGGTTTTAATACACGAATTGATAGCTTAGTGGTTTGGGGGAGATGCGTCGAAATACACGTCACACGGGACCAATCTGATACCGTATCTTGGAGACTTTTCCTTGAACTAATTATTGCTGAACTTGCAATTGCACGATGGTGCAATTCGGTGATTAAAAAAAAAAGACGATTGATTTTTGAAATGATTGTGCAGAGCTGAAAATGCGTCTCTTCATACCTAGCAGTTCATTGGCATTTAGGAAAACTGCCAATGATTCCGATACTAGCACCCCATGGCCTTTTCTCTGATCAGAGTTATAAGTCTCTGTACTAGCGAGAATTCCTTTGGGGTGAGTGGCCCTACAGTCACAAGTCCTGAGCGGAAGCAGTGAGGCTTTTGTTAATCATGAACATCGTGTCCCTTCGTGATATTTTGTTGTTGTTCTGTCTTAGATAGTGGGTCAATATAATAAAGCAAAAACACGCAACATTGGATCCAAAAGGGAATAGAATAAAAGGGATTTTAAATTTCGGCAATCCATTTATCTTATATTGCATTTGTGTATATATACAACGGAGAACAAATGAACAAACAAACACATTGACAAACACATTGACTGCATTAAAAAAAGGTTTATTAATTAGAAAGAATGACATTAAATGCATATTTAAATACGAAAAATACACGACACAACTCAAACATACCTGGACTGATACCCAACTCACAAACCGCTCCGCCACACACCGACGACACAGGGACAAGAGAGGGCGACTACGTGAGTACTGCCGCTTTTATGGGCGAGTACTTGTTTACAACACAGACAGAGAACCAATCATAAATCA
Source organism: Elysia chlorotica (assembly GCA_003991915.1). NCBI lineage: Eukaryota > Metazoa > Mollusca > Gastropoda > Plakobranchidae > Elysia > Elysia chlorotica. The sequence goes on along the minus strand of RQTK01000272.1, from coordinate 218,110 downwards.
TAACACAATACTTCCTAACGTGATATTTTGTTGTTGTTCTGTCTTAGATAGTGGGTCAATATAATAAAGCAAAAACACGCAAAAAAAGGGATTTTAAATTTCGGCAATCCATTTATCTTATATTGCATTTGTGTGTGTATATATATACATTCAGGACAGCCTGTCTATACCAGGTTGACTGGGTAGGCAGTTAGGGACTGTTTATCTGCATGTCTGTCAAGCGGTTAGATGCTGCTTTATCAGCTCAAGGCTCGCCCCTCCGCGATAGCTGCGTGCAGTTCGAGTCTTATCTTTATGTCAGTCGTCCCGTGTTGGGCTAGCGAGATTTCATTTCTAGACCGGTTTCCAAACGAATTTTAAAAAGTTTTCATTTCGTCATCTGTATCAATTTGTCAAACAACTCTCAGCTTTGTCTTTTATGCAATTTTATCTGCTGCCTGTTTGCCTCGTGGTTTTTCTTTTATATCTATTTGGTTCTCTTCATCCTTTACTTTCTCCGAACATTTCTCGGCATTACTGTCTCAGAGGCTGCAATCTCTTCTCTTTATTTTTCAGTGTCTTTTTTTTTTTGCATTGGTCTGTTTATATCATTCTTTCCTTCCTCTCTTTCGAAAATTGCCAACATATTAAAATATACAACTAACATTGAATTAACTCAATATAAATATTATTATACACATCTCTATGTATTTTGCAATTGTAATAATGCTGAAATCTGAGTTTGCAAATTGCACCCATGGTCTTTATCTATGACATTTATGTTGTATTTTCCCATTCAGACTCTTTATTAATAATGCATTATATTATGCACTTTTATCTGCATACACTAATGAGATGGCGGTAATTACAGTAGTAATATCGAATATTTACTGCTCTCTTCATAATGGACAACTTAAGAAATTAGCATGGGCGTTTTGTGTTTTGAGAAAGGGGTGATCCGAAATGTCATTGTCGTCTCTTTTTCAAGCAACATTCTTATACGGTGACGGGTCTCCAGATTAAAGTCTGATAAGTTTTACTTCCTGTACTTTTGAGAAATCGGGAGCAGATCAGGACAATAATATCTTAAATTAATATGAATACATTTATCTGGTGATGAAGGCCGAGCCTAGCCCACGTTCTTTCAATTAGTAGCTGAATGCTTTACCGACTTCGACTCCTCCCCTCCCTAACAAGATCAAGAGGTTTTAATCGAATAACCAAGAGCTGTGCACTTACGGCCTACGTCCCATACACTCATAGGATCATATTGCTCACATAGACCAGTCCACAAGCTTCTTAGATGGGAACCCAAACCAACACCAGGCAGAGGCTTAATCAGGCTTCGCACTGTCGGGCGGGAGCTCTAACCACTGACTCACACCCAACTCAAAGTAAACTGTACCATCTCTACTCCTAGATAGGTCTACAACTCTAGCTGGGTCTGCACTCGGCCGTTTATCTTGTCAGTGTGCAGCGGGAGAGATCCCGCTTAATTGTGTGTTATTGTTTCCCTGAAAACGGCTACTTTAGCTGAACGCACGCCGGCCAATTTAATAACAGGAGACCGAGTTTGGCGACTGTTGCGTGCTCGAGAATGTGGAGGAAAAAATGAAGCGGAAATGCCAAACTTAAACGGGTATTACTGCATGCTGGGATACATCCTGGAAGCCCAATTGAGATATCTGTTCCAAATGGCAATTTTCATGAGCAATACTGTTTGAATAAATCTCGCTATATTAACATTTCATTTTGGTCCCTCTTTTTTTTTTGAAAGTGTGCGGGAAGAGAAAGATAATGGGGGAATTGTATTTTTTCACCGCAAAAGATTTGTGCATTTAACATCGGGGAAGCTTCAGTGTTTTGGAGCCAGATTACCACTTTTCGTAGAAGCAGATGGACATTGTATTATTAACATAATGTTATGTATTATTAAGCTGTTTGCGCACCGTGTTGAATGAATACCCAATATTGTTAGTTATTCATGCATCCTGCGAGCGGTTGACAAAGCTTGTTGCCATGCGGGCGGCGAGGCGGCTGGAACTGATGAGCAAAGACCCAATCTAAACCGGAATCGAGCAATCTAGAGATCTTCTGTCCCTCGCCCCAAGCCCGCTCTGTTTTAGAACTGCACCGTCAATTGCCTATCCAAAATGGGTGACCTTCTATCTACCTTCCTGTATTTTTTATATTTCAATAACTCTAATACTTAGTTATTTTCATACTAACCTACCTACCTACCTACCTACCTACCTAAACGTTGTTCTGCCTAAGCCATGACCAACCTGTCTCAGCTAATCAGTCGATTATTACGTAGCAGCCTTGTCCTAACCTTCCTACATTATTATTTTTTTTGCCCTTTCTGGTCTTCCATTGAAGTTCCATCATAAAAACTCCTGTCTCTGTCACTGTCTCATTCTCTATCTTCCTTTCTCTTTCTTTCTCTCTCTCTCTCTCTCTCTCTCTCTCTCTTTCACTCGCTTGCTCTCTCTCCTCTTCATTGAATTCAATACTCACAATTGTGCTCACGAGAGCTCCAATACATCTAATTGGTATCAGGATCAATAAAGTTAATAGAGCTGAAGGTCAAAGCTCCCTGCAAGGTGTCATTCGGTGCGAGTGAAAAGAGCGTGAAATATTACCATGAACTCATACAGTCATGCAAATCACCGCGATAAGCGTTAACCGTAGACCAACCACGCTGTATCAAGCTGTTCCGAAGTGAGGAACAGTGTCCATAGTTTTAGTGCTCGGCCCATGTCGATAAGCAATGAAGGATATACATAATGTGAATTTTATTATTTTGTGAATGTTCTTATCAAGATAGAGCTTAACATACACCATTTTGGTTGAGGTAAAAAATGTCGATAGTTAAATTTGAGTCAGGCTACTTTTTTAACCTCTCTCTCTCTCTTTCTCTCTCTCTCTCTCTCTCTCTCTTTCTCTCTCTCTAACTATCTATCTATCTATCTATCTCGCTTCTCTCTCTCTTCTCTTTCTTTGTTTGTCGCCGCTCTCCCTTTCCCTCCCTTTGGCATGCCCTCTTCCTCCTCCCCTCTCTATTTAAGATAACTAAAACACAAGGTCTCTCCCCTCATATCCATCTCACCCTCATATCAATCTTTTTAATGCATACTCATTATTGCCAAATTATTGAAGTGTTACGCAGCACACAACAGACATGCACTATGACATAACTCAGCTCTTGCCAGAGATAAAATCTCACATTGAACAACAAACCCTGGTGCAACTTTCATAAACATTAGCCGCCATTTTGTGTGGCCCGGCTGCTTTGCTGGTGCTACCAGCCAAATAAGACCAGTCCAGTGCGTACCTATCTACCAGAGGTGGTAAGTGCAAAAGGACGCAGACTAAGACACCCAACCATGGCATATTAATGCATGGTAAGGTGGGGTGTAAATATACTCTGTCTTTGAACTTGCTACCCCAGATGTAGCTATGTGCATGCATAGGGAACTGAACTAGCACCCCTTCCTCTGCATTTATTAATGCCCACCGCTTTGTATGGTATGCAGTTCATAAAGGTTTGTATTACCTAGATATTTTCATCTGAGCCATGTTAACCAATCACACGCATTTTCTAAAGTTTATGTTTGTAAAGATGTACAAATGTTGAGCGGTATATATTGCTATTTAAAGTGATATGTGGATTTTTGCATCATTGAGCATTGTTCTCCGTTGGTGCTTGCTAAGAAGCTAAAACCTAAAGCAAAGCCCACGACTTTTAACTAAGCATTACAACTCCGTGAAACCGCCGTCCACAAGATAACCTACACGCTGATCAGGGACGTTCAGATACCAACAAAACAAAACAAACGGAACGGCCTGCCCCATGACAGCAGGCAGTGTATGCCGGCTAAAAAGTGTTCACGCACTCTTCACATTATAAATTTGGTGGTGTCGTCAAGAGCTCACGTCGGCCGAGTCGCCCACTGTTTGTCATCGAGGCTTAATTTACAGCGCAGACAAGTGGACCCTTTGTGGACCCTTTGTGTCGCGTATGACGACTGAGAGGCCCCTAATTTATTGCCTGAAATGGATAGCTACAGGAGGAAGGAAACCGTACGGGTATATATCTCTATCCGGTATCGTTGACCGTAGAAGCGAAAAAGACGAGAAGTGGGCGAGTAAACATCCCTGCACTTATTTCGACTGCAACCTAATCGTGCTAAAGAAGGGTTTGAGTTAGACAGGAAAACATGATGTGCTGTATTGTCATACCTTTTTTTTTTATCCAGCTCTCTGACTATCTCTATACTGTCTGTATCTCAGTCGTATATAATACATATCTACCTATCTCTGTCTATGTCTCTGTCTCTCTCTCTCTCTCTCTCTCTCTCTCTCTCTCTCTCTCTCTCTTATACACGCACACACACAAACACATATTCCCCTTCTTTTCCGCTCTTTATTTTCGTCCGCATTATCTGCATATCTGATCTATCTACCCTCCCTTTCATTTATATCATTGCATTATCTTCACATATTTAGCTTAACAAAAATCCATACCATTTTCTGCTTAAACGGCATTATGTTAAAGATAATTATGCGTGGCACTTTAAAAATGTTGTTACTGTTTTGTTCAAACGTCCCTGCATTGAGAGTAGAAAAGTCGGGTTCACTGCCAGCAAACGTTGAGACGCTATCTGCTCACACGGACTGCGCGCGTTGAAATGGCTGCAGCTCACGGCCTGGTGTTATCAGTGCGGGCTTTGTGGTTATCAGCACCCGCTGATAATGCACGCAAACAAGGCGTTAGGCGCTTTGAACCAAACAAATAAAAAGAATAAAATAAATAAATAAAATAATTGAAATATGCACAAATGTTCATAGAAAGGTCGAGATTGCGAAATGGGCGCAAAGTTTATAAAATTTACATTAAAAGTAACCAGTTTTCAAGTTTTGCATCCTCCTATTTAATCCGCTTCCCCTGGAATACTCGCCTGTGCTCCTCGAGTGAGCTATTCCGTTAAACGCTTGATCGTAAAACATAAGCAAAAACTTTGATGTGCACAGAGCATCGCGACATGATAATAAATGTGTAGGATGTGTATGCCTGCGTTACAACATTGTCCAGCGACTGCTGTGCTCATATCAAATGTCAGCCCGCCTCCTGCTATTATCATGCACGTGCATGGTGGATGGGTCTCCAAGGAACCTTTATGATACTGTCGACCCACGCTTGGTTTAGCTTGGTTCTTAGTCAGTGAACACCCATCATGTTTGAGGTCTTGAACAATCGTAAGAACAGGACTCTGTGTGCGTGGAGGAGTCCGTGAACCAGCTACACAAGAGCAATTGGCTCAGCTTCTTTCTGGTCTGTCAGGAATGTTTGCATTAAGTGAAACTGAAAACTCCTTTTCCTGATCGATCTTGTTGTGTGGATTGTCCTAATCCGAGATGATTGTTTTCCCAGAAGATTGTCGTGCTTGTTGTTTTGGATTATAGTCCCTAAGCCTGCACCTACGTTCATTTCAATATAACCACAACCCTAACCCTAACCCTTTACCCTGATTGCACAGACCTCAGATAAGTTCCCATGTGACTTTTCCCTTTTAATGTCTCTTTTCTTTCAAAGGTATTTAACTTATTTGTCCGCTTCACTTTTCTTTACCTTCTGTCTCTATCTTTGTCTATCTATGTCAGTCTCTTGTCTCTCTTAGTCTCTCTCTTTCTCTCTCTCTCTCTCTCTCTCTCTCTCTCTCTCTCTCTCTCTCTCTCTCTCTCTCTCTCTCTTCACCTGTTTAACTCATCAATATTAAATAATATCAGTGCTTGGAATTTAGTATACTGGGAATAGACAAGAAACTACACAAAAACCCCAAAAAACTATTAAAGTACGAGAAGAGAATGTTAACTTAAATTTCATATTCATTTTTCAAAATCTCATGAAATGTTTTTGTTACAATGGCAGCACCAATGTTGAAGATTAGACTACTTGAGAAATGCTCATTCACAACCAGTTGTGCTACGGTTGAGAAATGCTCATTCACAACCAGTTGTGTCACGGGCGTGTATGAAAGGGGGTCTCGCCAGCGCTTACGTAAACGACTTTCATCGGTTAATTGTAGCAGTAGAGCTCTGCTGTTGGTGTGTCCCACCACACTAAGAATGTCCTCTGATTAACGCGATCTCTCATTCTAGGACACAACGTTTGTTCTGGGCTCTCAAGATTCTGTCTGTATCAGTCCAGTTGTTATCTCCACTGTCATCTCCACCACACTTGCTCAATATCTCGCCTTATCCCACGCACTCCACACGGTTGCGTTAACCTCTCACCCATCCCTACCTGTCTTCACAATTATCTGCCCCTAGCTCTGAAGATTTTTCCCACCTTTCCACCTGACCTCACAAGATATCCAACGTACAGTCAGATAGTCTCTCCCTCCCTCCCTCCCTCCCTGTGGGGGGGTGTGTGTGGGGGGGGAGAGGAGCGGGGGGGGGTGGGGGGGGGGGAAGGAGGTTCAGCCAGCAACAGTTAGCACCGTGATGCGTACCAGAGGAGTCAGGTGGCTTATATATACCACACAAGAAACGGTATGGGCCACAAGAATAGCTTTAGAGAAGATGGATTTAATATAGACGTAACAATAATGAATACAGCCCGACGAGCAGGTTGACGGATGTTCAACAGGCAAATTGTCGTTGTTAATTAGATGTTCATCTTATTGGAAGGTTAAACAGTGTTAATTCCACGCATATTTGGTGAATTGTTTCTAATAATTCCTAAGTAAACGGAGTTTGCTCACAGAATAAATATTTATATCCTGATGATAATTGTTCGGTCATGTCTATAATTAACATTATTTCCGGAATTTCTCTCATCAACCTAGTATGATGAAAGTCTTGGACACTGATACAGGGAAGGTAGTCCTACTCCAATTGGGAAAAAAATGTGTTTCCTGTTTCTTTTTCTGTTCGAATCGGCCATCTATTTTTAACTCATTTCTACGCCACCACTGTGGTATCCTATTACATTCTGAAGAACATAAACCCCTCCTTTTCTTTCCGCCGTTTTTTTTTTCACTGTCTTCCCTTCATTCAACACACTTTACTCACACACTATAGTTCTTTCTCTCATTCATCTGATTCTTCCTCTATCCCAGACTTCCTCTCTCCTTCCATCTCTCTCCATTTGTACTTTTCCTCTCCCCCCTTCTCTCTCTCTCTCTCTCTCTCTCTCTCTCTCTCTCTCTCTCTCTCTCTCTTCTCTCTCTCTGTTTCTCTTTCCTCTTCCCTCTACCCATCACTCTCTTTGCTCCTTGACTGAACCTCTCTCTCTCTCCTAATTTATCTTCCCCTCTCTTTGCTCCTTTTCCCGTCTCATTCCTCTCTCCTTCTGTCTTCCTGTATCTTCTCTCTCTCTCTCCCCCTCCCTCCCTCCCGGGTGTGGATGTGTGTTCCACCTGCAGGCTGGTCGGGCGGGGAGCGCCTGTCAGCCCCGCTAGCAAGTGGCCCCTCGTTAGTGGTGAGTGCTCTCAAGTGGGGGGCAAGTGGGGGGCAAGTGGGGGTGAGTGAAGTGGGATTAGGAAAAAAATGGGTTTCCTGTTTCTTTTTCTGTTCGAATCGGTCATCTATTTTTAACTCATTTCTACGCCACCATTGTAGTATCCTATTACGTTCTGAAGAACATGAACCCTTCCCTTTTTTTGCGCCGTTTTTTTTTTTCACTGTCTTCTCTGTCTTTCTCCACACTTTACTCACACACTATAGTTATTTCTCTCATTCATCTGATTCTTCCTCTTTTTCTGACTTCCTCTCTCCTTCTATCTCTCTCCCTTTGTACGTTTCCTCTCCCCCCCCCTCTCTCTCTCTCTCTCTCTCTCTCTCTCTCTCTCTCTCTCTCTCTCTCTCTCTAATTCACCAAATTAGCAGCACTAAATCTGACCAGATGGAACAGAGGAAACACATGCCGGTCGGGATTAACCATGTTCTTGCCTGCTCCAATTTGCCCATTTCTTCCTAGTTCTCAGCCCATACAGGCCAGGCATATTTTCTACCATTCAGCTTTCTCTTCACCGAGCACTCACTACATTCACCATTCACTACATTATACCCACAAGGTGCCCAGTGCCCACCCCATCCACCTTCAGAACACGCACACACAAGGTTCCCACAGCCCGATGGTTCACCATCCAGGCCCTACCGAACCCTTATTCCCTGCACCTACAGCTAAGAGTAGGACTAAAGATCTGTTTACCATTGCCTCCACACAATAGTTGAGGGGAGGGAATAATAATTTTTTAGACCTTTTTTATATTATTTTGTTGTAATAAAGATCAAGACTGATAACCAAAATAATACGAAATCAGAGAAGGCGATGGTGTGAAAGAGGCGGAGGAAGTAATGGAAGGAGGGAATAAAGGAGAGAGATTGAGAGAGAGAGAGAGAGAGAGAGAGAGAGAGAGAGAAGAGAGAACTAGAGAGAGATAGGTGAGGAGGGATTTTTTAGTAGATAAACAGAAGAAAAATTTTTTTTCAACCGATAAACCTTACTGATACATGTTTGTCTTAACCCGAGTGTTCAAAATATGACTAAAAGAGATCACACTCATACCCCGACAGGGTTTCAGTTTTGGTGGTTATGTTTTAGAGATCCCAGATGTTTTCATGTGGGTTTCAAACTCACTCCGTGGATGGTTGAGTGCAGGAATCACACTAGCATCTCTATCATGCTTGCATGAGGCGTGTTAAACCAGCACATAAATGGACTATATTTTCATCTTGATGTGAACATAGTATTGCAATCTTTAAATAAGAGCCTTCAAATAAGGGTCGTTCATTGGGCTAAGTACATGAAGATCTTTTTTTTAGGCTGCTGTACATTTTGTTCATGCCGTATCACTATCGTCAATAGCATTGGTTCACCAGGAGTGTGTATCAATGAACCACATCGCTGCATAATAGGGCATGATGAAAATAGTCAACAATAAAAATATAAAGTTTGCCAAAACCCGAAATAGAAAGAATCGGAAAATGTTAAATTATGGATATTTATTCATTAAATAATCAGGTAATGAATAAATGCCAAATGCATTATTCGTTCGATTCCCCGTATCGCAATAGCAGCGCAGCATTAGGTTTTTTATGTTAAAAGAAATCTAAATTTTGATTTGACTGGGATGTTGTGTAGTAAATCCACATTACATCGTAAACAGCCTTTAGAAATGTGTTAAATAAAAACATGTTGATTTATATGGCCAATGTTTGAAGGGAATAAATTTAGACCCATGTTTTTTCCAACATAGTAGATAACATTCTGCTGGATACACTATAACAGAAGCTGACTACTGACTTTGTCAATCCGTGGAAGATTGGCTTTACTTTGTCCTGCTCAAAGTTTTCCTCTGTTCCGAACTTGGGATATTTCTAGTTTGACATGATTTGTTAAACTTTATTATCTATAGAAGTAATCCTTTATTCATTTTTACGTAATCGAGAACCAGCATTGTCGCGGATCGAATGTCGAACGTCCTGCTCATCAGCCCAGAACACTATCGACTGAGCTATCATACAAGTACCAAGCTCAACGGTGGCGATTGTTCAGACAGCTGAGGCACGGTACATGTCGGTAGTGGTAGCCCCATTTAGCGGCGCTTTTTTAATACCCACTATGTAGGCAATGGTTGTAATTTGTGTGGCAATACCATGCATAATCTGCGCACCAGTTCCACTTTACATTTTAAAAAGCTGGTCACGTCGGGCGTTTTGTGTTTGAGGGTCGTGAAAAGTCAACTACGCCATCGGAGCGAGCACTGACTTCTATGGTGATGGGTTGTGCCGGGCTGGGGACCTAGAGTGTGAGTGAGAAACCAGAAATCACATCTGTTCATAAAGCGCTCGCCCTGAGGAACCTGCGCGCCGCCCTGCACGTTCAGTGACCGCCTGTAGCGCGCAGGTGCGAGCGCAATGTGCAGTGGGATTACTTAAGGGCATGCGTACTTATGTTTTCGAAACTCTAGCGTTCCCAGAATGCCTGCACGCTCAAGCAGAAAGCAGACAAACACCCATGCAGCGCGTCCATGTTCTGCTGCTGTTGTTGCTCTTGTAGATATAACTTGGAATTGATTGTTCAAAAGAGTAGGTAAGAGAAAATAGTAGAAACACAAATGAATTTAACGAACACAGGCGCAGAAAGTGAAATTTGCTTCCTTCCCACCCTTCATCAACAAAGGCTTCGAGTTTCTCCTTGACTTTCTTTTGTGGGTATACACACACACACACACACACACACACACACACACTGTATCGCGTTTTGCCTGATTGGAAGAAAACAATTTTTTAACGACAAAAAAGAGAAGTACATAACAACAAGAGCAACAACAACAACAATAATGACAACGCTGATAAAAAATCAGTTTCGAAAGCTTTAGGAGCAGACAAATAAAAGCGTCAGCATCATACAATTTATAATTTATCTTTAAGATTTCGCAGCTCTCTGGTTATGTAAGGAGAAGAGTTTAATATTTTAGTCTCGCTTTTGTAATATCCACACCGTGTGAGCAAAACTAGTGACAAGATGAAGAAAATAGAAGATTATATATCTGGCAGTACATAGGCCAGCCAGCCATTAAAAACTGTATCAGCGACAGATGCCTGTTGTCAGAGAGAGTGGGGGATTGCCGTATTATGAGGAGAGAAGAAAAAAAAGAAAGGGAGAAAAGAAAGAAAGGGAGAGACAGACAGACAGCCAGAGAGAGAAAGAGAGGGAAAGTGAACGAGAGAGTTTGATGGTATCTGGAAAAGGTGGACTTGGCGGAGGAGAAGAAAGGAAAGTTTGTAATGTTTCTTTTCTCAAGATATTATTCGCAACATCGTTTTGTTAAAGGTATTTGATGATGTGAGAGTGATGTAGTGAGAACATACGTTTTATCAGTTTTATGACCAGCTGCTGCTGAATCTTGTTGATGGAGATATTTGAGTTAACCAGCTGCGCAGAGGAAAGGGACGCTAACGGTATAACCGTTTAAAAAAAGAAAGCAAGGAAATAGAAACACCAGACATCCAACAACATATCCTATTTACGAGGATACAATTTGCACTCTTGTAAACGTTTAGACCAACTGAGAACACTATGCGCAGTGAATGATATGCGCATTTTAGAAACCTCTAACCTCACATTAATTTTTTTTTCACATCGTGGTGCGAAAAGTGCTTTGATATCCTAAATAAGGCGCGCTGTTACTGTGCGTTATCAATAATTTAATAAATCAAGCGCTGTACGTTACTGTTTCTTTACGTTATCAATAATATTGTTGTGATAAAAGTATTATGGTGCATGCCTTGCGGATGAAAAAAAATCCTTTTTATCATTGTGAGTAGAGTTGATTCCTCCTTATCTAGGCCGCTGCAAGAGTTATTGTTCCTGGTGCAATGTGGGTGGTCTTCTCCTCGCAGCTCACTAAGCCTCTTGCACTGGGATACACTCCGTTTTCGCAACAGCTTCAAGCTGTCACATACCATGTCACGCAACTCTTGCTTATTTTCCCGTTGTTTTTTTAAGTGCATTATGTTCATTGTAAGGTTGCATTTCTGAATTTCAATTGCTAGATGTTTCAAAATGTCTTGTCCGGACAATGTCTATGATATTAGCGAAGTATCGGAGTTTTCGCGGCGGTGAAAGACTATGGACTTCAAAGGCCTAGAGTTCAGTTATCTGTATATCTGGAACAGTTTTGTGTTACTCACGTACCGGGTGAGGCGGCCGAATGTACCGACTGCAGCCGTGAGATCTACAGAACCTGGGGTAGCTTAACACAGGGATGGTGGACATTTTCCTCATTGTGGAGAGAGGATCAAAGCCCCTGCAGGAGTCATTAATTCAAATAGATTTGAGACAGTTCAGGGGAGTAAAACAAATTTCAAAGTGAGAAATGTGCTCTAACTCCAATATATCTAACAGCTCGGGTATTCCTTCTTAGGCCTACACTGTGGTACTTTGGGTCGTGGAGGCCAGGTCTTGGGTTGGTTTGGGTGCTTGGATCCATTGAGCCAGGATTACCGGAGGCCGCCATGGCTGTTCGGGCAAAGTCCCATCTGTCTCCACATCTGGGAGTCCTGAGTCTGTGCGCGCCTTACGCTTGTTATTGTTATCTTACTATTGATTCCCCTTGACAAACGCGTAATTTTTGCCATAGCAACGAATCCGGATCCCAGGAAACTCTACAGGAAGTCGGCCTAACAGAGTCCGGTGCGCGCATGCGCATTCAAGGCGGAGCACCATCCGATGGGGAATCGCTGACCCGTGCGAGAGCTATAGGGGTGTTTGCAATGAATTCAATCTGACGTCACTTCCAAAGAGCATGTTTCGTATGATCTAAATGCCTGTTGAAGACACGGAGATTCTTGTACTTCATAGTAACTTCGCTGGAACATCTGCGTACCTTTTCTCTGTTCCGGTTTCCAAACCGTTTCCGAGTGTGGCGTACGCTGAGGCATTTTCCCTGAGTACTACCCTGTCCCGATTCTTACCGCAAGGTGCCTTCCGAGGCAGTGCTCCTTTTGTCTGTGCGTGCCTGTTTGTAAAGTGTTTTCCCCGTGCTTACCGTTCTCGAGGTTCTTCAAAGGCACACTATGGGGAGCGCTAGTCGTGCCCTAACGATGAACACATTGGTGTGTTTTTTTTTAAACAGAGAATAAAGTTTGGTTTTGTTCCAAGTAATTTTTCTTCACTTTCTTGAATTGAAAAAAAAGATAAACAAGTACTTTTATTGATGAAGTGATGCAGTGATACGAAAAACTGCGAGTGTATGTCATTAAGATTCTCTTTATTACAAAGATAGATGTGCCCCACAGAAGCCAGAGTATGAATACCTAAGACTCTAAATGTTCGATAGACGTTGGTCTTTGTAGTCATTTGTCTTTAAAAAAATTGTTTAATTTCGATGATTCTCCAAGTTTTTCTTAAACTGCGTTTTATGGCTTCAAGAGTTCGAATGAGCACATTCGGAAAGGTGTTAAAATATTCATAATAACCACACAAGAGAAAATTAAAGCTTGAAACCAAGGATAAATAAAACCAGAATGTCTTGTCTGCTCCAACGTGTCATAACAAATGATTATCAATGGCTATGAAGTCTTGCCAAATACTGACAGTCAAAAATGTTATAATGTTATAATGTATTATTTCGTGGCTTCTCAGCTTTGCCGTCAGAGTGATATTTAATAGCAACATTTTGATAGAGAGAAAAGATCATAGTATTCATACCTGTACTATGTATTAAATATTATAGATCATTACAAAACGTCCTTCATTCATTGACATTTTAGACAAACACAATATGACAGTTTTTGGGTTCAGCCAGTGCTGAGGTCTCTATTTAGCGCTTGTTCTAATCACGTCAAGAATGTATTGGGCTTGGAATCCTTGCGTATTGGGAGGATTATCCGCCCTAATCTTTTAACGCCCAGTGGTCAGTGAAGTTGATCCTGGGACCTCCAAGAGGTGGAAAGAGGCATGAAGGGGAGGGAGCGACGAGGTTTGACCGCTGGGCTTAGTCCTGGAGTTATACAGTTCGAGTACCTTGTGTCAGCGCCATTGACACCGTGTGTGTAATTACAGATCTGGCCACACTTGGGATAGTCTCATCTAAGCGCCTTACATTGCCAGGTGGGAGTTGCTGGCTGCCTCTGTGGATTTAGGTAGATTTGACTTTATTCAGAGCGAAGGCTTCTTATTTTTTTTTACAGTCTTTATTTGGTCTTCATTTTTCTTACCTTTACCTTGTGAATGCCTCTTATTTCTCCACCCCTTCTCATTTTGATTTTATATATTTATAAGTAAGCACCCTCTTTCATTATCCCCATATCTTATATCTCTTTGTTTTCATGCTGTTTTCCATTCATTTCTCTATCCCTGTCTATTTGTTTTTCCGCTGGTCTTGCTGCTGGCTTTTCCTTTATGTCGCTTTGTCTTTCTGTCAATCCCTAACCCCTCCCAACCTTTATATTTTGTTAACACTTCCTCTCTTTATGTCATTTTGTTATCTTTTCGTCTGTCTGCCTATGTGTTTGTCTGTCTATCTATCTATCTATCTATCTATCTATCTATCTATCTATCTATCTATCTATCTATCTATCTATCTATCTATCTATCTATCTATCTATCTATCTATCTATCTATCTATCTATCTATCTATCTATCTATCTATCTATCTATCTATCTATCTATCCATCCATCCATCCATACATCCATCCATCCATCCACCCATCCATCCATC
>RQTK01000272.1:192284-203887 GCA_003991915.1 Elysia chlorotica | reverse complement strand
TCTATCTAACTATCTATCTATCTATCTATCTATCTAATCTATCCATCCATCTAAATGTAAAACGTCTGTATTTTTTATTATAGTTTAGGTGTGGTTGAACAGTATTTACCCGCATTTAAATCAGCCAACCCCATTCTAAAGCGCCTGATAACGCAAGTCGTGATGGTCGTGTAGGTTGCAATGGCTATGGTACACCACACTGGCCGTCACAGTGAGCATAGTGCGCAGTGCGTGGTGTGACGTACCAACGTGCATCAGTGTCACAGCAATGTGAGCAGCATTAGAGGTGCATGCGGGATTTATCATTTTAGTGAAGATGTTAGAATTCCCCGGCCGTTATGAACGAATGTTTTTTTGCAACATGAAGGATATGGTTGTCGTCTCTGTTATTTATGCGTCGTAAAAATGTATTGATCGATGAAATTTATTAACGGGAAAATGTTGAAGGAAATATAAGCTGGGATGGCAGATGTATTGAAAGATAGACTAACATGCGCATATAAATATGATATATGATAAATATTGATTCAAAGGTGAGGACGATTTTTTTTGTAACAAAGTAAATCATTGAAATTCTCGAAACAGTAAAGAAAGTATTTTATAAGCACTAAAAAGAAAACAGGCAGACAGACAGACAGACAGACAGACAGACAGGCAGACAGACAGGCAGGCAGGCAGGCAAACAAATAGACAGACAGACAGACAGACAGACAGACAGACAGACAGACAGACAGACAGACAGACAGACAGACAGACAGACAGACAGACAGACAGACAGAAGCAGACAGACAGACAGACAGACAATAGATAGACAGACAGACAGATAGATAGATAGATAGATAGATAGATAGATAGATAGATAGATAGATAGATAGATAGATAGATAGATAGATAGATAGATAGATAGATAGATAGATAGATTGATAGATAGATAGAAAGATAGATAGGTTTAGAGAGAGATAAAGATTTTAATAGGCAGCCTCGGCGATTCTGTTTACTTCCCTTTTTGTGTCAGCGGGAATCAAATAATAACCTAGCAAGCTAAGAAGCGGTAGTAACCTAGATATTCACCTCACAGTAAGACTAACACAGTGGTTTGCAGCGATCATCATTCATTCTAATCTATGGTAAGTGGTTTTATGAATCACCCGCCCGGATAATTTCATAGACTATTTCTAAGTGGTCTCGGGAAGTCTCGATTACATTTCATTCGGATGAGCTTGTGGTGGGTTTCATTTTGCATTCCTTTCCCTTTACGTGGAATTATGGCACCTCATTAGTCTGTCGTTAATTTTCTGGAGCAAGAATACTCAAATCAAATTTTATTCCTACCCCTCCGAACTTTACTAATAATTACTCTACTTTATATTATATCAAGGTGGGTTTTTTAATGGTGGTCACTGCAAATTGTGTCTGCACCAAGACACTGGTAGCCTTACCTAACCCAGACACGCACCTCCACGCGTGATTTATTTCAGTGCACGTCAGTCGACGCGTTCCCTTCATTGTTTCCTATCTTTTTTCTTCTTTTTTGGCATAGTACAGTTACAATGCTAGGCTTTTGTTCTCTGTCGCGCCCTAAACGTATGACAACACATACGGCCTTTAAATTCTCCTCTCTCCCCGAACCTGTGACACCACAGAATCAGACATTTGTCTTAGCGGAGATCGTGCCCAAACTGCTAAGTAATGGGCAATTCAGTCTACGAGGTGTTACTCTATAAAATATATTTTTTTTTGGCATAATTGTTTTTTTTTTTAATCTGTTTGCCTTAGAAGGGCCTGCTGGAGGAGATGCAATGAAGCCTCATTCTATTATTTTCTGTGCGTTGTGATTAAATAAGAATTTGCTGCTAGGTACAGAGAATGGGGTCTTCATGGAGATATTTTCACCTTTATGAACAAATGATGCTCTCATATTATGATTTGTTTCGATTTTGAAAAATTTTTCTTAAGCCAAAAAAGACTGCGGAAGCGGTATTATTTTTGATTTTTTTTTAAATCTTTTGATAACAGAGCTACACTTGATTGTCCATTATCTTTAAATTAATACGAACAAATGTTATCTCAATATTAGCTAAAAATTTTATTATAACTATCTATAATTATAATGTATATTTTTGCGCTTGGCTCAGTGTAGACTACACCACATTATTACCTCTATGTATGTTATGTTAATTGTCGGCCTCCTTCTCTGGCCGTGTCAAGGCGTGCGTGAGCCGGGCTGACAGGTGCCCGCCTACCTTATTAATTAGAGACCCTGTCTGTGTGCCTCGGTGTGCACTCTGGACATTCTGTGACATATACAGTCAGGGGACCGGGCACCTCTCGCCCCTGCAGGCTAACCAGGGGGGCTGAAATAGTACCTGTAGTCCCTGATCTCACTCAGCTTTCAGATGGGGGTGCGGGGGCAAGTGGTTTGTTTCAGGTGGATAAATGAAGGTTTTATTTCAGCAAGATCAAGTATGTCTACAAAGGCACAGTAGCAATTATTTTTGTGTCCTTCAAACATTTCTTTAATTTAAGAAGGTGGGTATTCTTTTACGTTCTTCAAATGTTCATGAATCGGAAAGGGGGGAGTCGAATTTCTCTTATGCGTTAAGAGGGAAATAAAAACAAGACAGAGATGGATGGAGAGAAAGCGAGAGAGATAGAGAAAAGAGGGACAATGAGAGAAAAAGTTAAGTTGACTACATGCATAGCCAGATATCAAGATATGCAACAGAATGGCCAAAACATGAGACAAGGAGAATATGCAAACCCGTCTAGTTAGCACAAACGTCGAAAACATAAAATCTAAAAAGTGGAAGATACATGGCCTTCGAAATTTCATAAAACGCCCCGAACACAATCTCCTGGGTCCCCCAAACCCCTGAAGTTCCCCATGTCATGGAAGTGTCATCGCCCCCCCCCCCCAAAACCCTCTTGATAAGTGTGTTTCGACCGGGTCCCTATGCAGACATCGCTCTGGGATTAGTGTTAAAAGCAACGTGTGAGCTCCGCTTGCGCCCTATCCTTACGGCAAGGAGAATGCAAAATGAAAAGAAAAGAGTTTGAGTTTACGCCCTGAGACATAAACTAAAAGAAAGATTAAATATAATTATTATTTTAATGTAACAATGTAGCATTTCACTATGAGCCCAGGTCTGGTGGAGTTGAAACGAGAGGTTGTGGCTAGGCCAGAACTATAATAACCAAATACGAATATATTTATCTGGAGGTGACGGATGGAGACTGGTGCATTAGGAGTTGGGGAATAGAAGGGAAGAGAGCGAGGGAGGTTCTAGCTAAGTGTGTAAGGGATGGTGTTGGGGTGTTGATGTGTGGGCAGCTCTTGCAGGGATAATTGGAGAGAGTGTTGATGTCCGATCTTCATTGGGGCTGATTTAATCAATGGCGGCCACAGAACTGTCAGGACTGTTACTCCAGCAATAGTCATTACACTGCAATCTCACCATATCTTTTTCTTTATTGTGGATGAAGTTTGGTACAACGCGATAATACGTTCTGATGTCGTCTATTTCTCTTCTTATGATAAAAAGGTGTTAGTGTTTATTGAAATAGAAATGTTATACACCTGGAAAGAGAAAGGCTCCGGCACCCATCCTAATTATATGTGTGTTAATTTGTATAGCCAATAGCTCAGTTGGTAGTGCTCTTGTCAGTCGAGAATGAGTTCCCACGCCCAAATCTCGGCGTGCACCCCTTCTTCATTTTAATGTCGTTGGAACATCTAAGGGATAGGAAACTAGATAATATCACGGATTTTTTTTCTTTTCTAAAGCCTTCATCTCGATTTTCAGCAAGATTGTGATGGTTTAATTGGTCAGGATCTGAGAGACAAGGGCTATTATATCCTTTTTAATACCCCTCGAACATGCAGAACGGGGCTTTTCGTCCATGTTTTTTTTCTTTTTCACACTGGTGGCTCCCATTGTGGTCAAGATAGTCATCAACGATTTTGTTTCAATCTAAAAAGTTTAAACAGACGCAGAAACACGATATAAAATTCTGCTTGAATCCTGCTCGTTATGAGCTCTCTTTCATCTTTATCAGCGCGCGGTTCTAACTTGTTTTAACGTCTCCTAAGCATGTATGAGATTCTTACATGGACGTGGTCGCTAGGTTTACAGCAAACATTGTAACCGAGAGAAGAAAATCATATTTAAAACATTTTCATCATGTAAACAGTTGTCTGTAAACGACCTGCCATTTAGACTGGGAATTAAATACCTTTGGCGATTTATCTCCTTCCTGCGATCAAAGTTCTGCTCACAGAACCGATCCTATCTCCATCGATCCACCGAACCCTTCTCACTTTCAAGTTGGAAACTTCAAAGCGAAACTCCAAGAGCCGCGCCTGTTGACATTAGAAGCTTGCTTAGTGAGCGAGTGCCACCATCTAGCTGTCCTGATCATGTCATTACAAGGCATCGCCATCTTCAAAGTCAAGAGTGGAAATACAATGATTACCTTGTATTGGGAAAATCCGGTAGCAAGACTTTTGATGTCGGCTATTGTTTGTTTTTTACTTTTCTTTCTTTCGACCATTGATAATGCTGTAGTTCTAAGCAAACTGCTATTTGGTCTATGATTTATATGTTTTCCCGGCCACTCACCGCTCGTTATTATGGAGAGTTAAAAACTTAAAAGGATATCTTGCCGGTTGTACCAACATCATTATTATTTAAGGTTTGTTTTCCCAGGTCATAAAGGATTAAAAGAGTCCTATAATTTTTGTAGTATTTCAAAAGATGATGAAAATCCATTTCTTGTGGTAATTACATAGAGGATCTGTTTGTTTTTTGTTTTTTTGCGAGGCGGCGGAAATTAGAGGTAATGCCGAAGAGTAACAGTCGTTAATCACGATGCCTTTATTTACTCTCCTCTTAAATCACGCAAAATGGTTAGCTTTATTTTTTTTAACGTTCATCAGGGGAAATTACCTTAGCAATAATCTGAATAGAAGTTTTAAAACAAAGTAAATGATCCTATAGGGAGTGCAAAAAGAAAATAAATAAATAAATAAACACATTTTTTCTCCTTCTCGGGGTTTGTTAGTGGCAGAGTTGTTTCCCCCTTGCGTAGAGCTAGAGACCTGAAAAAATGCTACCATAGGTAGCCCAGACTAATGAAATAGATATATTGTGGTCGTCTTGCGAGGGACCCGTCACAGCCAGTCGGCAGCTTTCATGACAAGTTTATTTACGACATCATAAAGTCTTGAATTGGAACTGACGCGGGATCTACACCTGGGGCGGCTGGTGTTATTCGTCAGCCACCTTATCTCTTCACACAGTCAGAATACTCAGGGAACAATGGAACGCACGCATTATTGTAATCTTCTTCAATACTTAGCTTCATTGTATACGTAGCGTAGTGTTTTGTTTTTGGATTTTTTTTTTATCTCGTCTCCCTAGTCTCTGCCGCATTGGTAATACCCATCATTGCATTTCTAGCCTCTAAAATGAAAGATTGGAGTTTGCAACTAGACCCACGGGTGTAATATTGCTAAACTCATCAATCAAACAAAACCCAGCCAATGGGGTTTAATTTTCTTGGAATGAATTTTAATCCTTATGGAATTGTAGCTGTTCAACTCCTATTACTTGTCCCATCCATTCCATCCATTTGTATTAATTGTACCCATTGCTCGGATACCCCGCTCCCAGCCTTGTGATGTAAACCAACTGCTCCGTTCGTTTTGGCCGAGGAAACAACATAGGCGCCCCACACAGCTTAGATAAGAGATAAGAGAAGCTTAGAGAATAACGTATTTTTAGTGGCGAAGAAACAAACCACGTTTACTGCGTGTTTCTCCTATACAACTTTCTGATAAAAATCGCACATTAAACGTAATATTTTTTGTTTGTTTATAATTTCCTTAAAATGTTTAGATTAAAATCCGTATTACGTTCATTTATTTCTTGGTTACATGGTGCGGCTGTATCGCCGTGAATTACTCTGTCTCATGTTCATTATGAAGTTTGTTTTTCTACGAAATATAAGGCGCATGACTTCTCTGAAAATAGCAGAGCTAGGTCCATCTAGACTGGTTCTTTAGGTATGATCGTAGTCCTAGCCATATAAGTTAGAATAGTCATGAGTTCCTCTACTGGCCTGAAAGATTCAAACTAAATTTTCATGTTCACGAAAATAGAATATTAACAGTGTGTCTTTATTTTCACTTTCAGTAATAATGATTTTACTTCAACGCCTTGGCTTACACAATCTGTATTAAAAGGAATAGATTAGGCTTCTTGTCACCGAATGCAATAAAGATTATTTATGAACATTACCCCCCCACCTCCCTCTCTCTCCTCTCTCTCTCTCTCTCTCTCTCTCTCTCTCTCTCTCTCTCTCTCTCCCCGTCTCTGTCTCTCTGTCTCTCTCTCTCTCTCTGTCTGTCTGTCTATCTGTCTGTCTGTCTGTCTGTCTGTCTGTCTGTCTGTCTGTCTGTCTGTCTGTCTGTCTGTCTGTCTGTCTGTCTGTCTGTCTGTCTGTCTCTCTCTCTCTCTCCCTCTCTGTCTCTCTCTCTCTTCTGTCTCTCTCTCTGTCTCTCTCTATTTATTTGTCTTCCGTTATGTCTTACTGTCTTTATCAGCCCCCCCCCCCCTCTATTTCTACTCAGCTTCTCAACTTTTCGCCCTTGAGTTATATTGACACAGTGCAGCAGAGCAACTCCTGGTTGAATCTTATCTCCGCCAAGCCAAGCCTGTGCCATCATGCTACCGTGAAACGACAAATTTATTGTTCCTTTTGTAGAGCTGGACATAACAATAGATAGCATTGCTCTCTAAACCGCTCTATATCTTTCTGTTTCTTCGTCTTTTTTTCTTTATTTGTTATCGCCTTAAGTTTGAACATGGTATCTCTCTATTGTCTATCTCTCTCTTTCTTTCTCTCTCTATCTATCTATCTCTCTCTTTATCTATATCTCAATTGCTCCCTTTATATTACCCTAAAAGTATATGTCCTTCTTTCTCCTCTCCCCTCGTCTCTCTCTTTATGTCTGTTTTTGTCTTTCTGTCCGTCTGTCTGTCTCTGTGTCGTTTCTGTCTCCCTTACTCACTGCCTCCTCTCTCTCTCTTTCTCTCTCCTTCTCTCCCTCCTCTATCTCTCTCTCCCTCTATCTCTCTCTTTCCCTCTATCTCTCTCTTTCTCTCTCTCTCTCTCTCTCTCTCTCTCCCTCTCTCTGTCTATTTCTCTGAAGCTCCCTACCCCCACAACCAGGGTAACCCGAAGAGGCAAAGTGCGATTGTTCCTCCCGTGCCCCTCAGTCTGACACGCCCAGATCCCCCTCTCTCCTCTCTCTCCATCTCTCTCTCCATCTCTCTCTCCTCTCTCTCCATCTGTCTCTCCACATCTCTCTCTCCCCTTGCGGCAGATCTGGGACTCGCTTGGTCTTCACTGTCTCCCAACTAATCATACAGATTTATTTTATGATACTGCAGGTAATGATAATAATATTAATAATAATAAATATAAAAAATGTTTTCCTGCCACATCCTGCAGCTGTTTTAGAAGACCCCACAAGTAATTCACGCTTGTGAGAGCCTGGCTTTTCATTTCAATTTTTGCTCATTCTTTTCCAGCATCTGTGCTTAACAACTGAATTTTCATACACCGTTTGTTGTTCACGAATCATTATGTTCGTTCGAAGTAAAGACATTCAAATAGAAGTTATATTCCAAGCCTGTGGTTTTTCTGTATTTCTACAATTTTTTTCCAGTAACACTGCTTACACATTATAGTATATTTTAGAGTGTTTTTTGTTGTTGTTTTTTTTTGTACTTTTTTTTTTTAAAGAGGACACTTAGTCCTACTTGAAATGGAAAGCGAAGACTCTCGTGCAGACGTTGAGTTCTCTTTGATTAGCATTTAGCCTTAATTTATTAAATAAAGAGGTTGGTTGTTATGCAGTGGAAAAAGACAGTTTGCCAGTTGGGTGCCCTGCGCATGCGTCCCGCAGTAGCGCAGCAGCCCTCGGTAAGGCTGAATTAGCGCCATGCGATATATTTGCCTCTTAACTAGCTTTAGAGGGCTGACAGCGGCCCCGAAACGCTAGAAGGGAAGCCACTTTAGGTAAAACGAGACGTTCGCAAGATTAAAAAAATACTACCAGGCCAAAGATTTACCTAGATTTACTTGTGGATATAATTTTTTTCAGTTATTTTTGTCTTTTTTTGTGTGTCTCTCTCGTCTGAGATTTTTCCTGTTCTTTATTGTGTAGCTTTTTTTTGCAGATAGTGCTATGTGGGTAAATGTTT
Organism: Elysia chlorotica; assembly: GCA_003991915.1. Taxonomy (NCBI): domain Eukaryota; kingdom Metazoa; phylum Mollusca; class Gastropoda; family Plakobranchidae; genus Elysia; species Elysia chlorotica. The sequence goes on along the minus strand of RQTK01000272.1, from coordinate 195,617 downwards.
TTGATATTTAATGGGTGTGAGGATTTAAAGCCAAGAGTAATTAAGAGATGCCATCCTTCCTCTAAATGCCTGTTTTTTTTCATTTAATTCCGTTAATTCCCACATAGACACAGATTAAAATGTTTCTGGCAGCTGTGGCAGGAGTTACTGTAGATGAGGCAGCATTAACTGCTAAATCTGATCGGCTGGAGAAAGAAATAATAACACCCCCACCCCTCCTCCCTTTAAACCTCCAACCAGTCGTTAGTTTTTTCTGGGTGGGAAAAGGAGAAATAGTTGACAGGAAATAAAAGGTAACATCCGGTTAGATAAATAATTATTGCAGGAGTTAGATGTTATCATTATGCCAGTGGCTGCCAGACGAGCATTCATCTTCCTGCACGGGATTTGCCTGAGTGAGCGCTTCTGTGTCTCTACTGGGCAGCGTCGCGTGTGGTCACATTGCTAGTCTGCATGTCTATTATTTTGGGGGGCGGTTTTGATCTCATGCTTTTAAAACGCCGTCTTGTTTGTTTTTTAATACTGTTTCTCTCTCTCTCTCTCTCTCTCTCTCTCTCTCTCTCTCTCTCTCTCTCTCTCTCTCTCTGTCTCTCTCTTCCCTCCCACTCGGAAACGATTATGTTGTTTTATATCATTTGTATATAAAAAGTTTATGCACGCTTTATTTCTGCAACCGTCTGAATATTCCATGGCCTTACATTTTTTAAACACCAAAACAGGATTACTGTTTATGTGTGAAATTTCTTCATGTGCCGACTGGATTTAGTTTGTTTATTATTGACATTATCAAAACTTCTTGCTTAAACCGGAAGTCAAATATGTGTAGTCTTTGCGCTTGCGATATTGTATAAAACTTTGAAATATCGCCTTTGAAAGGTGAATGAACTTTGCACAAGTATAATTATGTGTGTGTTTTTGTTTGTTATTTTATTTTGGTTAACTTTTTTGCTTATGTTTATTTACTACTGTAAAACTAAAGTTAGAAAGTCATTTAAGAGTTTTCTTTTTATAGAAAGGTAATTACTATTTTCTTTTCGGGATTCTGATTTGGGCTTTTAAGCTTTAAGCACTAAGCAGAGGTTAAACTATCTTCATCGTATACTTATTTCTTAAGAAGTCTTGTAAAAACAAGCCACACAAAAAAATACGCTAAAACGAGTCAGGAATTTAAAGCGCTTGGAAAATCGGTGTCGCATCTCCAATATTTGGTTTGGCTGAAAAGCCTGGATGATTTCTGACACTGTTTACCTTACTAAGTGGTGGCCCTGTTCCCAGCGTTTGGCCCTGACGTTTTTAACTCCCAGTGCTCTGTTTCTCCTGCCAGGTGCACAACCTCGAGCGGCCGATCCCGCAGATGCAAATGTTACTCACAGACGACGAGGGCTGCCCCCCATCCATGGTGAGTTTGGAGATTGGTTAAAATTGGCTTAATTCACAAACTATGTTCGTTATCATTATCATTATAATCATCATCATCATCATCATCATCATCATCATCATCATCATCATCATCATCATCATCATCATCATCATCATCATCATCATCATCATCATCATCATCATCATCATCATCATCATCATCATCATCATCATCATTTTCACCATCAAGGCTTCCTAGCTTCATCACTTCATGACCATTGTCTTGATTATTTGTTTCCTTGGGTTTTATATTAATTGTAGGAGACAATGAAATTCCTGGTATGATTCTTTAAATCATGTTGAATTAAAAATGTTTAAAACCTACTTTTATTACAAAAAGCTGCTTACACAGAGGATGAGATGTGGCATCGATTATCACAAGCTGCCCAAACACAATGCCTGTGTGAAGTTAAAGTTATACACTGTACTTGGAGGCTGCTAGGCTTGGCTGTCTATCCAAATCTCTCAATGTAGTCTTCCATGGATCTATTGAGAATTTTTACTCTTTAGATTTAGTGTTCTTTTTTGTCTGGACCTTTAAACTACAAAGTGATTGTCCCCACATTAAGATAATTATACTGCAAAAATAGGGGGTGGGGCGGTAACTCTCAGAGATATAAATCCAGAGGTATCTTTTTCTAGTGCAAAGACCAAACCATAATTATAAAGAGTAAAAATATGTTTTGTTTTGTTTTTTGTTGTTTAAACCAAGGTAGAATTACAGTTTGATGCATTGTTATTTTTTTTCTTCTTTCTCTCACTGTTCAGATGGATTTTTGGAACTGTATAAATACCTCACTACCAGGTAAGTTTATTTTGTTATTTATTGAGAGAGAGAGAGAGAGAGAGAGAGAGAGAGAGAGAGAGAGAGAGAGCGAGAGAGATAAAGAGATGGGAGGGGAGGGAGAGAGATGGTTATAGGGAAGGGGTGCTATGGGAATAACTGCAGCTCACAAAATTATCTTTCTATTTGTATTTTTGTATTCCTTTCCATTTGAGTCTACCTTTGTCTATCCGAGCACTCTTACTTCGTACCAGTTAATCCGCCGATTACCCTAATGTAATTCAAACAGGTTCTCACTTATATAGCCTTCCAAGGCGGCTACAGTTGGACTATGTCCGTTTCCTTGTCCCTTCACACAAAAAATCCTTCTCTTAGCATGATGTCAGGGCCACGAATCAGAATATTGACTGGGTATGAAATCGAGACCGGCAGGTGACACGAATGAGCTGTTAAGTTACGAGGCGGCCTTTGTTAAAAGGAAGGGGAGTAAAAGAGCGAGATACATAGAGAGTAACAGATACAGAGAGAGGGGGGTAATTTTGGGAGGTGGGTGCACATGGTACAGAACAAAAAGAGAAAGTGAAATTAAAAGTGAAGAATGAAAAAGGGTCGAGATATTTTAGATTTTTTAGACAGCTTCAAGGTTGATGTCATTCTTTACTAGGAGGATTCTCAAGAGCTGAATACTTTTTCTGACAAGCAGGGTACGGGCACGGCCAACGAGCGTCAATACGCCGTTAAATAAGCGAGGGTGGCACCAGGCAGCGCACTATGGAAAGAGCCACTTCAGGACCCTTGTCAAATTACAATAGAGAATTAAACTTTAGGGCTTTCACACCTAGACAACAGACCCATCGTGCGCACCCAATAAAAAATCCGGGTTGTCCTTTTGAGAGAAACATGTTTTTTTTGTTTTTTTTAAGCAGAAATAAAAACAGGGGGGAAAAGACCCGCCGATTCCCCCCGTGTCAGAATCCTTCTCATTAGAATAGAATTGCCTTAAATTCAACGCAGGTTTGAAATCCGACTTTAACGACTTCAGTGGCGATGTTCTTCTCCAGGTCTACACGACGTTGAGGCGTCCCTCTCCCTCTCTCTCTCTCTCTCTCTCTCTCTCTCTCTCTCTCCCT
>RQTK01000272.1:172367-187367 GCA_003991915.1 Elysia chlorotica | reverse complement strand
TTGGATTTGAAGGTGCAGTTTTGAGAAAATGCAAATAACGACGTTATCAACATTATAATTTGAACCATTGCCAGAAATGAAGAAAATGTTGCATGGTGCCCTTGAAGTAAACGGAGTATTTGGTAAAAATATTCCTTGGTAATCTAGTGCCCTCTATGTGCGGCGCTTCTGCAGGTGGGTTGTAAGGCAACCCCTTTTGTATATTTGGGAAAGGTAGGACGCGCAAAGTCCAAATCCCAAATTCCGTGTATAAGTTTTCTTCTGTGTGTGTGTTTGGGGGGGGGGGGGGGGGAAAAACGGAAAAGATTGTGGGTGTGGGGGGGGGGGGGGGGCAGATTAAGGCTAATTATAAAAATCACCGCTGTACAAACCAAGGGTATCTTGGGCAACACCCAAATGTCTAAACAGCATTTCTGTTGAATTTTGCAAATTATCCGCACTAACAAAACGTACATTTCATCAAGTCAAGCCGTTGTTGTTTCTTTTTCGTATTAAAACTGTTTTGAAAGAAATTATATTAAAAAAAAACCCTGCAGTTTCATTGCCTTTGCTCTTTTGTGTTATAGAACGATACTATTAATAAAGTTGAGTTATAGCCCTCAAATTTGAGATTGTCTCTCTACTAAGGCGTCTAGAAGTAGAAGGCAAAGTCATCGAAATATACATAACTTACAGCAAGAACCAAAGTGATCTATACTTGTAAACATCCTCGCATATCGCTGCGCACATATTATTTAGCAACAATAGATATCAAATATACGATCATTTATGAAATTTCAAAAATAACCCAAAATAGTGCGCACATATATTGGACAGTTTACAATTTGCAGTGTAGGCTGATTGTGTGGTTTGAAAAATACTCTTAGATTCTCTATAGAGGGAGGGAGAGAATTCTCTAAGTATCACTGTGTCTTATCTATGCTTGAAATTAAAGGAAATAAAATCATTTGTATCCTTTCTGTGCCAAAATCTTTCAATTCGGTGACTTGGCCTTCTATTTTTGGAAGCCAGTGGTTAAAGTCGGGTTGTGATAGTAGCTACCAAAGTCCTGCCCAGGCATCTCGAGTGTGTTTTCACAGTCCTGAGAATGGTAAAGCCGCGTTGTGTCAGTATGCACCGTTGTTCCGGCGCTCCACTTCTCCTCCCTCTCTGAGCTCCCCCTGTGGAGAAGCCACGAACCGTAACTCTAGGCGGATCCGTTAAACAAATACTGCTGTGCTTAGTGCTTAACGGGACGGAACTTTCAACACAAGCAGCAGATCTGAATTCTAGAGCTCATCTAACCCAGGACATGGTTCTACGAACTGCGTCGCTCTAGGTCGATCACTTGCAGACAGCTTAGTGTCTTATTGAAATTTTATGGTGACCTACTTGTACTCCTGGTTTCAACTGAACCGTCCTTTGTCCCCATCCCTCTCTCTCTCTCTCTCTCTCTCTCTCTCTCTCTCTCTCTCTCTCTCTCTCTCTCTCTCTCTCTCTCTCTCTCTCTCTCTCTCTCTCCCTCTCCCTCTCTCTCTATCTCTATCTCTCCTTTCTATATCTCTCTCTCTATCTATCTATCTATTTATCTCTATGTCAAGCTATCAATCTCACGCATACACATACACACACAGCTTGGTGGTAGCTTTCGCGTGCAAACTCTATACCTCTCTCTTGCTCCCTAACTTTTCGTTTCTTTTTTATTCACTATAAAGTGTATACTCTGTGACAGAAAGTTTTGGACGTGTTGGTCATACAATTAGTATAAATGTCATCATCAACTTACAGCTCGGATATAAAGTGTGTTTTTTTTTAAATAAATTTCTATCCCTAACCCAATTTTTTTATGTCTCCTCATGCGAGCATTGCAGATCAAGATGTAATCAACCATTTCAAAACTTTTCACGACTCACTGACAAAGCATACCAGAAACATTTCTGTTGACATTTTAGAATGTTTCCTTTCTGATCCGGAACAATGTCAAACACCGTGTTCCAGATTTTTCACGTCATGTTCAAGGCTCTAGGGTGGAATACTTGATATCCGTGCGTAAAACAGCTATTTTTGCCACAGCATTTATTAAAAACAAGAAGAAAAAAAAGCAAACTGCACAGCTCCGTCAGACAAGGCAATCTAAACACCTGGAGGAGGTAAAAAAAACGGGAAGTGTGAAGAACAACTCCACAGCTCCCAAGCAATGTAGCGCTCACGGTCCGTGACTCTCCGACAAGGCTGTCGAGGTGTCGAGTTACCCACGGGGAAGTTGGTGGTGAGCAGCGGCAAGAGCGCCGTGCGCCCTCCGACTCAACAGTTTATTTTTCATCTGTCTCCGCCTTCTTTGTTTTGGCCAGCATGCGCGGGGCCGTGAGTTGAACGTCCGTCAGCGCGGGGCTCAGGGCTTGAGTGTTGCTGATGGACCGCCGGACGCTGCCTGAGTGCAGTGCTCATCCCCACCCCCACCCCTTCCAGGGCCTCTCTCTCTGCAGTTTACATGTTTTAATTGGTTAGTTGTTCATCGTTTTAAAGAAACTATTAGAAACACGGAAGAGATCGCTGTATATGGTTTTGACCAATGATCCAATATTGATTAATTCCACCAGGGTGATGTAAGTTCTTTGAACAATTTCATCCGCTGTTTATACTTTCTTTCAGGTTCTTCGATACTCCTTTTTGCCCTTTCCTCTCCTATTTGTCTTCTTCTCTCCCCCTCTCTTTAAATTTGGTTGCAGTTTTTAAGTGTTCACGTATTCATAATCATGCCCCCCCCCCAAGCTCCCGCCCCACCCTGGTGTCATCTCTGTTTTTATCATCGTGGATATCAACAAATCATTATTGAATACATGCACCTAATTTAACCTTTACCATAGTTATTGCGGTAAAACCTCTATTCAGAGTACATGTATCAAGTATTTGATGGGACAACAAGTAGCGCGATACATAAATTATGGAGCTTTCTGCTCTTCTACTTGGAGCCTTAGTTCCATAATGAGGTTATTTGCTGCGTCCTTTACATATGACGTCATCGAGATAAGGTTGTGTTAATGCATGTGTGTTTGTGTGTGTGTAAGTCTCAAGGCCTTCCATAGAATCTCCCGTCAATATTATTGTGCGTGACAAGACCAATGTGGAATGCACAAATGCCTACTCTACGGCTGCAACACATACAAGACATGTGCTGTTTTCTTTGCAGGGATGTTTCTTTTGTCTTTCCAATCCATTCCTTCCAGTCTAGTTAGGTGTCACGACATAATCCCGCAGCTAGTGCAGTGTTTCTGACAGAAGGGGGGCCATTCTAGCGAAAGCGGTTCTTGCATTTTAAGTACATTGTTTCTCTCATCAAAATAACTATGAAGACTATCTTCCTTAGGTTGAACTGGATCTTATTTTGACAATGATACTACTACTACTACTACTACTACTACTACTACTACTACTACTACTACTACTACTACTACTACTACTACTACTACTACTACTACTACTACTACTACTACTACTACTACTACTACTACTACTACTACTACTACTACTACTACTACTACTACTACTACTACTACTACTACTACTACTACTTCTTCTTCTTCTTCTTCTTTGCTATTGCTGCTGCTGCTGTTACTTTTAATGTCGCTGAGCTGATTATAATGTACCGATCTTATTAAGAATCCGTGAATGCAACCTTTTTACCCACAGTTGTATGACTAGTCAGTGTAGCGTATGGGAGCCTTGACTCATATCCACTTATATCTGCTATTCTATGACTAGGCAGGCATTTATCACAGGCCCCCAAACACGAGGAGACACATGTCTGTGTGCCTGCTCTATCTACCTTTTCCCCATGTGCACGCATACACGAGGACCTCTTCAGCCCCGGACATTGTTGCAAAACACACTCGCTGTTGAATTGTTTTGCTAACGGATCTAGTGGTCAGCTTGGAGTGGACCTTGTCCAGCGGGCCGTGCCTTGACTGCTGTGTCTCGCCCAGAAAGGCCAGGCCCCGGCCGATTAGGCTGCCCTCCTCACAGAGCTGGACAGAGGTGGACACTGGTCAGCCAGGCGTGCCGGCGTCCTCAGGAGGGGGGCAGGCCCTCCAGACAGCACCTGGCGCTCCGACAAGCTGCATAATCGGGACATGAAAGGGGGGGGGGGGCATCTCTGTATTAAATTGGGCTCTATTAAAATTAACATACTTCGCAAAATAGGCTAAATTGAGTATTATAAAGATGTTGAGATTACAGTTAATTAATGTTTACGTATTAAATTTCCAAGAAGGATAGGGAACCGCCAAAGAGCATACTGTATCTGTTTTCATAATGCATTTTTCTTTTATGTTTTAAAGAGAACATAACGCCAAATTTAAAATAGCTTATTAATAAAGAGAGATTTCAACTGGCGTGACTAAGACCTTACAACAAAAGCACACAAAATTGGAAGTGCAATGATCAGCCAGCAGCGTCTTTCTCATTGCATGTAGTAGAAACACTGACTACCAAAATCTAATCCTAAGATAGCCGCTGCGAAGGACAAACACTTGAGTAGTTCAAGATTGCAATTAAACGGTTAGGTGGCTTCTGTGTCCTGAGAGTACCCCCCATGCACCGCCTGCGTCCCGGCCAGTGCTGCTGGGGAGGGTTCGGAGGGTTCCCTCCCTCTGACCAGTCAATTATCGTCTCCTGTTGCCATTGTTGAGTTTCTCGCTACAAAAGCGTAACAGGCTACAACTTTTGTTGCTCTCCGACGGTACACAGGGCAGGCTCGTCACACCCCGAGCTCTTCAAGGCATTCCAGCCGCCCAGAACACAAGCTTATTCTACTGAGTACAAAATACCAGAACATTTTGCCCCCCTCCCCCCAATTTTGAAAACAGTGTTCTGCCGTCCATTTTGATCATTCTATATTCGCTCTACCTCCTCTCTCTCTTCTTCTTTCTATTTTCCTCTATTTTCCCTGACTTTGTGTCTGTCTGTATGGCTGTCTCTGTCTCTCTCTTGTTCTCCCTCTCTCTATCTTGTAGAAACGAATGGCTTTCCCTTAATTGAGAAAAAATAGTGTTACCTTCCGGGGTAAAAGCGAGATGCATCGCTTTTTAATTGCTTGGAATTTTTTTTTCACCCGATGAAGCCTCTTGGAGTAGGTTTTTACAGGACTGTACATGTTCCAATGTTCCATTCATATCGCAGCCAACGGTCTCTGGATATTAAAGCATATGTCAACAAATCGCAGGATATCTTTTGACGCGGGTGCCATGGCTAAACCCAAACCCGCCCCTGCCTTTTATGTGCCTGTCAAGAATGGATCACTTCTCTAACTTAACGCCACAGAGGTGGCAATATGATGAATACAGTGAATATTATAATTGAAAAAAATATACGTGAATCCTAATTTGTACACTTTCTTGATAACATTCAGGCTGTGTCGAAAACGGAATAATAAATCCACGGACCTGAACAAAGGGATACGATCAAATTTGTTAGGTCTCTGTTACAGTGTCAAGTCGGTCTCAACCATTTTGACGTCTCGTCTGCTCAGACCTGTCAAATCTGTTCCGGTTCGGACCGGTACTTGAAACTTCTTTATGCATTTGAGGTGCAGGACAGGAGGGTTCTCGTCCATGACATGGGTATTGAGGTCCTGACAAACTGTTGACTTAAAGGGCCAAATTCCGAGCCAGGTTCGCTGTAAGTGAACTGGAGTGAGGGGTTGATTATTACCCCCCTGTGGCGACCTCTACTCAAAGGATGCCCTGAAGAATCCTGCTGGAGAGACCAAGAGAGAGCCCACTCAAGAGCCCCAGTCAGAATGATGAAGGCGAAGAAGAAAAAGACGAAGGGGGCGAGAGGCGTTGATCTCCATACCTGTTGTCTGGCGGGCAGCGTACCTACCGTGCCTGCTCGCTAATGTGTTTTGTCCTTTCAATGGCAGGGCCGGCGCCCGCTGCGGTGTTGAGGGCCCCGGGGACGCCATGAATGGGACTAGTCCCTTATTATCTTCTCTGTTTGGAGAGCTCCACAAAGGACCACAATGCGCGCCCTGTCGCACCGGTGGTCGCGACAGATTAGAGTCCGAGCACCGCTTTGACCAACGCTGTCCGCAGGTGACCTCCTGCTGGTAGCGCAGTCGCCTGAAGCATTGGAAGCCCCGGGGTCGAAACGCTGGGTGGAAGCTCTGAAATGAGGCACGGGGGTGCTGAGGAGATCAGCATAGGAAATGGAAATACATACATGTACATAGGGGAGAATATGGAGGATTAAGCGAAAGTTGGTCTGTGCTTTAACGAGGGGGGTCAGAAAAGAAAATTAATAACCTGTGCGGCGGAAGGCATTTAGTTTAAATTTCAGCTAGTGTCTCCCTCTCCGTATAAGGTTGTTGGTGAATGTTAGAAGACTCAAACAAATAATTTAAAATTACTCTTTTTGTGAACATAATAATATGAGACTAAAACATACGCGAGACGACAAATGGAGAAAAATTCCACATAAAAAATGTGAATATTTGGTACAGCATTTTTGTTTTTCGAACAATTAGGCAAAGTTCAATCAGAACTGAAAATTGCAATATCCCGTGCGGTATTTTGTCGATACTTTAAAAAACTCGCTTTTGTAATGAACTTTGGTTCCGGACCTAACACTTTCGCTCAGGTGGCTTCTCGAAACGCACAAAAGTAAAGATCGCTCCGTCTATGGCGTGACATTTTGTTACGACAGAAAGCGCAGCCAGCCTATTAATCTATTGCCGTCCTTTTGGCACAATTTGTGTATACCCTCTGTAGCATTCACCCACCCCAGTACAAAACATAGAATGCATAATTATATGGCCCACAATGAACACTATTGTATGTAATCCATTTCTGCTGGCCAGGTAGGCGGTTGCAGCAAGGACGCCGGCGACCCTGGTGCTATTTGAGTTTTCTAGCGCGAGCTTTGTGCATGTCCTTGCTCCGCTGAGCCCGTCACTCTATGCCTTTCACAGCTCAGAGCTAGAGCTTCTTTCTTCTGGAGCGGATTAACGCCTTCATATACTATTCTCAATTTTTTAAGGCAGCTTTTTTGTTGAGGGCTGGGACAAGAGAACGCTCGCGATCACCGGCAACATTTTGCCAGATCTAGAAAGTTCAATTCATATCGAAGATGGTTTCAAGGCAAGAATATCACGTCCTACTAGAAAAAAAAAATGAATATCCGCTTGAGATATGGGGACCCTTCTTTTCTCCCTTTCTTCCTCGTCCTGCGTTGGTTTGTGGCTTCTCCATGCGCTGAAGAGTTCTCTCGAGTCGGGTCTCGGGAGTGTGAACGATGTAAGTGGGGGACGACTGAGGACTTCTTTTGAACTGAAAAGTTTTGTCGTCGTGCGCTGACATTTATTGTTGTCTCAAAGGCGGGACTGGTGATAAAAGATATTTTCTCCCCTTTCGGTTTCCCACCCTATTCTAAGGCCGTCCTTGTCCGTTTATTTTTTATTTTTGACTCTTTGAAGATGTCAGGACGCGGCTATTCAGACCATGTTTGGTTTTGGGCATGAGAACTGCTGGCAGAGCACACAACTAGGGAAAAAGGGGGAGGGGGTAATTACGTTATTAAATATTGGCCTAATGCACTCCCCCACCCCCATCCTCTTCTCTCTCTCTCTCTCTCTCTCTCTCTCTCTCTCTCTCTCTCTCTCTCTCTGAGGAGGAGTATGAACAAGGAGGAAGTACAGAGTCTAACTACATACCAATACGTGATAGGTCGGGCGCCTAAATCTACATCCTTGTTTGTAATTATACCCTTCATCTTTATCTCTCTCTCCCTCTCACACTATCTCCTTGAGTCTGACTTAAATCCTATGTCTATCTATCTGTCTGTCTCTCTATCTCTGGCTCTCTCTACCTCTCTCCCTCCCCCTCTCTCTCTCTCTCTCTCTCTCTCTCTCTCTCTCCCCTCCCCCTCTCCTCTCCCATTTTCTTTCATTTGTTACCTTGTTGAATGGGTAAGCCCCGCTCGGCTTGTAGAACTAGAGCCATACATTTCGAAAAAAAAGGAAATCCGTTTTGTGATAGGCATTTTTTGTACTTGTCTTTCCGATTTTTTTCCGCATGTATGCCCTCCGCCCTCCTGTTTCAATTTGAATGGGCGGGCCTTCCTCGGCAAGCTGATTACATTATACTTAGCGAAGTTAGCCAGAAATCGTTAGGTCTATAGACACAGTGGATCACATGGGGCCGTACTACAAGTCTGTCGTCTTAGTACTACCCCCCCCCCCCCCCCCCCCCCCCTTCCCACCTTCTTCAAAACTGAATCTTTCACTTTGTCTATCAGCCTCTTTTTTTACAAATGGTCCGTCTATTCGTTTCTCATCTCTTTATCTTGCTTACTATCTGTAGATCTATTTGCTTTTGTTTAAAAATGTGTGTGTGTCACTGTGTGTGTGTTTCACGCCGACTCTGTTTCAGCTGGTCTGTCTCTGCAAATCTGTATACAGTTCTATCTACCTGTTTGCCCATCTCTTTGATTGTATTGTGACAATAAACTGGATCATTTTTGTACATTTCTTTGTCAGCTAGTGCTAGGGGTGTACTCTTTTGGGGATATGCTCAATTAAAAATGGAAATGATATGCATATTAGTAATGAATGCAGTTTAATACTAATGTACCCCCCCCCAAAAAACAAAAAAAAAAAAAAAAAAAAAAAAAAAGAAGAAGAAGAAAAGAAATTAAGTGGCGTTCCGAGTCTCAGTGAGTACAAAACTCGCTCTTCAGGCCTATTCTTAAATGATGAAACTGGAAAGTGTACACTTTTTGCCGTGCACCAAAAAACTCGAATTTGCAATAATTATATGCACGAGCATCTAAAAGTCACAAAATCCAGCAGTATTATTCTTAATTCCTTTCAGCTCAAAGTAAAGATGAAATTAGCTAAATTATTGACAATACACTAGGAGACCCCCCAAAAGGTCCACACCTGAGTATTTTAGAGTTATGTGGCTTATCTGAACGTCTCTGATCTACGTTCACAAAAATCTTTGTCTTCCATTGCGCGTGTCCAGGGAGTCTAAGGGACTCACTGCCACTTACAGTGACTAGGCGTCTGGAAAAACAAACAATTAAATATACAGTTGCTTTATTATTTTGTAATACTATACGTAGGAACATATTCCAACCTTAGTAGAGGAGAGCAGAATTTCGCATTGAAAGAAGAAAACAATCCGCCCTCGTCGAAATTGCACTTTAAATTTAGAAAACGTAACTTGTGTTTATTTTATCCTTTCCATTTTAAAGTAATGAAATGAATGTTTGGCAACATGATTTTACTTAGGAAATCATTAAGATTATCAAGGTCTAGCCCCCTTCAATTGTCTCACATCTGACTTGCCTTTTTTCCTGTAATCCCTAACTCTGCATCTCGTATTCTCTCTCTTTTCCTCTTTATTTTTTTTTTTTCCCTCCCTCTCTCTCTTTATCACTCCGAGTCAGTTCAGAGCATGAGTAACCTAGGCAACCGTGTCCCGCCAGTAGGGGACCCGCGGACCTGCCAGGGACTCGACCTAACTTAGCATGAGATGACATGGCCTGACAGCAGCGCCACCATTCTGACACGTGACTCGCCCAGTCCTGGCTTTGATCCCCACTACCACTTCACTACAAAGTCCCTCTGAGGCTAATACGTCGGCCAGCATAATTCCTTCCCCTTTATCTTTATTTTGTCCCTTTTTTCATTATTTTGTCTTGCCTCAACGGCGCTCTAGTTAAAGTCACTTCTACTGCTGCCTTTGTTAGCTGATGGAGCAAGAAGCCAAAAATTGACGTTATTGTGTTACTAGTAGGCTGGTACCGCCAGTTGCTCAGTCAAGTTGTGCTCTGATCTGACGAACAAAATACCCGAAGTTCAAATCCCACCAACTCCCCCATTCTAACCCCCCGCTCCGACTATCTCTGACCAGAAGGATTTTTTTTAAGAAAATGAAACGAATCAAAAATATTTTTTTTTATTAAGGTGTATTTTAACATCACGCTAAGAGCAACATTTCTCGATTGGTTAACGGCTGACTTGGTTATGTACTAATACTACTAGCTCTCCCAGTCAAATTAGAGTCATCTAAAGGACCCACGTAACTGTTCCGTAAAACGTCATTGATAACTCTAAAACAATGCACATCCCGCTGTGTTTAATCCCACACAATCATACAGCCGTACATGTATTATTACGACAAGCTGGGGTACCCGTTCATACGAACAGGTTGAATACAGTGGAATAGTATGTAACCCATTTTTTTTTTTTGAAATGGTAAAAGGCAAGGGCCGTGTCTGAAAAATTAAAATTGCATGCAATACGGCCGTCTATTCTGTCTGTGCGCATGCATCGCCTCCTCAGCCCGGTGCAAATATTGTCGGTTTGCACCCGCACGCCCTCTTCAATGTCTCCTTTCTGCACTTAGGTCTTTTTTTACAAGCACTTGCGTGTTTTCTCAATGTATTCCTTGTGTAGACAGAAAGCAATGTTTGTGCAATGTTTATACATGCAATATACAACTACATTGGGGGGAAAGGTGGAGGGGGACATGGAAAGAGATAGAGAATAAGGAGAGAGAGGGAAAGTGAGAGGGGGAGAGAAATAGAAGGAGAGAGGGAGAAGGAGAGTACCAGAGACAGAGAGGAAGTAGTAACAACCAAATAACTTTGGTGGGACCAAAAGAAAAAGAAAAAAAAAAAGAAAAGAGGCATCCACTGGCATAACAGAAAGAGAAAGAGAGACATTTTGTAAGTAAGAGGAAAAGAGGCGGGGTGGGTGGGAGGGAGTGTAAATGGGGTACTTTTTGGGGTTTATAACTTGATAAAAAAAAGGATTGACCAATCGATCAATAAATATTCATCGATGAAATAATCAATCAGCCAGTCTTGTAATCCCTCCAGCCGATAAATCGTGACAACTTTTTAATTTTGTAGGACAAATAGACCTTATCAGTCGCCGAACATCGATTTGTGCTGCGCTGCTTTTATAGATCTCGGCCCTCCTGGCAACGTGGAAGAGCGGTGGTCCTGAGTCAGTCAGCCATTGTCAGGCATTGAGTGTCGTGAGTGGGGTGTCGGCCTCACAACTACAAGGCGACTCGAGAAGTCTTGAAGTGGAAATGACAAGACGGATCTCTCTCAACCCCCACCCTTTATCTACTCTAGACTTCGCTGCCATGACCCTGCCTGCCGAAACATTTATTTTTATGTGTTCCAATGACACATTTTATACAAAAAGTTGTATCATTCATTTAGAACAGCAACCTTTTTCGGCTGTTTATTATTATTATTATTATTATTATTATTATTATTATTATTATTATTATTATTATTATTATTATATTTATTTACTTATGTATTCATTATAAATTTTTTTAAATTAATAATAGTAATAATAATAATAATCATAATAAAAAAATTTATAATGAATACATAAGTAAATAAATAAATAAATAAATAAATAAATAAAAATAATGTAAATGAATATAATAACACCTTGGGTATGGGTATTTTCTGTACGTTTTCTACCGCGTATTAAATTTTGATTTTCCTCATTTTGATAGTACGAAACAGCATAATTGCTGCGGAGATTTCTATAATGGCATGACTGTGTGTAATTATTGGGTTTCTAAGAGTCCTTTTTCGTTAGTTTTGTTGTTGTTACGATATTCAATTACACAAATCGGTAATTTCCATTAACATTATGTTAAGCAATATTATTAATGTTTTTGGGCATCGCTGCTTTTGCTGTATTGTTGTCGTTGTTGTTGTTGTTGTTGTTGCTCTAATTTGTCTTTATTGCTTAATCCTTGTAAATATACGAGTCTTTGATATCTATGTAACAGTGGATAACTCTAACTGGAACCCACATGATAAGGGTTGGTGTTTAGTCTCGCCTGTGTGTGGCATTTTGTAGCTCTTTTACAAGGCAGTGAAGGAACAACGATGATCTAAAACCAGCTTACATAATACAGCTGTATTGGGTTTCTGCCTTTTTGTTGCCTAGGTCTCAGCACCATATGTTTTTACACAAACAAGGTCTAAGCCAGCTCAAGTTTTTCACAGCAGAGTGCTTTGTCTTTTTACTATGGCTTTAGAGTTTAGCTGCTTTCCTTAGAGGTAGATCTAGGAGGTGTTCAATTGTGTGTATGTGTGTACTTAGAGAGCTGTGTGTACTTAGAGAGCTGAGATCGAGGTGAAGAAAAACAAGCGTCGTTCAGCAGCTGTAACAGTGTGTGTAATTAATATTGCGATGAGTAGGTCTAGAGGAATAAAGACCGATCTTATCTGGATTTGTCACACTTGGGGCGAAAAGGGCGATGCTATTGAGGCAGGATCTTACTCAGATCATTGCAGACTCAGAGATCTATTACTGGTTTTAATGTGTTTATAATTTGACTCTTTTTGAGTGAATTTGGTATGTTGTTTCTAACTCGGGAAAGACGTGCCTGAGAAATGCAACCAATGATTTCTACGTTTGTTTGTAAGCTTTAGATGAATGTAACGAAATTGGAGTAATTATTTCCATTTTAGGGGTGATTTGCAAGAACACAACTGGAACGTGACATAAAATTACTGTCCTCTACTTTTTTCTAGAATTGTGTTTCAAGGATTTTGCGTTTGTTCTGGTTAAAATTAGTATGGAGACAAAGCGTAGTGGGAAGGGGGGGGGGAGGATACAGAAAAATAAGAAAAAATTAGGAACAAAAGGACTAAAAAAGAAGAAGAGGCCAGGTTTATAATAAAGCTTTGAAAAAACGATAGTTATCCTATACATATCTTGTAAAATAATGAATTAACCCATTACATTCAAAACACTGGGTGTCACATGCATGAAAACATGAGGCCATTGTTCCCCTGCTTACTCTACTACATGGCTAAAAAAGGGACGCGCGAATAAAAAACGAAGCGGAGCTGAAACATGTCACTGCCAAAAGCAATGTCAGTGATTGTCACGCAATCTGTCATCGCTGACACTAAGAAGGCTTTAAAAGCGAAACCACTGCTATTATATCCACGTCAATACGTGGCTGGCAGCATAACAGGGATCGTTTAATTTAATATGCGCTCTGTTAGAGTAGTTTGGGAGCGTATTAGGCAACTGCATCATATTCTCCTTCTGTGCAGTTGGTTTCAATAGACTCACAGTGAATGGCAGGTCGCTTTAACCCGGTGTTTTAGGATAGATACAACAGACTCGTAAGGGTTTATTATACTCGAGACGGTACCCGTATCATAACTCTAATGCAAATGTAACTTTATAATAATCGATTAATTTGATACCTGTTTACAATCAAACATTTACTATGATTTAGACACTGGTGTAAACGAGAATTTACAAACAGTTCGATCAGTTTTGTTTATTCTTAGGTGACGCGGTAGTGCGGTGTAGAGCTTGCGCCTTCAACGCGAAATGGTGTGCTCAGTTTATCTCTACTGGTTTGGCCAACATCAGTGTAACGTGACTGACCATTTCACAAGCATCCCTTTGTGGGGTTACGTCATCGTAACAGCTCTTTATTGACACCTGAGGAGACGTTAAAGCAGCGTAAATGAGAAATGTTTCTGGTTTTAACGTCGTAAGTCATAACGCTAAACACGGAGATTGATTTAAACTTTTACATACATAAGACTGGGAGAGTAGGATTACGTCATATGATTATTTTAAAACAAACGATCATATTGCCTGGAAGAGTTGGTGTTTCGGAGCCTTTATTTTTTATCAACGTTTAAAAATAATTGTTTCCTTAGTCGGGCCCTTAAAGCTTATAGCCAGTTTGATATTACTATTAGCATTCCCGTTGTTTTGAAAACGTGCTACAGCAACGGTTATGAAAACACGTGTCCCGATATGGTCGTACGAGACGTAAAACAGAAGTTGAATCACGTTCTCAGAAAACAGCGATACGACCAGAGTGATGACTTCCCCAGGTCTACAGGCCGGAGTCTTACACTGGACCAGTCAGGATCTTGGTATGGTGAGGTGGAACATGACGTTTTTCTCTGCGGTAAAACTAAACAGAACAATGAACAATGCGATAAGAACAGGCAGTCTTGGAAGCTCAGTTGATGGTGCGTTGAACTGAAGAGCTGCCCTCGAATTCGTACAGGGAACATTTTCTTAAAATTAGTCAATTATCTCTTTAGAATTAGAATTTAAAAAAAACAAGCGCGAGGTAGAAGAAATTCTTAGCGACTTCATGGCACATGGCCATAAAAATACCGAAGTTTTAGTTAGGACGTGGTTTTTTTTTAGATGCACACCTGCAGAACAGGACAGAAAGATGACGATAGAAATAATGCATACAACTCTATCATGTTGTAGTTTGTTATGGCCAACAGATAAATATATCATTGAAAGGAATTCCTGGAATTGTTATGTAAAGTTATGATTGTGCAAAAAGGTGCATGGACTGAACTTTACTAGGATACAGGTTGGAAGTTTGGTAATTAGGACGTTTTTTAAGTATCGAGACACCTGGAAGAATGGTTGCTTTTGATATCCTATACATTGATACAACCTGGGAGGCCTTCCACATCCTGGAATCGTATGCCATCGGCTCTAGGGATATCTGTTATTCCCATCAAAGTCCACACGCTTGATCAGGGCTAACATTTCAAAAAAACTAATTACGCGCAACCATAACATTCCTTTTGAACTTGAAATATTTTCATATATTATATAGCGGACGCATAACTGAAAATTTTGATTCAGTCTATTATTGGCAATGCGTTTGCTTTTAATTCCGCTATTCACAAACCCAATACTTTCTTCGCTTAAATTATGTTCAGCTTTTCTTGTCCGTCTTTTCGTATGAACACTTTTAACAAGCATGATTTTAAGTTAGAATATTCTTTTAGGGAATTCTTAGAAATGTAAATCTTAACAGAGATTACTTGTTCAGAGGGCAAAGAAAAATTGCTTGGACTTTATCGCCCAACCTATTAGCACCCTGTTCCCCCCTCCCCCCCCCCCCCCCCCTTTTCTTCCGCGGTGGAGCCGGCTCCTCTTGAAATCGGATCTGGTCCTTGTGGTGT
>RQTK01000272.1:122815-164466 GCA_003991915.1 Elysia chlorotica | reverse complement strand
CTCACTCCCCCGGAGTACTCCATAGTGCCCCGGACTACCCCAGACTGCCCCAAATTGCCCCGGACTACCCCGGACTACCCCAAATTGCCCCGGACTACCCCAGATTGCCCCGGACTACCCCAGACTACCCCGGACTGCCCCACTGGCCCGGACTACCATGGACTCACCCGGTGTCAGTATAATGTATACAGTAACTGGCAAAGAGATAAACCTGCTATTCCCGCTCTGCACTCTGTCAGAAGATAGCTTTGGGATCCGTCCACGCAATAACGAACCGTCTATCGATAGACCATGAAAAATCCAAACTCAAACTTTTTCTAATTTTTTAGAAGGAAACACTGACTTTATCCCGAAAAAAAAACAAAAAATAGTGCTCATTTGCAGTAATACGAGTGCTTTTCATTACCATGGTCAGCATCATTGTCTGAAATTTATAATTATACATGTACTGCCAATGCAAAAAAAATATTAATAAAAAGACAAAAAGTTCGGTTATCTCAACACCAACAATGATAAAAAAAAAAACTAGAAGAAAAAGAAAAGAAAAGAAAAAAACATACAGAGAAATCAAATAATAACCTTCTAATTTCAAAAATGTAGTTCTATGTTTTATGTCTCACGTAGCGAGAAATTTCCATCGGTTGTAACTACATTTCGAATTATTTGTTGGAATTAAAAGAGATTACCAATAACGCTCTTAAAATCTTATCGTTTTTAATTCTGTTACTGATTAAAAGTTGTGACGGGAAAGTTGAAAGTCACATCTAATACTGTAATCACTGATCAAGATGCTTACGGCCAAGACTCTTAAGTCAACAGCCAAATTAAATTAAATTATAATGCTCCAGAATTTTTCAGATGTTTTGATCTCGAACTGTTCATCTACTTATCTGTCTCTGTTTCTGTCTTTCCCATCCTCTCTCTCTCTCTCTCTCTCTCTCTCTCTCTCTCTCTCTCTCTCTCTCTCTCTCTCTCTCTCTCTCTCTCTCTCTCTCTCTCTCTCTTTCTCTCTCTTTTTTTTTTTCTCTCTCTCTCTCTCCCCCTCTCTCTCTCTCTCTCTTCTTCTCCCCTTTCTCTCCGCCTCTCTCCATCTCTCTATTTCTCTCTCTGTGTCTCCTAGTGTGTCTCTCTCTCGCTCTCGTTCTCTCTCTCTCTCTCTGTATCTATCTATCCTCTTGCTCTTTCTCTACCTCCTTCTATTGCTTTTTTTTTTAACGAAACTTAGTCGTCTACTTCTCTTCTACACACAATTTTTGCTCTTTCCATCAATGAATGCCGTGCATACCTCTCTACATTTTCTTTTTTGGATTTAGAAAGTTGAACGCAATCACTCTCGATCACTTAGCTTTGCCTAAGCCGATTCACACGTTAAAGTAGATTGGATTGCGCGTTCTCTAGGCCACTCTGTAATTTTTGGATTGTCATTTGATATAAAGGAAAAAATGAAGGATCATATTATGCAAACATGTGAACAAAGAAAGATGTTAGCAATGTTTCGTTGTTGTTGTTGTTGTTGTTGTTGTTGTTGTTGTTGTTGTTGTTGTTGTTGTTGTTGTTGTCGTTGTTTTTAAATAACAGCCCCAGCCAAATAAGGAGAACACTAATTATATAATAACTGCGAATTTCAACACAAAAAGTCACTGTACGTTTCTCTGTGACGGTAAACGTACTCCACACAAAGGTGAGCACACGTTTCCATCCCCACCTAAGGCACCTGCCTTCCATCGTGTGAGCATGGCTAGATCCCACGGTTCACTGCGTCTTCCAAAACGTACGGGCTCATCCATACGTAAAAGCCCCGCGTTCTGGCTTGCTTGTACTGAGAGACCGAGCTGTATGGTGTGAGTCTATGGTATTGGGGTACAATGCCAGGTTTTAGTTGTGAGTAAGAAAAGTCTAAGATACTCTAGAGGTGTGATGGAGGTAGAACTGAGATAGGATTAGAAAAGAGGGGATCAGAATAAAAGGAGTAAGAGGCAGAAACGCATACCGCAATCAGCTACACAGAAAGAGAAAGAGAATTAGAGATAGAGACAGTATCTGCATGTATAAATAAATAGAATGATAGAGAGAGAGAGAGAGAGAGAGAGAGAGAGAGAGAAAGAAGAGGAGACGAAATACCTAGAGTGAGGAAGACACAGACAGAGTCCGAGAGAGAGGGAGGAATGAGGGAGAGAGAGACAGAGACAGAGACAGAGACAGAGAGAGAGAGAGAGAGGGACACAGATAGAGACAGAGACACAGAGAGAAAGAGAGAGGTATGTGAGGTCTTATGTAGAGCAAAATAATGTATGTTGACTTGGAGCACAAAGAATGGCCGTGAGCACTTGACTAATGAGAGTGATAAACATGATTATATAAGAGGATGTTCCCCAGGTATGGAATAATGTGGTATTTAGGTCATTGATCAACCGTTAATTTCCTAAGTAAAATATGGCCAAAAAGTGAAGGAAACGAAACAACAACGAAATAGATAAAGATTGCTTACTTATCTTTTTTCCTTTGTCGTTGTTCTTTTTAATTAATACCGTTTGGTATAAATTGTGTATATTTCAAAACTATCTTGTAATAGCATCGCCAAGAGGTGGTTTACTAGATTTAGTTCATTTTAATACCTAATTTGCTGATTCGGTGAGCCCTCATTCGGGTGTGAAAAAGATGAAAGAGAAATGTAAAATTAAATTTGTTGGAATATTTAGACAGGACAGCACGTTGTACACTTAGAGGCACGACATTATCAATGTATTAAAAGAATTGTATGAAATGTTTTACTCTCGCAGCAGACCAATAAGTGAGACTAAAATTATGACCTGGTGATTGCATGATGACAGCTGCCAATTCCATTTTTTTGTTGTTGTTGTTTTTTTGTTGTTTTGTTTTTTTTAGAACAAACTTTGACGATTTTAATGGTTGTATTTCAAAATATCATAAATACATTAAATGACTGGATCCTAAACTAGATCTAGATCAGAATATGTACCGCGTATAAAGAATTTCAAAAACTACAACACAGGCACTAGCCGGAATACTGTTAACTTCAACCTTGCTCTCATTATGGCAGAGCAGTCTGTCAGCCGTTCCGATAAAAATTATAAGAATTATTTTTATTAGATGGGGCATACAGAGACGAGAAGCTGGTTGAGGATCGAACCCCGAATCCCCGTTTCGCCAGCCCAGAGCACTGTCGACTGAGCTCACTGTATAGCAGGAAGAGATCAAAGGAAATGGATGGTTTATCAATTAGTGGGAGAGAGAAACGTTTAAACGGGCAAATGAATCGGGGTGGGAAAGGGAAGTTTGACTATAAATTGTCCAAAGATTAGATGGAATAAAACATGAAAACAGTCGAGCAAGGGACCAAACGGTCCATCGCAGTCCTAGATCAAAATAGATGAACAAATCGTGGGATTCACAGAAAAAAGGCTGGACATGATCAGTGAAATTCGGTTAGCCAGATTTAATTGGAAGTGTAAAGTGATAATAATGATCGAAAAAAATGGTTTCACGGGGTCTGGAACTGTTTCAAGGTTCAAGAGTGTGCAGGGAATTTCATACAATGTAGAATTTGATTGTGGGCATGGTTGAACGAGGAGGTTTTTAGCTGTAGGTATTTAACCTAAGTTGTTTAACTTATTCTTTTTTTTTTAAATTTTAGTTTGTATAGGTGTTAGTTTTACAAAACTGAGATTTGAACCACGGAACTCCTTCTCGTTAGCCAAGAGCACTACTAACTGAGCTATCTGTCTTCCAGCCCCCACAACGTTGGTATATAATTATAATAGACATACTGATGCACGCCCTGATAAGATGCACATGTCGGCCAGTCGCAGGCCAGAGGTCCGACTGGCTCTGGAGGTATGAACCACGGACAACCTGGGCAAGTTGGGCCTGGAGCCGAAATACCTTCATGTCAGGGCTGACTAGTGACTAGAGCCATGCGCAGGCGGCTCAGTCAGACCCGCCAACTCAATAAGTCATAACAATCAACAAAAATTAATGTAGGTTAAAATCGGCAAAAAACGCGTTGAAGTTCGTGCAGTTGGCAGGTCTGGGTTTTAGCCGGATTGTACCAGAGCGAGAATACCAGAGACAGTTTTAGATAGCCTCGTACCAGGGGGAAGGGACTGTGCGCTCCCTGAGATAGGTGGATAATTATCTGTGGAGGGATGCCGCGCTCACTAACTAGGTAGATGGAGTTGACGAGAGCAGAGGGCGTGTGGGATAAGTAACTTGGCCTTCTGGTGGGAAGGGAATCTGGGCAAAAAACGGCTCAAGTTGGTTTGGAAAAGTGAATAATGGAGAGGTAGAGGGTATATATGTTTGCTTAATAAGGTTTCCTAGTGAAAATGAAGGATTTGGCTACGACAATTGGAGATAGAGAGACATAGGCAGGAGAGAGAGAGAGAGAGAGAGAGAGAGAGAGAGAGAGAGAGAGACAGACAGACAGACAGACAGACAGATAGAGAGAGAGACAGAGACAGAGAGAGACAGACAGAGACAGACAGGCAGACAAACAGACAGACAGACAGACAGATTGACAGAGACAGTCAGAGAGAGAGAGAAAGAATGGGTAGTGGGTGAGTGAGTGAGAGAGACAAAGAGAGAGAGAGAATAAAGGATGTGGCTTCGATTATAGGAGATGCAAAAAGAGAGACAGACAAAAGAGAGAGAGAATGAGAGATAAAGACAAAGAGACAGAGGGACAGTGAGTGGTGAGTGAGTGAGTGACAGAGACAAAGACAGAGGATAAAGGATGCGGCTACGATAATAGGAGATACAAAAAGGGAGACAGACAGAAGAGAGAGAGAGAGAGAGAGTGCGTGAGTGATCGAGTAAGAGAGTTAAAGATGGGACATATTGAGGGGTGGGGGGAGATGGATAGAAGGTAGAGCAAGCGGACTAACATTGGCAACTGTCTGTCAATATATTGCAAAAACAATCCCTACGCATACAAGAAATACATTTATTGAGTAATGAGACAGAGTGACAGACAGATTGCAGATGGAGTTGCAACACACAAGTGTGAGAATCTAATAGGATGTTATCTTGAAAGTAGGCAATATTTTGCCCTTCCCCACACACTCACCCGAAGAATTTACGTGGTCAACAAGTGCCAATATTGAAAATCAATTCAACATCATAGATTCTATTCCAGTAGAATGATAATGATAAGCAGGCTAATTATGTGAGCAACAAACTCGTCATATTTCTCTCTTATCTATCTCCATCTCTCACTCTCCTCACTCCATCTGTCACTCCCTCCTTTTCTCGACAGATGTTTGTTCTGCTGTGCCGATGCCAACGTATGTCAGACTTTTCTGACTTGCACTTCAACCTTTTCGCGAGCCGAAGCTTCTGACAAGTTTATAATGCTGGCTCTGCGCAGTACTTGGCACTAAGGTCCCATTTACATTCACGTATAATTCATCAGCAAAATGAGCTATATCGAAGAAAATGTGGGAATCCCGCAAACTTATTGACAAATCTGTGTTGAAACGAGAAATCCTCTCTATATGGAGAGGTTCTCCGTCCGGGCGCCAGATACCTATTAAAGACGCTAGATATTTTCTGCTGGCGGACTGTGGCTCGTGTCACCCTGAGTGATGACAGAACGGCTCCTTTAATCACGATGATCCCATATCGAAGGCCTGTCGGTTGAACATAAACTTTGTCGATGAATGCAATAAAGGGGGGCTAAAGAGGCAGCCGCTAGTCAGGCTCTGAATGCCAAATCTCCCCATTGTCCGCAGTTTTGTTTTGGTCGGATTGGTGACGTTTGCCAAGACTGGTGACTGGGTTGTATAGCACTTTTCATCCCTTCTGGCCGATTGGTAAGCCTGGGAGCTTCAGAAATGATGGACTGGTGAGGAGGTTTGCGGTTCGAATCTCCGTTTAAGATTCTCCGAGAATCCAAGTTTAATATCGAGGTTAACGTGTTAGTCCGATCTTGGCAAAACTATCAGGTGCCGTAGGATTTAGAGATGTGGGTTTGAACACCACCCATGTCATTTGTATTTTTCTTGTCTTTTCTTCTTTCGTCTTATCTGTTGGTCTCATGCTAGATCTAGGTTTGTGATTGGATCCTATTTTCTATCAAAAGGTAGACAGTCTGAGCTTAGTCTAGATCTAGCTAGATCTACGTTCTGAGGGTAGGTTCGGTGAGAGAGGGAGAGACAGGAATAGGACAGTTGCTACCTATAGACTGGTCTAGGATCTAGGTCTAAGCCTGGGGTGTGTGGAACTCAACTCTCAGCAGGCTCTTCGCGGAACGTTTGTTTTTGTTTCCCTAGTAATGAGAGCAGGCTGGGGGCCCCACTGGGAAATGGCGTGAGAACACATTGACAGATGTAAGAGTTGGGGTTTGATTGCCATTAAATGTCTACACGCCCTTAACACATGTACAAGTGGGCTGTATGCCTACGGGCAATTGACATTGCTTCCGTCTTTTTGTTTTTGTTTTGCTATCTTACTCCTCTGCTTAAAATTTTTAATGAGCAAGGTGTAAATATGCCGAGATCTTTACCAACACAGGTGACCAACTTCCCTGAGAGCTTCTTCCTCGACAATAACGTTTAAGTATAGAGGATTTCTTTCGCAAATTGCCCATACCCCTTGTTTGTTCTCTCATACATACGCGGACATATAAATAGGCAGCTGCTTGCACATCTCTATATCTATCTTATTTCTCTATCTATCTATCTATCTATCTATCTATCTATCTATCTATCTATCTATCTATCTATCTATCTATCTATCTATCTATCTATCTATCTATCTATCTATCTATCTATCTATCTATCTATCTATCTATCTATAACATATCTGTCTGCCTATTTTTCTTACTTTGTGTGACGTTGATTCGATGAAGTTTGTGTAAATTGTTGAATTTTATCAACTTAAACAAAGCCCTGTCAAAGGGTTAAAAAAAAAACCAAAAATAAATGTCCAAATCTAATCAGTTCGTGACAATTATGGAGATCTATAATGGATCTCAATACCAGAAAAATAACAGCACTCGCTGTGGCGAAATGTTATAACATGTTCAGAAGTATAAACACTCCTCTCTCTACAAAAAAAAAACCCACATCAACCAATCTTCTTTTCTCTACCGCGCTCTGCTCTTATATACACAAAGCACAAATCTTGAAATTTCCAGGACTAATTAGCTATATCAAGAAACTCCGAGAAAGGTCTGGAATCTTAGCTTACATAATTACTATTTAATACTATTCGCCCCCTCTTCCTTGTGTGTGTACCATTTTATGGAATTTCCAAAAGCCAATTTTCCGCTCATGATTTTTGTTTCCCCCCCCCATTTTAACTCCTAATATTTTTTTCTTCTTTTTGTTACTGCAATCATACTGTCAAAATTCATAATCATCATTGCTTGTGAGTTTTTGCTCCTCTGTAGGAAACAAAATGCGGCAGCCTTCTGTCTTGTCTTCACTCTGGTTCGAGTCCTATGTTTTTTGTCCTCCTGACTTTGGGATAAAAAAAACTAAGCACAGCGGCACATACCAGGCTTTTCGCCTGATGTCATGCTTAGACAGGTTCGTTTATTCAGAAAATAAACACCCAGACGTCTTGGTGTTCAGCCTTTCTGGGCCACAGACTCAGGTAGGGGGAGAGAAAGATTGTGGTGGTTCCAGGAAGAGGAAAGGCTGGAGGAATAGAGTCAATGTGACAGGGGTGCTCGGTGAGAGAGAGAGAGAGAGAGAGAGAGAGAGAGAGAGAGAGAGAAATATATATATATATACAGAGACACAAGCACAGAGAGAAAGAGGAGAGAGAAAAATGGGAGATTATATTCAAGAGAGAGGGTGGCGGGAGAGAGGGAAATGCTTAAAGTAATTTAAGACATTATTTTCGACTTCTCTAATGGATGTAGTAGCTTTGGCATCCCTGGCAACCCTAGCCTGTGCCTCGGGCTGCCATGGCAGATAGGATGATAATCTCTTGGGGGTAAAAGATGTCACTTTTTGGGTGTTGGTGTGCTGTTTTTTTCTTTCCCCTGATAGGAAGAGACTGAAAGGTCTTGCGGTGCCGTGTGTTTAAATGTTGTTTTTCTTTTGTGTGCCTATATTGTTGGCTCTTTTTATGCATATATTCCCTAAATGCCACTTTGTTGTGACACACTTGTTGTAACTGGTTAAAGTGATCATCTTTGCTGTCAATTTTCCATTTCAAGAGGGAAGAGTTAAATTAAAGCATAGAAAGGCATTTTAATCATAAACTATGGTATAATAAATTGTGTAGTTTAAAAAGTTGGTCAGTTTTGGTGCTTATAAGAACCACAACGAAAACGCCATTTTAGAAAACTGTTTTACCTTGAGGAAATACTCTTCTTTTAGAACTATTCTCTTCGCCATGGAAATACATTTCCATGTGTGAAACTTCCGGTTTAGCGCCATTTGGCAAGATTCCCGCGGCGCATGCGTCACCGATGAAGGGCAAACGTGACACCTCATTAATGGTCGTTCGCCATGACAGGTTCAGACCCTACACAACTTGAGAACCGCCAGCTTCGCCATGGGAGTAAACAGCGCCCGGGACAAAAGGAACTTTATTTTAAAGTCAAAGGACTTGTCAGAATTAAAAAAACTGGTCATGTACTTCGTTTGCTTTACAAAAATACCATTCTTTCTTGGTTTCCACATCTTTTTAATCAGTTTTCGACAGCAGGGGAAAAGCCATTGTTGACGAGACATTTCATAGTGTAAATAACGGTGAGCTCTGGACGTTGCCATAGCGGTCCTTAACATTATGATTTGACTGATCGCTGCAGCGGAAACATGGTGTTCCATTCAATGTTACATGCGTTTGAAAAATTAAAAAGAAAAAAAAGATATTACAGGTGTCGAAATTAAGATCGAGGAAGGAAGATGGGGAAATGTGGGACGAAATGAGCAGACCTTAATCCTGTTTTGTTTCAAAAGCTCTGGGATCCTGACGAGTTGAGACTTGTTGTTTAGCATCTTTCTCATCAATCTCAGTCAGCTTTGCGCTGGGTGACATCAACGTATATCTAAATTATGCCAACCGCTTTATTATTTCGCTGAATCGCACTTTGCAAGAAAGACCGGGTATACAACGATGGAAATGTACATGGTATGGAAGCATTTGTATATTCCCTAGGATAATTTGAATATATAAACATAAACGGTGCCTGGGCCAGATTAAATTGAGCGTCTTTTTTACCGTGCGCTCCCCCTGGCAGTAAACACAGTCTGGATGCCGCCATCTCTGGAGCTTCTATCTGAGCCGGGATCTAGGTCTAGCGAGAATAGCGTTTCCCGGGTCTCACGCTGGCCGTGTGGCAGCACTCTCGCCTCGCTCTGTGGGCTGTCTCGCCCAGGGTTTGATAATCCCGTCGACACCCGCAGTGCAGTCCCGTCTAAACAAATGAGTCACGCAATCCTTGATTGATGGTATGGTGAAGACCGAATTAACCTGGCTGAAGTTGTTCTTGTGAGAGAGGACGATGCACAATTTATTCCAGCTGATAACAGTAAAATAACGGTGCTGGTTGTATTGTTGTTGTAGTAGTAATTGTTGTTGTTGTTGTTCTATTTTCCCTCTTTCGTGTTTTGCTGTTTGCTGCTTTCTTTGCTTTGGTGGGGGAGGAGGAAGAACAAAAAAGGAGGGGGGGGGGTCGTACGATGGTTTCTAGAGCGTGTGAGTTAAACAGTAACTGTTTGAGTATGTGAGTTTAATCGTAACAAGTAACTACTTTGGTCTTAAGTTTAAGTTCGTGTATCATTCTTTTCCTAGAATAACCAGGTAGCCTGCGATGCTGTAAACGACCAAAGGTGTGTTGTATTTTGTACGGATTTTTTTTTTATTTGGTAAAGCCTTTACCAGAAACCTTCGTGAAGTTTTCCATTTACATGCGTTAGTCTGAGGCACGACAGCAGATCAAAGCCAACGTTTTTACAAGCAAGGGTGAGCCCCTGAGTGATCTCCAACTCTCTAGATCTTTGAAAACTCGGTACCACTCTCTGTATGAGGTCTCAGACTTGTCTCGAAGACCAAGGATGTGCCTGGGTTAGGAACAAGTCAGATTAAGCTGGGAGACTGAACTGTGGTAACAGATGACGTTTTAATTCTATTGTGATAATGCTTTCAGCGTTGTTTTGGCGTGGTACAGGAAAAGGCGACGAGGCAGCTCTTAGAGATCAAACGGGCGCTGACTGGTGTACAGAGTGTTAATGGATGTTGAAATATTGCGGGCAGCGCTAATTGACTTTGGGGCATACTGCCAGTGGCAGTTCCGGTGTCCTCCTCATCTGTGTAATTCCCATCGCTACTCACAGAAAAGTAATGACGTTCATGCCTTAACCCATCGTAAACATGCTAAGGCATCATTCTCAAGTTCGTCATCGGATTATCAAAGGAATAATTATGCATAGTTAGTCTGAGGAGACAGTCGAAATGGTGGGACACTAATGTACGACACCGCGCACCTCGTTATGCTGATGCTATAATTAGTTTAGGCTTTTAAGAGTGGAATATTTTTCGCGTTGTATGTCTAGCTACCGATATTCTATGTACCAAGGGGATAAACACGATTTTTGGCATCTTTTGTTACTTCTTTAACTCTATGACCATTTTGAAAATGCATAAAACGTTAGAAAAATCACCACACTATAAAAGAGAATGCATTTTTTAAGATAGTGGAAATTTGTTGTAATGCTGCGTACACTACATTTTCGCGTTAGCTCTTCAGCTTTTGCGTGATATAAGATGAGTCACCCCCTAAGACATACCGGTATTGTCCAAAAAGACCAGCATACCTCTGATAATTCCAGTGTCATAAAGCACCTGAAATGATTCAAAGGGGCTGACAGATCCAACAACTACACAGATGCGCTGATGCAGGTGCAATGTCCTGCTTTGATCTCCATGTGCAAAGCGCCTGTTAAGGTGCTCGGCTCCTCAGCCTGTCAGATGCAGTGGGAGGCACAGCTCCGTGCCCCACTGACGCCCCGTGTTCAGGTGTCCCGCGCTTGTCCCCCCTGCGTGTTGGTGCACACGGCTCGATGTACCTCTTCTCTGATCTTGCTTTTCAAAGGGCGTCGCGTGTTTGGGGCCGATACGAACAACATCAGAGCTAGTGAGGCCCCAAACAGCCCCAATCTTTGTCTTTACCTCACTCAGTGATACAAGTAGATGTGCTCTAGATGTACTCTCGCTCCTCCTCCATCGCTTGCCGTGCCACACAGGATCGCCAAATCATGTCCACGTTAATTGTCTTTCATTCACGACCCCCGACCCTATTTTTAAAGCAAACGAGAGGCTGTTTAGTTGTTCGCTTTTGTTTCTGTTTTGGGGTTTGGAAGACAGAATGATTCCCTTTCATCTTTCTACCGAGTCATAATGGCATGCTGCCTAATGACATAAACGAGGATAGGGTTTTCAAATGAGTGTGAAATTTCAATGATATGCAGTCACGCTATGACAAAGGTTATACAAAGACAAAATTATTTATTTCAAAAGTGATTCCTATATTGAGTACATAGTTCTTTCCCACTTTCCCTGCTGAAATTATTATTGATTTCATATGAATTTTTAAGAAAGTATCTTTTTTTGTCCAAAGACATTTTTATTTTTTTATTTTTACTGCTTTCAATTTTAAACACGCCTAGCCTTCTTAATATAATTGTTTTCCTCTTTGATGTGCGGGCTTTTTACTTCATAAGAATAAACAGCAAAAATGGCAAAATATTTCAAATAACTCTTACTACACCCAGGCCCATTTTTTAATCCCTTTGATGAAATATTTATCCTATTTAGTGCGTGTTGTGTTTAGTCGTTTTTTTTCCTCTCTCTCCTATAATGGGAATAAAAACATACAGGCTTATTATTAAGTAAATATAAGTACATTATGTTGAAATTATTTAAGATAAGACCTTCCTGTTCGCGATCAAACCAACAGAGTTAGTGACTATTATGTACAACCTTTGTAACTTTTGAAATAAAAAAGGTGCGCCCTACTATAATCTGATGTCCATTTTTGTTCCGGTCTGTGTCTTTGAAAAACTTCACCAGTTTCCAGGGCGGCTGCAAACAATAAAAGGCAAAGTAGAGCCTTAGATAACGTCAATCACATGACTTATGAGATTTAATATCTAGAGATAAGGAAAACAATATCCAGCTTTTCAACTGAAACGCTCTTTGTTCTCATGGCAAGGGAATTAATTCAGATAGGTTCACACGACCTCCAGCTAAGATAAGCAGATATTGTGAGATAACTCGCGCGAACATTGCACAAGCGACAGGCCAGCCATAAATCAGTTTCAAACTTGTTTGCCTCGCTTATTAAACCACCAGAATTTCACGACCGTGAAGCAAACGAGGGGAAAACTGTGGCAAAATTTTGCGAAGAATATAAAAACTACGTCTGTATTTTGGAAATAGATGCAACCTACTGTGTTCAAACAAAATACATCAATTTACGCTTTGTTTGTAAACAAACCAAAGTCATGTTGGCAGATAAATGTTAAACAAAGAATTAAGAATTGAAGTGGATATTAAAATTTTATCAACGGCCTCTCAGTCCAATGTTTATGGTCCTGAGACAACGTTGCTTTATCTGTGGATTTTGGACATTGATTCCACATTGATTCCGCCTTCATTCCTCATTAATTCCACCATAAGTGGATGTGTTGTCTCTCTTCGTGTCAGTGTAACCGTCAATTTAACATGGAGATGTCAACATTTAATGCAAGAAGCAATTTTGTCCGGCTCAACATTGGGCTCTTTAACGTGTAATGTGCCCAAAAATGTAGAGATGTTAAGTGGAAGAATTGTCATTCTGCTCACTTTGGCTGATTGTTCAATGTATTTTCAAGTCAAAATTAATTATTTTATTGCTTTTGACTCATAAAAAATGCACCACTACTTCCTTTTAGCAAACTTTTCGCCCCTAGTCTTCATTCATCCAAGCAAACTTCTCACTCCTAGTCTTCATCCAAGCAAACTTTTTACTCCTAGTCTTCATTCAAGCAAACTTTTCACTCTTAGTCTTCATTCAAGCAAACTTCTCACTCCTAGTCTTCATTCAAGCAAACTTTTCACTCCTAGTCTTCATTCAAGCAAACTTTTCACTCCTAGTCTTCATTCAAGCAAACTTTTCACTCCTAGTCTTCATTCAAGCAAACTTTTCACCCCTAGTCTTCATTCAAGCAAACTTTTCACTCCTAGTCTTCATTCAAGCAAACTTTTCACTCCTAGTCTTCATCCAAGCAAACTTTTCACTCCTAGTCTTCATTCAAAGTATATTCTACGGATTTGTTTCCCTCTTTGTTTTCGTTTCGTTCTTTTAAAAAAACACGTCTTTATTTCAATTTATGTTTTTCTTATCATGTAAGGGTTTTCTTTTTTTAGTTTTTCATTATCGCTTCAAAAAAGTAAATATTACTGCAGAAGGTCACGGCCGGTGTCATTAATGATGCAAAAGCTATAGTTTCCACTGCCGTATTCCTTATTTACAAGCACCAGGAACCGCACGCTTGTCTAACTGGACGGGCTAGAAAGAACGAGATGGTTGGCCCCGCCCCTCATTAGCGAGATAAAGTTCAAGGTAAATCACGCTCAGCCCTCAGCTTGGATAACAAAGAAAGAAGGCTCTATGTGAAAAGCAAAACTCCCAGGGACACAGAAAGGGCGTGAACGTGGGAAGTAGATTAAACCTTGGGCAGCGAGGACTTTGTTTCGCCTTCTCTCTCAAGTCTGTTTATATTATGGTATCTTGAGTTTACTGCAGTGCTCAACCTGTACTCGTGCATCGACCCGAATTAATGACTTTAGAATCAGCTCGGAGTAGGAAGCTGCTAGGTGCTCGGGACTAGATCTAGCCGGGGAGTGAACTATCCGGGGCAGAGTGCAACGTGTGAAGGAGGCTCCTACTGTTGGTTCAACTACTTAAAAACTAAGAAGTAAATAAAATTCAAACGGATCAATTTCTTCAGCAGCTTTTATGGAACTTTTACTTTATTTGAATTAGTTATTAAAGACGCGTGAGTAGGAGGCGGGACGCTACCCTGATGGTTTTATTAGTATCGCGAATTGCTCGGGGCGATTTAAGCACCCCCTGGTCCTCCCGCCAATGATTAAAGAGCTGTCGCGGCCACCAACCCCGCTCAGGTAGGCGATCTGCGGGCGGGAGTCGCCACCGCCAGGCGGCCAGAAATCGATAGTCGCCGTGATTAGAAGAAAACACAACAGAAGTCACTTCGAGATCTTCTGAAGTTGGAGATCAAAAAGCTGCCCCGGGCGTGTTAATATACGCTGGCAAATGACTTGGCGTACCATCAGCTCCTGTCGGTAGCTAGCTGCTAGTCTTATCACACTCAGTCTGTCGCTTTGTCCTCAGCATCCGTTTCTCCCCTGTCAAGAAGACATCTGTTTTAGTCCAATTCTTTTGTAATCAGCTTGGGCTTGTTAAGGTTATTATAGCCCATCTTTTCGCCGGACTCACACCGATTGAGATGTTAGTAAATAATTATAAATCCCATCGACCAAAATGACATTTTGAATAGGACCCATGGGCTGATATTTAATGGAGATAAATATTCTAACTGGAATTAGATGGAGCTTAAAATGTCCAACAGAAACTGTGTGTGGACGTTAATCAAGACTACTACTGTAACAAAGATTGTAATTTTTTTTCTTCCTGGTCAAAACACTCGAAGGTCCATAGAAAGATCTTATACGACGACAGGAGGTGGCTTAACATAATTTACCAACTTCTAGTATATTGAGCTTATTGTGAGATCAAGGGGCTGCAGAGACGATGTACATCTTTTATTGTGCCTCGTAAAATACTGTTAACGATGATCAGATTGTAGGATCCTAATAACGATAGCTGGCAGGATGGTAACAGCAGCAACGGCGACAACAACAACAGCAATAAGAACAACAACAGCAACTGCAAAAAACTACTACTACTACTACTACTACTACTACTACTACTACTACTACTACTACTACTACTACTACTACTAGATTTGAGGAGAGGCAGACCACTGGGTTAATTATAAGTAGATCTGGAATTTTTAAGGTATTTTTCCACAGTGGTAGAGGTAGGCTTTTTAATGAAAATGGCCGAACAATGATTGCACTTTGTGGGATTAGAACCTTCGACTTATAGATGCAGCGGCACCAAATCGCTTGACTTAAAGCGAGCATGGTTATACCTCTACACTACTACTACTACTACTACTACTACTACTACTACTACTACTACTACTACTACTACTACTACTACTACTACTACTACTACTACTACTACTACTACTACTACTACTACTACTACTACTACTACTACTACTACTACTACTACTACTACGTCTACTACTACTACTACTGTTGCATCTGCTACTGCTGTTACTATTACTATTACTGTGATTAAGGAACCTTCTTAAAAAGAAACACCATACCAAACTGGGGACTAACGATTCCTCTTAGAGTAAAAAGCTAAAAAGGCTGCTATTTGTCATCCCCCCCCCTCCTCCCCGGACTGATTATGCCAGCTAGTGACGTGAGAGGCGTGTCTTCCATATCCCTGGTGCCATCCCCGGGGGAGACGGTGGTCCCCGCATCCCATGAGCCAATAAGAGCGGCGGGCAGTCGGGCTGTGTGGACTGGTCCACAGATGGTCCTACTGTGATCTCCGCTGCTCTTCCCGCGCCTGTCAACATCCCAACTCTAGCGCTAATCTCTAGCACAAACCCGGGGTAGTTCTGATGTCGATAACTTTTCCCCATTTCCTCTTCGTCGCCGTTTTCCGTTGGCTTTCCGAACGACAAAGTCTTTACCCACTGTTCAAATAGAAAAGTACTGCCGATGTAAATTAGGGTTGGCTGGTTATCCTATTGAATTCATTGAAAGCTTTCTTGGTTATCCTATTTTGTAAATATATGGATTAGGTGTTCCTGAACAATTTGCGCCTATTTTCTTTGAGGAATTAGAACTAAGAACAAGATGAAAATAAGCAATGTCTTAAAAAGGACACATTTTCAAAATTCTGAGAACATTATGCACATGATTGAGAAGAGTAAAATTTAAATAAAAAGGAGTGTTTAAAGAGAAGGGAGAACGGGAAAGACTGAAGAAAGATAAGCATTATGCTCATGAGTGATAATCATATTAATTTTGGCCAACATTATTTCAATATTTATTGGAACCCCATGAAATTGCTTTACTTTGGTTAGAAAAATAATATCCCCTAATAAACGGACCAAACTGGCATGAAAAAATTCCAAATGTCTCTATTTTTTATTCTCATGAATTATGGATTGTATTCTAGAATTATCGTTTTTGCAATGAGATAAATACCATCCCTAATGTATAGCTTGATTCTGTACCTAGTGCACCATGGGAAAACTGATATCCAATCATTATCCTCTGTAAAATATCAAAACAAATCAGTCTGCTCCGAGTGGTAGGCATCTTTTGGAGCCCAGTCTCTGCATGAGCGCTCAATTTTGGCCTTCTTTGACATGCGCTCAACTGTAAAGCACTCTTATTCCTTTACCATGATAATCATATCAATAATACCACAGGGCGCCCTCTATCGGCTCCGATGTCTCTCTCAGGACGTCTAATGAAGCGCGAGGCTTCGAATTCCTGCCTATCCGCCATGACCCCAATTTCGAGTCGCTTCAGCAGGCGACAACTTGGCCCATATGGCGCGGCCGGAAAGTGCCTGGAGATTCACCCTGATTCCGTTACTGAGTGGGTCGCGTGCCGTGCGTTGTCGTGCGCTACCGTGCGCTGGCCGATCGCGCCGATTTTCTGGCCTATCTGTCATTTGTTCTTGCTTTACCCCGGGGCGATTTTTTGTTGGGGAAGGTTCAACAAGCACAGAATAGTGAGCCTTCGATCCTCCGTTGTCAGTGGCGAGAATCCCCGCAGTGGACTGGTGTTGGGTGGACCGGGGTCCATGCTCCCAGGCGCTTTTGTTGCGGACTGTCCTGTGAGCGAGATTTGCTGCTCGGCGTGTGGTGGGCGCTCCCCCCTCGGGGCTATTTTCACAGCGCGATGGTTCCCAAGCCGGCAAATTCCGCGCGGCCGTTGATCTTTTGTCGAGGCGCGTGCGACTGCGCTGCTTGACTAATTGACACAAGAGGTATCTTGTCCTGAAACCAACTGCTTGTCAGGGTGGCCTAACGTTGTCGAGAGCTGTTCAGTTTAAAACCAATTGATTTAAAAAAAAACCCGGCTGGATTCTACGCTGCTCAGACCCCATGGCTCTCGAATAAATTACACGTGTTGTTGCTTATCGTTAGACGCGTCCATTGTTAACCTCTAGCGCCGTGATCCATTCGTTCAAAGACAATTTTCTCTTTCATAATTAGTAAATATTAATCTTTTGCTGCTGAATAAGCCATCAATTCCAGTTTAGCGTTTTGTAAAGAGCATTGAATACCTCACACGATCCTGTCTCGCTAATCCGGCAGCTATTAGAGAGGCCGTCTATTGATGCAGCCGTAAATCAGGATTTTTATGAGCCTTGTCAAAATTACACGGCAGTTAAAAGATCGTTAAAGTCGATTTCTTTGCGAAATCCGTTGAGCGGTGCATTCTCTAAGAGTGCCCCCCCCCCCCCCTTTCCCCCTTTGACACCAGCCTGGTAGACAGTGATAATACAGCGTGCAGGTCTCCAAGATAACTGTTGCATAAAACGTTCGGTTTTGCTGGCTGCCGTGGCTGCCTCCTCCCGCTCTAATTTGAAGCAGCTTCTTGCATTTACGACCGTCCCGGCCCGGGTGAAACATGTTGTGCCGTTATGTCGTTACGCAGGCGCTGCCGTGAAATCATGCTTCGTTAGCTGCTCAGAAGCGGCGTAAAATTATGATTTACGCTGATGGGCTTTGCTGGGCATTTAGAGTTGCGGCTTAATTTTTGTTTATTGCGACTAGTGTGTGATTTTTTTGTGCTTGTTTTTAATGCCCTTTCTTCGCTTAAGATTAAAAGCCTTTGCAATAAAAACACAATAATTATTCATCATTTGAAATTTGCCCTGTGTCCTGTAGACTTTTTGCTTTAACATGGGGGAAAGTGCGGGAGGCGGGTGGGTATAGTAAGGAGTAACAGGAAATCATATTTCCAAAGTGAAATAGACTGTACGGAGATGATTTTTCGTACCAAGTCAATTGGCTATAGTTTTCTTTTCAAACAAAAACTGTCAATCCCCAGGGAAGGAAATGATGACACACCATAGCAACTCTAGATATAAAGTAATTTAAGTTCGTGGAGACAAGATTAGTTGCACATCTAATACAAAAACCAAAAGTCGTACAGACAGATAGAGAGACAGCAAGAAAGACAGAGAAAGAGACAGATTGAGAAACACATGTCGAGAGAGAGAGAGAGAGAGAGAGAGAGAGAGAGAGAGAGAGAGACAGACAGACAGACAGACTTTTAAGAACAGTGCAGTGATTAAAAAAGGAAAAACGCGTGGCACTCCTGGAGATTCTAGATCTAGAATGGTAAACAAAAGGCAGCTACGCATAGCCTTCACAAAGGCTAGCTTTCACTTTCTTAAAGCACCCATAGTCCCGAGTCAAACTTTATAGCATCGTTGTACTTAGTAGCCCTATTGGTTAGCATTAAGTCGCAGACTTTGAGCGTGGGCCCACCGCTCACTACAATGGCTTTATTTGATAAAGAGTATCGCAGGGGTGGATTTACTGCGGGACTTGGGGTTTAGGGGTCCACTGTGGACAGTTTGAGAACCGCTGGCAGGGGGATTCGAAGGGAAGTCTCCGCTCTCTCTCTCTCTCTCTCTCTCTCTCTCTCTCTCTCTCTCTCTCTCTCTCTCTCTCTCTCTCTCTCTCTCTCTCTCTCTCTCTCTCTCTCTCTCTCTCTCTCTCTCTCTCTCTCTCTCTCTCTCTCTCTCTCTCGTCTGTCTTCTCCATCAATGCCAGTGGCTAGATCCACAGGGTGAACAATATTTTATCCCTTGATTGACTTTATAGGAGGGGTGGTTCAAGGAGCGCATGATAAAAGCAAGAAGACGAAAAAGGGTCTCTTTAAACTTACTAGGTCCAATAGATTTTGGAGAAAGACTCAGTTTATATATCGTACGGTACAAGATCACTTTGCTGTTTTATAATGTTTAATTTCAAGAATTTATAAAAAAAAATATAATGTTTTTTGTGTGTTGTTCTTTGAGTTTACTTTTTCGTGACTTGGTTTAAAACTTTATAAAATTCCTCTCCGAAGTAGGAAATCTTATCAGTTCCAGCCTTGTTCCCTTCCTCTGCTGACATTAAACATTGTCTGGAATGAGATACACATGTACATGTATTTGGGTCAGAGTCGCAGAAAATCCTTGGTGGCTCAAAAAGTTAAAAAAATGAACAATGCTTATCTGAACTTATCGTGGCGATGTTTTTTTTATGTATTTTGTTGCTGTTTTATCTAAGAGTAATGTCTTCTTTTGCTATTTTTTTCATTCTTTTATTTATTTACAAGTTGGTGTACCCTTTTATATTAACATGTTTAATTCATTGTTATATTTTGTAATTCAATTTTTTTTAGTAAGCCCAATATTATTATTTTAAATTTTTAAGTCCCGAGTTTGCGTTTTTTTTTTTTGTTTGTTTGTTTTGGTTGTAATATGATATAGGTAAAATCTTTTTTTAAATACAGAGGGCAAGACTGAAAAAGACTGAAAAGGGTTTTCACTGTAGCCATATAGCAATTGAAAAATTAGATGTTGAATACTAACTCCATCAGCAATAGAGTAGTTCATAAAAACAGAAAAAAATGAACACCTTGTAAAAAAGAGATTCATACAAAGACAAATTAAAGAGAATATGTTTCATTCTATTTGAAACTATAAAGTGTGGAGCAGAACATAGTAAAAGCCTTGTAAAAGCCTTGTAAAAAATATATATGGTACATCCACAGTACAGACACATTTAAAAATAAAAGAATAATTATGCGCCTAGGTACAATCACCATGTTAGTGCTGTTTGATCGAACAGTGAAAGCAAGGGTTCAACTTCATAAAGTTTGAGCCACAGAACAATAAGCAGGGTCCGCACCAAATCTTTGAAATCTTTTTCCAGACCCGAATTTGCTGCAAAAAAAAAAAAATGCTGCCACGAATTAACATAGACCCCAAATTGAAAAAAAATTCAAATTGTATGCACATGTAAATTTATTGTTATGTGTTAACGGAACTACAGATAATTTTTACCATAATAATTATGTCACTTATCAGTCATCAGTGACATCTTACCTCTAGACTCCTTGCCATGAGTTAATACATTTTTGTTTCCTCCTATAATACATCAACAATTCAATCAGGGACTGACAAATAGCTAGAGACAAAGAAAGACCGTAACATTGGAGTGTTTATAGCTTTAACCACTCTTCACTCTGTGTCAAATAAGGGCCTTCATAATTCTGCTTTAATATTCCCCCGCTGTGCCAAACATTAATTTTGGATTTACTAATATTCAACTTGTTCTCCTGTTCTTCTCTCCGTGTCAGGCTGAGAGCAAGGGCGAGATGCTGCGCTACTGCCGGGAGAGCCACGAGAGGGCGCTCTTTGACTGCATCAGGGGCCAGGACGGTGAGGCTTTGCTCTTTTCATCATTGATATCATTTTCACTAAATTACAGAATACATGTAATAGGGAAGTGTAACAACAACAAAGTTTTGTGTTTTCTTTTTCTCTACAATTCTGGCTCGATAGCAAACAAGGAGGTATAACCTTGAAAGAGATTTGAATTTTTTTCTTCTCCACAGCTTTGGTTTGATAGCAAATAAAACAGTCTAACCATGATAGATCTAGAAGTTTTAAGTTTTTTCTTCTCTGAATTTTTTTTATATTTAACAGCAATTGAGATAGTGGAATAAAGATTTGTCTAGATATTAATTTTGTGAAAAGGAAGTATAGTTACGATAATAAATGTAGAGGTTTGTGAGTTGTCCTGTCTCTACCCCCACTGCCATCTCTCTGCCCCCGCCAGAGGCGAGCGAGTGCTGCGACCAGGCCGAGGCGCCGTCTTGCAGCCTGGTGTGCCGGGGCCTGTACCTGCCCGGTGTGAGCGGCACCAGAGAGATGCTGGCCGAACACTGCCAGGGCCGGGACAGGGGCGTGGACGCCTGCGTCCAGCGGAGCAGGGAGCCGCAGCATCCTGTCAACCAGATCTGTGAGCGCTGGACAATCTTTGTTTGTTTTGTTAGTAAATAATAGTGAATGTCATTTACAATGCACGGATTCAAAGTAACTGTAACGCTCTATCCGTCAATAAACATATATTTAAAAAAAAACAACAATGTACAGTATTACGTATAAACAAACAACTAAAAGTTACAGCATTGAACATCTTACCGCACATGAAATAAGAATACCAAAGATGTAGTTAAAATAGTGTGATTGGTTCCCATGACTATTTTTAAGGCTGCAGCAGCTTTTTGGAATGGACTGTAAACTGATAAGAGGACAACTTAGCACAAATGTATACGTTAAACCTTGCTTGGCTGAAGATGTGGGTGCTTTAAAAAACATACAAGTGTATGTTTCAGTTGATTTAGTCTCGGTCCTTAAAGGTTACATTTAATGGGAGTAAAAATAATGTTATAACTGTTATTAAGAATACGATTTTTTAGTATTAAGCAATATATGAATTAATATTTAGTGATAAGAATGATGGATCATAGAAGCTGCACCAATGAAACGTGACTGTAAATTGCCAACAAAACTTATCTTTGCCAAACAGCGTCCCAAAGTTGTTGGGTTTTTTTTAAAGGTAGGCCTACTTAAATATATCAATTGTAAAGTGTAATGTGTAACAATGCCAAGTAATTTATATAGCGTCTTTTTCGCGTGTTTACTAACAATGGGACTAAATGTAGTCTAAAAAATAAATGACTGATAGTCAAGTGGTTTTGGAAAAAGAGTTTTACGAAGCTTCTCTTAAGTTAGACCTTGACTACAGGTAGTGTTAAATAGAAAAATCTCACACTTTATTGATGATGCAAGCTTTTTCACCATTGTACCATAGTCTCTGGTTGTGCTATTTACTCAACATGTCTACTTCTATATTGATTACTACAACTTTTTTTAAATCTGTGTAACCCCCCACCACCATGTTCAGACCTGCACTGCTGCGACATGACAGAGGACAGCCACTGCCGTGACACCTGCAAGTCCGTCCTGCAGACAGCCATGTCCGAGGATGACCGCATGGACAGCCTGATGAAAGCCTGCTCCTTACCGTCCCTCACTGTGAGTGGACAGACAGTCTCTCTTTGTCTCTCTGTGTCTGTTTCCCTGTGTCTGTCCGTCTGTTTATCTCTGTCTGTCTGTTTGTCATCTCACTTTTTCTCACATTCTCCCTCTTATATATTTTTGCCTGCAGGTCTCTTTGTATCTTTGTGTCTCTCTCCATGTGACTAGCAATTTTTTTCAAATTTTAAACAACATAGCGATAATTTTACAGCTTTCGTCATTATTGAGGGAAGCATTTTTCCTCTACTTAATTATCTATTATCACGATTGTTCTGTTTCACCCCCAGAAACCAATCTGGCAGTGTTTTCTGACAAACGATAGGAAGACGCCGAACTCATCAACTCCCATGATGCATGTGGACAATGCCAAGCTTCTCTGCTGTAGCAAGGCCACATCTGACCGATGCAGAAATCTCTGCACAAAGGTAGCACTGGGCTGTACACTTTTCTCATCAATATTTTCTTTATTCAAATTTTGGGGGGACCAAGTTTCTAATTTTCATATTTTATTATAAAAAAAACAACAACAAAAAACAAAACCGAAAACGAAATAGTAAATATGAATGTTGTCTGTAGGATGTTTTTTTGATGTCCAAATTTAGCATTTCTTGATTTTAAAAAAGGAATGGACTAACGATGATATAAAATATCCATACTATAATTACTTTTTTAAAATCAATTTTAGTGTTGTTAAAAAAAACAATAACTATGTACCTTTTTATGGACATAAAACACATCTCATACAATATCCATTACCAACTAGACTGTTTTTAAAATCCTGAGATATAGAATATAGAAAAAAATAACAATGTACTAAATAGAGCTTTGCATAGTGAAACAAATTTTGATAGAAGTACTCATTTGTTCTACTTAAGATATATTCGTTTTCTTAGTTTTTACAAACTTTAATACATGCATTTCCATATATCTTCAGACCTACAAGAAGAGCTGGGCGTTTGGCTCTGAGTTTGAGACAAGCTGCTCTTACATCCAGCCACTGTCTAACGCAGTCGAAGCCAGCATGCACAAGTGTCTCAATGATGGTAAGTTTTATCACACATATTTTTGACAAGTTAACTTCTACTTTATAAAACGTACCTGATAGTCCTATAAGTTTTTTAAAACAAAGACTAAAATAAGAACACATTCTTAAACAGACCCCAGAATTATTTGTTGTTATTTCATCTATGGCAATCAATTTTATGACTTTTTTTAATCCATACAACAGTGAAAAATATAATTATCTTGACGGTAAACCATTAAAAAAATCTTTGTTTTCTCGTTTCCTTATAAAACCAAAGACCTTTTCTTCTGTAGGAACAGGAGAAGGGCATATTAGTTGTAACGTAATACATTTTGAAATAAAGTAAAGCCTATACTTACCAAGAGGTGTGTGTTGTTGTTTTTTTTGTGTGCAAAACTTTTAAAATGGAAAGGATCTACTCTTTGTTTTACTCCTAGCCATTGATTGTCACTGCCATGTTTTGTGTTCCTGCCTCCAGTGGAGCAACCATGCCAGGTTGGATGCTCAGGTCTGAGTTTCTGCCGGAACTTCAACTACCGGCCCACGGAGCTGTTCAGGAGCTGCACCCCTGAGGCCGACGACGCGGCGCGCCGAGTGTTCCAGTCCTGGATGAACGGCGTTATACAGCTACCCCAGATGATCATACCTGTCAAAGGTGGGGACTGGTTTCTCTCTCTCTCTCTCTCTCTCTGTCTCTCTCTCTCTTTCTCTCTCTCTCTCTCTCTCTCTCTCTCTCTCTCTCTCTCTCTCTCTCTCTCTCTCTCTCTCTCTCTCTCTCTCTCTCTCTCCCTCTCTCTCTCTCTCTCCCTCCTCTCTCTCTCTCTCTCTCTTCTCTCTCTCTCTCTCTCTCTCTCTCTCTCTCTCTCTCTCTCTCTCTCTCTCTCTCTCTCTCTCTGTCTCTCTTCTGTCTCTCTCTCTCTCTGTCTCTCTCTCTCTCTTTCTTTCTCTTCTCTCTCTCTCTCTCTCTCTCTCTGTCGATTTCGCTCCCTACTGGTTGGTCGGTGTTCAGTTTAATGTGACCTACTGAGACAGGAGTCATGGTATCCCCGTCCTGTCTCGTGTGTGGCAGCACATAAAATTGTCAAACGTCAGTCTTGGTTTTCGTCCACAATATAGTCTATATAGTGCTGATGTTGGACTTTAAACTAACTCAACTCAACTCTGCTCTATTTCTCTCCTCTCTCTCTCTCTCTCTCTCTCTCTCTCTCTCTCTCTCTCTCTCTCTCTCTCTCTCTCTCTCTCTCTCTCTCTCTCTCTCTCTCTCTCTCTCTCTCTCTCTCTCTCTCTCTCTCTCTCTCTCTCTCTCTCTCTCTCTCTTCCTCTCTCTATTTATCTATCTATTTGTCTATCCATCTATCTCTTTCTCTCTATTTACCTATCTAAACCATCTCTTTATCTCTCTCACACTCTTTCTATCTATCTAGTCCTGCTTGCCTGTTCTATTACACTCTGAATCTTTATCTCTTTTCCTCTGCCTTTTTGTTTATTGCTCATCTTCTTTCCCTTTCTCTTTTATCTAAATATTTTCTTTTCTTTTCTGCATTTTTATGTCAACAGTTTGCTACATAGTGAGTAATT
The DNA here is from genome assembly GCA_003991915.1 of Elysia chlorotica. Classification (NCBI taxonomy): domain Eukaryota; kingdom Metazoa; phylum Mollusca; class Gastropoda; family Plakobranchidae; genus Elysia; species Elysia chlorotica. The sequence goes on along the minus strand of RQTK01000272.1, from coordinate 139,609 downwards.
TTGCTCCTTTATTTGTTTAACTTAAAGATGCTTGATACTAAAGATGCTGTATCTTTCCTAAGGGAAGTAACCCAAATATTTCGTTTTTCTATTGGTAAGTTGTATGCTCTGTGATTATCCTTATGAAATGGATTTTGCAGTCCATTTATCCTTCTTTGTTCTGGATATTTTTGTAGATTTCATTACATGCTTCAAATTTAAAACTTTGTACCTAAGACTGAGTTTTCTTCCAAAACTAAACATATAGGATAACCCAGGTAGCCTAGGAGACGTTAAAAAGGAAAGAACTTCGCAACTTCCATTGAGATTTTTTTTTTCAACTAATAGGATAAAAAAATAGATTTCTAATTACTCTGTGACTGATTCTCTCCAGACATCCGCTACTGTAGGCCAGCAATGTGGAAAGCGGTTGCTTGTGCACTGGAAGTCAAACCTTGTGTGTCCCAGGCCCAGAAAAGTTTTATAAATCTGTGCAAGTAAGTGAACACACCTCATCTAATAGATATGTTGGCAACAGGAGTTTCTTTTTCTTTTTTCATTTATTTGGCTGCCTGAAGTTTTTTTTTTCTTTCTCTAAAATAAAAACTTTTTTTAAAAGATTGTTATGCGCTAAATCATTATTTTCCAGTTGTAAAATTCAAGCATTGACATTATTTTCTAACAAAACAAAATGTGTATTTATATTATACGTAGATTGTTTCATATTATTAGAGTTTCTGATAATGTTAAAAATTTTAACACAATATTTTAAAATGATTTGTAACTAGTCTATCTGAGGATGATCTCAGGTAATGCTTGTGACTGAGATAAATTGGACGGTGGACTGGAAAGGAAATGCCTACTTTATCCACTTCTTAAAAATTGATTTATGACACTCAAACATTGTGTCGTCTAATAATATTACTTGCTAGATCTATTTCTCACAAAGGCTTGGATTTTACCAAGATTTTCTGTCTGGACTATTTTTCAAAAGCACTGCAGTAATCCACACCTGCACGCCTTGCCAAACTCTGACAATCCATGTCCTTATTGAGTCAAATCTATAACAACCACCACCCAACTTTTCCTCAGGGAGGACTGTCTGAGCATCTTGAGTGAGTGTCTGGACTCCAGCAGGTTGGCGGCTCAGACAACCGTGCCTGCTCTGTGCAACACCCTCCCGTCTAGAAACACTCCTGGGGCCTGCGTGGCTCTAGAACCGTATCTCTGTAAGCTTCAACTGTTTGCAAGGCTTTGTATTGTTGAACTGTACAGGCAACATTTTTAAGAATATATGTTTTAGATTTCCATATAAATGATTAATATTATGTTATAAAGCTTTTTAAAAAAGTTTTAAAATTTCATCTAAGATTGAAATATGCAAAGAAAAGTTACATCAATATTTTAAAACAGTAGATTGGTTGACAGTAGACATTATCAACTAGGAATATTTTTTAAAATTTTTGTTCAAAATTTACTTTCTTTACAAAGATAGATCAGTAAAATAAATATGTGTTATACTCATTAGAAATGAATAGTTACTGTTTCTGAAATTTGCGATGAATACATTAAATATATCTTTTTTTTGCTTCAAATAATGCTCTTTATGCCTTTCTATCTGACTTAGATGAGAGTCCGTATGCGAGTCGTAAAAAAGAGGTGACCCATCCATGTCATCCCAGCCCTTGCGCCAGTGACGAGGTGTGCAAGGTGAAAAGAAGAAAGTGTAAACACCCTCAGTCTTGTGTGTCATATATATGTCAGAAAGGTGAGACAAACATCATGTTTCATTGTGTTGAACTGTTGGTGTATGTGGGTCTTTCCTAGTTACAAAAAAGGGGACACATTTTTTTTCATTTCATAATCCACAATCATTCAATGTTTAACTGGTAAACTTTAAAAGTGAAAATATAAATGATAATTATAATTTTTTTAAAGTGAAAACATAAATGATAATTTTGAACATTTTTCTCATTAATCAGCCCATCATGCAAGAGCAGTACCAAATTGATGACAGGTGTATTTTTTAGACAACATTCCACAAATAAACATTATAAAAGAGCCACAATAATAATTTCTTTCTTCATTGTTTAAAACTTTTATTTCTTTGCTGCTTTCCCAGCGTGTCCATTGGGCCAGCTATCCAAAGTGTGGGTCCCGCGTGGTACCAAAGTCAGGCTGCCTGACCTGACGGTAGAGTCATCCAATGAGAATGATTGCCATGTGGCTTGCCACTGTAGCAGTCGCGGCAAGATCGACAACTGTAAACACCTGGCATGTACCAGCAGAACCAGCTGCGATGTCGGACGAGGACATATTAAAGGTGACAGCCTGTGACTGTTTTCAATTAATGTCAAGTAAATTTCTGTGACTATGATAAAGCACTTTATACATACATAATAAACCCTGGATTCGGAAAAAAAAAAAAAAAAACTTAACATTCATCATTCATTTTTGTTAACCCTTTGAACCCGTAATCCCGCTGCAGGGGTATGTAATTATTTGTCAACTATCCGTAATCCCGCTACAGCGGTATCTGCCTTATTTGACTCTAGGCCGTAGTACTGCTATATCAGGATTTGGAGGGGTATGATCTAAGCGCTATAAATTTTTTGTTAAAAATATTTTTTGTTTCATGATACATTGTTTATTTTCAAGAAAAGATGAAAGATTAATAAGACAAATGATTTTCTTTTTGTCTTGCATTATTTTGTCAAACCATACTGAACCTACTTTATAATAAACAATAATTAAAGCCATCAGTAGTCCATAGTTATGTTTTTTTACTTGATTGTGATCACTCCAGAACATGGGGAGCATTTCTGGATGGGGAACATTCAGTGTGTGTGCAGGTCAGGAAGAATCATCTGCACACGGCAGACATGTAAACCCAGCAATTCTTATCCGCCATATGCAGGTAACAAATTTTTTCTTTATTCTAAGAACATGATAACTTAGTTTAATTTATCATTAGAATACCATTAAAATTTTAAATTTTTAATTTTGTTATTGTGGAAATTTTTTTTTCACAATCTTGCCTTGTTTTATTCCATGTTTGAGCACAGGCCTGACTGGCAGCTGTCCTGGAGACTACCAGCCTGTGTGTGGGCCCAACGGGAAAACTTACCCAAACTCGTGTGTAGCCAAGTGTGACGGGGTGAAGCAAATCGTGGCTCACATGGCCTGTAGTGAGATGGATGTCTGCTCAGACAAACCTTGTCCCCCAAATCATCGGTGCGTGCCCCGCCCTCAGATATGCCTGAATGACATGAAGGGAGACAATTGTCCTCAGTATGAGTGTGGTAAGTTACTGGGGGTTTTTTCTTTGAACTTTGTGGTGTAAACTTTTAAAACATGTTTTTTTTCAGACATACTGAAGAGGGAGTAATTCCGTCGTCTATAACCTCATATTTAAAAAAAGCATTGTTTTATTTTGATTTCCACTGTATAAGTTTTTTATGGATCTAAAGCATTGTTACATTTTTCCATCTGAATTTTTCTTAAATGGGGTTTTGAACAATAGTTAAAAGCATTATATATAAAATAATAAATACCAGCTATCATGCCGGTAAATATAAAAAAAAAATTAATAAGTAAGTTGAAATTCGTTATTACATTATTCCATTTTCAGTGAGTGAGAGCGGAAGCTGTGCTGCACACCACCATGATCCTACGTGCAGCAGCTCAGCGGAGGAGTTTTCCAACACGTGTATGCTATACAGCCACAGGAGAACTCTGGGATACCGAGGTCATTGCCAGGTATGGAAACATGAGGACACCATAGTGGATATCTTTGGCACCATTAGACAGAAAAAATTTGTATTTTTTATTATCAGTGCAAGTGATGGTTTATTGATAGTGTGTTGAAGATCATCCTTTCAGTCTTTTTTGAATACATGGAGAGGGTATATTATGGTACCAAAGTGAGTAAAATCCAATCCAACTCCACAATCTCCTTTCAAAGTGTTACCATTAGTTCCAAAGAAAAAAAAAATTTAACTTCCCTTTCAATTCTTCATTTTCAGTTCTAGGATATTTTCTTTTCCTTTCATAAAATTTATATCCATTGTTATCAGTAGAAATCAGAAGAAGAAAATTCATCAAAATCATGTGATCAAAACATTTTATATTTTTTAAGGTAGGCACATTGCTATGTATTCAAGTGCATTGCACTCAATTGTCTGAGGAAAATTTGTATTACGCAAATTAGATATCAGTCATTATGACATTGTTTATGCACACGCTAATACCGGCTTAGATTCTGGAATGTTCGAGGGTATACTCGAAGACGATTTAGGCTTCAAAGAGAGGGATGATTAATGTTAATGATTATGTGAGCCTGAAATAGGGACCTTCTTTATCAAGTCAACGCCACAATGATGTTTATTGAAATAATCTTATCATTTCCTATTTTAACTCCTTGGAAATAAAAGTAACAAATTATAGTAATCTGTAATGGTTTCTGCATAGAAGAGAGTGAAGGCTACGGACTGATATTTCAATATCCTATATATTCATGGGCTCATTCATGAACATTTATTATCTGAACTTTGTATGTTCACCACAGGGTGGGTGCTCCACCACTGGTGTGGTGTGCGGCCACGATGGAGAGACGTACAGCAGTGAATGTGCAGCTAAGGCAGCCAGAGTCACCATAGACTACTTTGGCATCACACACCGAAAGCCGTTGAATTGTCCAATGGTGAAGTTTGTGGTTGAATTTTATTTCATTATATTTTTATATAATTTGACATATATTTAGAAGTTTGTGATTATGTAAATATAACATTCATTTGATTCGCCCAGGGGTTACTTATTAAGGTTAACTTGGTATATACTCATTACTTATTTATGTCACAATTGGATATTCTATCTCGATGCTCAGATGGCAGTGTGGCTAGAAGTGTAACCTGTTCCCAAGTGAGCTGTCCAGTTCTGCAGCCCTTGAACTGTGAGGGAGTTATGCCCCCTGGGGCTTGTTGCCCAGTTTGTGGTAAGTTACTAGTAAAGTTATCTTGTTTTGGAAGTATGGACTTCAAATTTAGACATATTATGCTTTCACAACCAACATTGCACCCATGACAGGTTTTTTTTCAAATAATACTCCCTATTCTTTTTGGGCAATCTCAACTATGTGTTCAACCTTTTTGCTTTTGCAACGTTCTTTGATTTGGAAGTGTAAGATTGCTGATGTTGAAGTTTTACCATAAAATAAAAAAGAATAAGCTGCAAAAATTGTGTAGTTGTCTTATATCTATTGCATGTATTATTATTATGGCATCACGGAAAATCGATAGTTAACTGAAATTATATTACTTTTTTCCTTCATAACTAGATATGCAATTTTTTCTTTTCTTTTTTTTTTTGATGCAAAGCATCCCAGTTGAAAATTCTCTGGGACCCTCAACAAATGAAAACCACAGCGCGCCATTTCCGCTCTCGGATAATCTCCTCCAGTGATGTGTTAGCTGGTCTCTCCGACCACATCTCGGTGCCAGAGTGTGATGTGTTTGGATTTGTCAGCGTCAGTGGAGAGCTGGTGGTCATTGTAGCGTCAGTGCTGTCACATCCGACAGGCTTGCAGGTAGGCTCAATGTGCTACTTAGCCTGAAAAATGCTTCCTGGCTCATGCAATTTGCAGAACTGAAAATGCACTTTCTTCAAAGAGTGATGTCAGGCTTGTATTAGATGAAACTTTAAAGATGCTTAGTAGTTCACTAAGTTGTTGGTAAAAAAAAAAAAGTAAACTCAAGATGTTGTCACATAAACATTATCAAGAGATTTTTGCCATAATAGTTTAGCCAGCTCCAGATCAAAGGAGATATGACAAAATACTGATGATTCATATCATGATAAAATGATACTCTAAATATCTTTTCACAGTCATTTTTACTATCTGTCTAGGAACCATGTTTAGGAAGCCAAATGCCATAATTTAACAGTTCGGAAAAGCAGTATTTGAAAAAGATAACATTTTCTCTTTTTATTCAAAAGAGTTATGAACATGTAAGGTTGTTTTTTTGTGTTTTTTTTGTTTTTTATATTGTGCATTTTTAATTATTGAAAGAGTTAGTAATGCATGGCATAAAAGAGACCAGTACTTTTTGAAGCATTCAGAAATTGTAACTTAATGTTTTCTGTTGCTAGGTGGAGGCGTGTCAAACGGAGGCAGAAAAACTACATAACCTGGTTAAGTATGGCAGCCCAAATCTGTCATCTTACTTGATATTATCACCCCTAGTTCTTTCTTCGTTGGAACGCTCTCGTGTTACACTCAAAGTTGCACAGAACCGGAGCTTCATCTCTGACTCGTACAGCAACCACCACACTAGAGGGGGCTCGAATGGCATCTCGTTGCAAGCTGTGTCGAAGACTTTATGGGCTTGCCTCGCTACTTCTTGGGTGATACACAGGTTATTTGTAACTTTGATAGTATTGTGACAATAGGCTGATATTGTTTTAAATTTTACGAAAAAAAGATTTCATGTTTTTATTTGCATGTGGAAAGTATATGAGTGGAACGATGACAGTTTCACAGTTTTACAATCTTGGAAAATATTTGAATTTTGTTCATTTAGAAAACAAGAGGTTGGCTAGGAATTAAAGTTTAGAATACAGTTAGTCTTTTCCTTGGATGTTTGTTGATAGACTGTTCAAAGTACCCAAATGATCATTCCGTAAGAATAAATAAAAATCGGCCAACAACTTGAATCTGAGATGGCTGGCATTTTGGAAACCATTCTGGTGGGTACATTGGAATGATGGTCTAGGCTATTTAAATTTGATCAAAACTGAAATTATTAACCATGTGCTTTAAATTTCTTAAGATTTCAATAAGTGGGCCTCAACAAACCCACACTTATGATTGAAAGTCAGATGTGTGTAAAAGGCTGTAAATACTGAGTAAGGTTTATACCTTGTTGTATGTTGTGTATTCTTAATCAAACCTGGTTGTGAAGAGTTGATTGTATTTTGTTATAGTTATGTGGCAAGAGATTGGAAGCTTTCAGATGAGAACAAGGTAAAAAATTTTTAATTCCTCTTAAGTTTCATTATTTTTCCTCTAATGATACAGCAATTAATTTCAACCCTCAATTTGATCCTAAAAGATAATCAAACCTTGAAAAGTTGAATGAATTTAGACATATAAAAATTTACATTGACATTTGATTTAATTGTATAAATCAATATTTTTTATAATCTGCAAAGAGGCAGCAAAATAATAATTATCTTTAAATTCGGATTGTAATAAAAAAAAAAAAAAAAAAACGTTTACAGATTTCTTGGTGAAGAGTTAGTCAAAACAAAAGGGTCATGCTGAGCCCATGAAAAAATGTGGGTTTTTTTGTTTTTTTTAAATTAAATATCTAAAGAATTGGGGCCTAAAGTTTATTTATACCATAAAAAATCAAAAGCAGGGTTAAGATTGTGGAAGTCCTCAGAGGGGGGCTCTACTTGCATCAAGATCTGTGCTTTTGGCTAATTCCAAGTCGTTAATCTCTTGCATCTACCTCCAGGGCTAGCTAGAATGCCTCTTTATGTTACAATACTTAAAAATCGTATTAATTGTGATCCTCTTGTTCAAAAATTGCAGATGCAATCATAATGTCAGAGGGGTTAATTCCAAAAGTTTTCCCTTTTCCAAATCTTCTTTGGTATCTGCATAATACTGACGAGAGTGTTTCCTGTATAGTGAATTGTCACTGAATATCACAAAGTTTACATGGTAATTGAGCTTTAACTTTTTGTATTTTATGATGGCTGTTTGATTTCCCTCGCCATAATACTGTGAAATTAATACTGTAATAATTATGCTCATAAAATGTGATACTGTTTTCATATTCATTTGATTTTCATGCACTGCTGCATTTTCTTATTTTCTTTTTTGCTTAGTTTTGGTGGGGGGTTTTTTTGTTTGTTTTTTTTTTATTGTTTTCGTAAGCAAGCACATTTCCTAACCAAACATTTTTTTTTTTTTTTTTGGGGGGGGGGGGGGGGTGTTTGTTGTTGTGTGTGTTGTTGTTTTTTTAAATTATTGCCAACTTTAGGTGTTATTTTTTTATCAAGTGTTATGAAAGTATTAGTTGGCTAAAGAAAACCACTTGTTTGGTTAATGTGCTTGCGTTTAGAGATAAAGAAACCAGTGATTTATTGATTTGATCTGATCATATTTATTGGATTTTGAGTGTCATATCAGCATCATAAAATAATGTCAACCAAAGCTCACTAAAATGTCCTATAATAATTATTCTGTTTCACATCTTTTTCATTGTCTAAGCTCTGCATTGACTCATTCAGATTATAAATAAAACTACTGATTCTATGTCTGATTACCTATTGTGTATTAGTACATGTAAATAATTTTATAATTATGAATATAAATTATAATTGTGTGCTGAATTTGATCTAGAGCTCTTTTTTTCCGCTTCTCCTACTTCTTTTCTTTCTGTTTTGCTTTTTTTAAAGATGATCATCAACTTTTAAAATAGAACTTTGGTTTCAACTTGATATTAGATCATAATGTTATTATGAAAGTTTGCCATTTCTGTACTGAAAGGGTTAGAGATTAGCAAATCTTAACCCAAAGCCTTCTAGTCATTTTTATACTTTTCATAATTTTAATTGGAAAAACAAGACCTTACAATGTTCTAGACCTTGTATGTAAAATTGTTTTAACACTTAAGAAACTGGCACATATTTGCACATAACGAAATGAGTGATGATTACGCACATAAGATATTCGTTGCATGCAACTCTTTCATTGATTCAACAATGGCCTCTGATTACAAAATTTGCAATGTACTTAATTGCCTTATAAATTTGCATTTTAAAATTTTTCTTTCCTACACTGAGAACTGATTTATCAGCTTTCTCAAGATTATTTTGTGGATTGTTCTAATTTAATACTTATCTATGTTATGAGGTGGCTTGTGAAAAATAGGCTCACGGTTAAATTAAATCATTTTTTAGATACTAGTGCCATGTTAAAGCTTGGCTTTTTCTCAATGTGTATCAAAATTGAATTGTGAATTTCGCAAATATCTGTATTGTTGTTTTTTTCCTAACAGCTTTGCTGTTCTAATGTTAGTAAAGTCAGTATTAACTAAAATACTTTTTTCACTTTAAGACCATAATTATAATTATTAATAAATCCAATCATACTCCTAGGCCAACACACATTGATCATCTTATCTCTGCTCCAAATTAGGGGAACCTGTTAGTGTCTAACTGAAATGTAATTACAATGTGATGTTTGAAAACTTAAGACCAGACAGATAAGGAAAAAAAGAACAACATTCAAAGATGGATATTAGATTTGGTAAGGAAGATTTTGAAAAAGGGAGGGAGGAAAGAGAGGAGAGAGAGAGAGAGAGAGAGAGAGAGAGAGAGAGAGAGAGAGAAAGAGAGAGAGAGAGGATGTGCAAACATCAGGCACCAGTACATCAACTTGTCTATGCCGAAATGACCTCCTCTGTCATGAAGCTAGATTTCACCAACCTAGTGACTACCCTTAGGCTACTGTCTTGTGTCTGTATTGCAAATGCATGGCTCTTACAGTCTTAGTCACTACCTCAGGATTTTGGTGGAGATTAATATTTTTCTGAATATGCGACAGTAAATCAAATGTCCCCCTTTTTTTTTTTAAATTTGCGGTTACATGTGTACATGTTCATTACTTTTTATGTGCCATATAATATAAATGGAGAAATGTTTGAAAAATTAAAATTGAAGAAGAAAACCGGAGCAAAGCAGGATTCTTTACTTAAAATTTTTTTTTTTAACAATCTTGCTATTAAAAAAATCATCATAATTCAGATATTCATTATTTCATGAAGCGATCATTATTTGGGGAATAAATTTGTATTTTAACAAAAAATTTTATTTCAAAGAATGATTTCCACCATGGCTTAGTAACTTTATAATAAGTTGACTTATAAGGTATGCTCTTGTAAAATATATTAAAAGAAGCGACTTGTACATTTGTTTTCCAGAACAGTATTGTGATGAATTTGTTTTGACAAAATCTAGAATGGCATTCATGGGGTTACAATAACTCTTATTTAATTAACCAAGTCATGCTAAGTCATGGAGTTGTCAACATTGCAATAAAGTTACATGTAGAAGGATTGCTTTTTCTCCTTAATGTCTAGCTACAGAGAGTGAAGTGTACAAGTCACATCCACTATGTAATTAACTCTATCACTATGAAAACATAGCCGATAAATACATTCTGAATCCCTAGTAGCTACTTTATATTTGCTCTGATGCTATATATTAAGAATTTCATTACTCAACATTCAAAATGTAAATCACTGTTGAAACAGCCTTTGACATTGTTAAAAGAAACTCGGTTTGAATGGTAGAACAATTCATATATAATATTGTTTGGCAAATTCAATGTTATTTTATCAAATCTTAAGTCTGCTAAAGGACCAACTCTAGTTAGGGAATGATGGCTCTGGCTCAATGTGGTTGAAAATGATTATTATTTAATTTTTTTCCATATCATGAAATAATTGTTGAACTTATAGTAAATATTTTGCCTCTAGGCAAGCAATGTATATTTAGTGTTCATTTTTTATTTTGCTTTGTATGTGTGTGTGTGTGTGTTTCTCATGCCTGTTGATTTGAGTAAGGAATTAAGTTATTTCATGCTAACAATAAGGTAATGACTCCAGTAAAACTTCGAAAAAATATCAGACAACTAAGTAAAATATATTATACTTTAAAATAAGTTGAAAAATCAAGTGTTAAGGTAATTAATAATAAAAACAAAAACTTTTTCTCTTGACTAATATGTACTGATCCTTGTACATTTCAAGTCTAAATATTTTATACGCATTATCAATTAAATATCCTAAGACCATATGAAAGTAATGAAGCAAGAGCAAACAACAAAGAAAGTAACAAAACGCAATGATCCAAATATTTATTGTTTAATGGAACTTGCATTCTTCAAGCACAAAACAACTTCTGTAAGACACACACACAATTATAGAATTTACCTTCATCACAACAGAGCAACATAATTTGAAAATGGGTACATCATTATAATAATTTATATAGCATGTATACACGGCTAAACCACAGCTCCTATATTCTACATACATAATACTCATAAAACGAGTTTGGCTTTCTATAAATGTCAACTGAAATTGAAATCATAAAAATCAGAACAACATTCCGACTTATAATTCAATTATTTTCTCTTAAAATTAAAACAAAATGAAAATACATTTTAGATCAAAAGAAGGATGGAGTAAATAGTCCCACCTTGATGGATGATACTTTGCTTTGACGTCAAGTTCAACTAAAAAATTACAGGTCTTCAGGCAGGTAAAGAGGAGACAGAGGAAAGAAAGAAGAAAAAATACAAGAAGAATAATTCAAAAAACGAAAAAGTTGAGAGGAAATAAAACAGATAAGAAATAAAAATATAGGTGTCAAAGCTACACAATTTCTCATAACTTATATATTTTAGGTTCCCATTCATACAAGAAGCAATTATGTAAACACTGATCCTTTTGTTCCACACATCTTAATTATCACATCAAGGCATTACGATGATATGTACATGTTTCATATGCTTCCCGTCTGTATAAGGCTAAAATGAGGCCTCAAAATTAAGCAAAAATTTGTTGTAATCTGCAAGTATTCAAGCACTATTGCTGGCACTAACTAATTGTACCCTTCAGAAATAAAATTTTGGTTCCCATTTTTTATTTCAAGACCAAAGGCATGTTATTTTATTTCAGGGCTTTAAAAAAAATTCAAAAGCATAATATCCTTTTGCTTTATTAACAACCTAACTATATTTATCCACAGTGAAGAAGCAAATTTTTATTTCAATCTAAGAAAATTCACTAGCCATACACACTATCTTAGCTTTTAGTATGAAACCTTTTTGTCTATATTTATTTTCTCTTTCTAATTCTGCTCTGGTGAACAATAATTTCATAGTCACTATTCCTGATGTAATAAAAGTGGCTTCTAGAGTTGACACTCTTGCGTGGACACAAAAAGCACACAAAGCCAAATAAATCAACTTTCAATATAACTCTCAAAAATATATTGAAAAAACTATGGTAAAGTTGATTAAAGAAAACTTTTTTCAACAATTTGTATGCAAGAGAGAAGTTAATTAAGAAAAATTACTTGCTATATTTCAATTTTTAGATCTAAAGTTCAAAAAATGGAAAACAAAATGAACTAAGAGTATCAGCCAAACTAGAAAATGAATTCTGTAGTAGTTAAGATCCAGAGAGTAACATTTGGCATTCACTGCTGTATTGTTTCCCATGAAAATGCAGCTGTTTCTTATGGCCTTGCAAACATCATACATGTACTTAACTAGACCCTTCATGAATTAAAAAAAGCAAGTAGTAAAATAATAATGATTGTATTAGTTGTTTTTTCCCCTTACAGATAAAGTTCTTTCTACACACACATTTTACTGCATGAAAATATTTCTTTTTGTATTTCATATGAATCATAACTTTGAAAAATAAACTTCTCTGAAGAGTTGGCTGAGACAGATGATTTTATATATAGCTGCTGCTTTTGTGCACTGGGAAAAACCAGACTTACATTGAAGTCTGCACGACAGTATGGATTGCAATGAATAAGATGATGAAATCTACACATGAGATTAAATTAAGTAAAGTCAAACAACTTAAATCGAGTAATTCACTTTACACGTATAATAGTTAAATTTTAAAAAGACAAAGAAAAGAAAAGCACCATCAGGTGATTTCAAGCAAACACAGGTGAACAGTTGAATTATCCCACAAAATGTTAAAACACAATAATAATAAAAAAAAACATTTGAGAATCTTTTTTTAAAATAAGGAACGTTGTAACTGGTAAATCATATTCTGCTCAAGACAAAAGATTCTGCAATATTGAATGAATGACATGAGTTCATATAAGTATTCAATTGAAAATTAATTTTTTTTCGCTCCTCTCTCCTGAAAGCACAAGAGAGGCTGCTGGGAGCGCGGCAGGCTGACACTATCAGGCTTGGATGCTCTGCTTGGACGACGGGCCATCCAGGGCCTGGGGCACTCCGTTGATGCTCTTGGACTTGAGGACTCCGTCCTCCTCTATCATCACCGTCTCCTGGCCGTTCTCCACCACTCTGGAATTATAAAAACAGGAACCATTAGATCTATTGCAGCAATTAAAATCAGGAGACAGATTTGCTCCAACAATAAAAACAATGACTCATTATCATCTATGGAGCAACATTAAAAAACAGGAGCCATAAGTCTGCCCCAACAATCAAAAACAGGAGCCAATAGATCTGCTCAAAAATGTGATTAGATATCCTGTAACAATCAAATGCAGAGTTGTTAGATCTAGGAGGACAAATAAGAACAATTTTAATTACATCTGGGGTAACAATAAAAAAAAACTAAAAAAACTTGGGGTCATTTTATCTTCTGCAAGAATAAAAGATAGCATCTGCTGCAACATGCAAACCAGAAATTAGATTCTGATACTATTGAAGTCCACCTATGACTAACTTGATGACTTTAGTTCAATTTTATGGCCTATGATAAAAACTATCTCAAAAAGGTGTATTATCTTAATCATTATTCATTTATCAACTCACTTAACAAGCTTAATTTTTTTTTCTTTTCACAAACCTTTTGATTGGATCAACCGTCTTGACAATACAAATAAAACTTTCTTATTTTTTTATGGTCCATTTATAGTTTTAACTTCTCAGTATCAACAATCTCAATATATATTAAGAGTGAGGAGAAGGGCTTAGATATCATCAATATCAGAAAAAGAAAAAACGTTACATGATTGTTCTTCTCAGTTACAAAAAAATGTTAATAGGAAATGTAATATTAAAAAACTGTAATAAGAAAATGTGATATTATGTCTATAATATGAGGATACCATCTAATATCTAACCTATAAAAGGAATTCACAACACTCATGAAACTCAAATGGGGAGAGGAAGCAAGGAGGGGTAATTGAGACTAACAAGCCCAGCTATTGAAACACAGGTACCAGTCCTCCTCTAACACTTTGTTTAAAGTGAATAAAAGATAACAGCATAAAATCTTACTTTTTGGTGACTATGCGCTTGCCGTTGACCATTTTAGTGGACGTAGATGTGGATCGGAAGTTACCTCCCATGGTGGGACCCCCGAAACTCGTACTGGAGAACTGGGTCATCCTGGGAGAGAGGGGAAAAAATATGGAAATGTGAGTGTTAAAAACAGACAGTAATTCATCACAATAGTTTTCAGCAGTGGGGAGATGAATAGGTTTAGTCCACAAAAATGTGTCTTCTTTGTTTACACATTTTATAGAATGTCAAGGCACGGGGTATTTAACAAAAATAAGATTGGCCATCTTATGTGGAGCTTTCCAATACTCTTGATTCTTTGTCAATGATGATAACGATTTAATAGATTTCACCTTATATAAGACACTATACTATAGTAAGCTAGATTTGCAATGGGAAAATCATTAAGGCGTCCGTTTTGTTGTTGTTGTTGTTGCCTTTCTTAATATGGATAGTTTTCTTTGAGTTCAGATAAAAATTTTCTTTAAAAAAATGAATTACCCGGTACACTAAAACAACAGCCAACAATTGAGGGTAAATTTAACATTTACTATATTTTGCTTCAAAAATCTTAGATGTACAAGACTTGTCTTTAATGTTCTTATACGATAGAAACACAATATTTTATTTAAGCAATCTGTTTGAAAAGAACAGCTAAATTAAAACACAAAACAAAAACGAAAATAATTGTAACAAAGACTTTAAATAGATGAGAAGTTAACCATTTTTTAATATGTATTATGCGATGAGAAATTAAAAAGGTTCTCTACACTTTTTGGCCTTTGAGAAAAAATGCAAGTACGAATTTTGATCAACACAGATTTATAACTAGGCCATTAATAATAACTTATATGTTAATTTATAACTAAGAGTCAATCCCTGCAGTCATTATTTTGATGATTCTTTTTTGATTATTTCATGCTGCCCTCTCTAATTTTACCAAAAATGCTGATAGAACCGTTTGTATGTCTCCTCACAGTTAATAGATTTATTTAAGAAACTCCCCTTTAGTACGTTTTTTAAAATTAATTACGAAATGATAAAAACAAAATTTTAAGATCAGTTTCCAAATTAACACTTAACAACAATATCACCAACTCTCATGTCACTGCATTGTTAGTACAAGATATTAGTCATGATTATCATACACTCTGGTACACCCTTGGAGAGACTGGAGTGTTAGATATTAGCTGTTTGCACTACACAAGTCAGCAGTATGGTCATAAAGCCACAATATGTTTTTAGTGAGTCTCAAACAATCAGTTTCTACTTTTCCGGTATTTCAGTTGATTAACTGTTAATGGCTAGGAGTTGATAATGATGTGATATAATCTACTGCGCATGTTGGCTTATCTTTATATGCTAGAATATCTGTGTGAAAGTACACAGTGGTAACTAATACCAGCTTGAAAGTCTTTTTTATTAGATATAATTGAAAACAAGTCTTTCTTTTACTGGTCACCACTACTCTGAAATCGCTAATAGTCATTTTGATGAGATATCTTTCCCTACAAAGTTAAGTATTGGTCTTGGTTGGTTTGATCACGTGTTCATCAAGCCAAATTGATTGACAAACCAGGATGTTTAGAAAGCGGTTCAAATAACAATTCGACAGTACACATGATCCAAGGGAGACAAATATAGGATAAGTCTGATATCAGGCTTGCTTCGCGGCAGTGGATACAATTCTAAGCTTTCATTCAGTAAAAGGGCTTAATTGTGCGATCCTGTAGCAGTGCATTACACTTTGGGCTTTACGGATAAAAGAGACTGTGGCAAACATTCAGTTTATTATTTACAACTTTGCCTTGCTGAGATTTTTTTTAAAACATTGGTAGCAACTACATAAGCTCAAACGTTGGTAGCATCAAAGGGCGCGAAATAGAAATGTTTTTCTAATCATCATATAATTATCACAAAGATGCAATTGCATTTTTAAGTCAAATTTCGTCTGATTTGTTCTCATTCATTGTTTGTCCTCTTTTGTTTTGTGCTGATGTGTGTGTGTGTGTGGGGGGTTCATATTTATTGACTGTATTTATAATTGGGTGTGTTAATTGTAGAGGGAATTCTTTCGCGATGAATGAAAGAAGAAAAGCCAAGTTAGAAAAAAGAGAAACCATAATATAGTTGCTTCATACTTTTATAAAACAAAGACGTGTATATTGAGAAGTGGTAGCAAATCTAAAAACTAAAAAGTAATAATTAATCAAAGGGAATAAGACGTCATGATAGACATAAATTATATTTTTAATTATATTTTTATTTTATTTTTAAAAATGTCATTAAGAATTAAGAAACCAAAGAATATTGTTTAATAATAAGTTTTAAAAAAATATTTATGTTTGGAAGAACAAGAAATAAAAGACTTATAATGTTGTGACTGATTTGAATTATTTTGAACATACTGATTACCAAACGACTATTCAAGAATTACGAAGAAAATTTCAAGGCCAAGGGGTTGAGACTGTCAAACACTTGGAGGGAGTCTCCACCATCATACCAGGCTTCGTAAAATTAGCATATTCAGAACTATTTAACTAACAGAATGAGGGGGAAAGTGGGGAGAGAGAGAGAGAGAGAGAGAGAGAGAGAGAGAGAGAGAGAGAGAGAGACAGAGAGAGAGAGAGACAGAGAGAGAGAGAGAGAGAGAGAGACAGAGAGAGAGACACAGTCAGAAATACCGACAGACAGAAGAAGCGGCCGGACTTTTTAAATATTTAATGTTT
>RQTK01000272.1:83792-122486 GCA_003991915.1 Elysia chlorotica | reverse complement strand
AGAGACAGAGAGAGGGGGGGGAGAGAGACACAGTCAGAAATACCGACAGAAGAAGCGGAGGGGGAGACTTTTTAAATATTTAATGTTTTTTGTCTTTAGATCCTTGATCTAGCTTCATGTCAGCAGAAAGAAGGGCGAAGGAAAAGAAAAAGAGAAGACCATAAGAGTTGGTTAGCTTTCAACGTCAGCACTATATTAATAGGCTATATAATTGACGAGCCCCAAGACTAACGTCTGACAAGTTTACGTGCGGCCACTCGGAGACAGTGCGGGGATACCAAGACTCCTTCCCAGCCGATCACATAAAACCGACAGCGACCGAATTAGTAGGGCTCGAACTACGGACCGTCTGAATCGAAAGCAGATGTTCTACCCCAGGGCCACCGCGATCCCCGAAGAGCATATGCTCACAGAGTATTCGTTTTTAACAACCATCTATCTTCTTCTTTCCCTAATTTTCTTCGCCAAAAAATAATAGTAAAAATATGCCCTAAGGGTAAAACTAAAACTATCTGAAATTTATCGCCCATAGAGGGTTTGGTGAGACTCATTGAGTGACGTGTGCTGCAAGCATGGCTGGGTTTAATTTACAAAAACACGAGAGAGAAAAAAGGGTTATCATCATCATTATTTTTTTAATATGGCGTGGTGCATAATCTGAAAAAAATAGCTAAACTGGCGACTTATATATTTCATCAAGCGATCTCGTACGAGTTACCTGCCTGACTCATCAGGATGGATACGCGTGTGTGTGTGTGTGTGTTTGTTTTGTTTGGTTTGTTTTTGGTGGGAAGATTAAAAGGGATAATTTCTTATTCTCAGCTTGTACATAAATAAGTTAGGGAAATGGTTTACTGAGGAAGAATTGTCGCTCTACCAAGTCGGTTCATTTAACACATTCTGAAAACCGCATGAATGTTTAAAAGCGTACGTTGGATAAATGAGGGGATGGGAATTCGCAGGGTGAACTGTGGTAAAAGGGGAGGGAAGTTTCAAGGTTCAGACATCTGTTGCCGATACAATAACATGAAAATGGTGTAATCTTGTTGAAAACGTTCTCAGTAATAAGCACAATACCATCGGTAGTTACGGTTAAATTGTACATGGTCCTCCTTCTTCTGTATGTACCCGATCTATTACAGACATCGGCGATCATGTCCCTTCTTGGTTAGACAACTTTTAAAGGTAGTAAGTTATTCGTTGAATCCAAAAAAACTTCTGAGTTATATTAAATCTATAAATGGTTTAAAATCATTAAACTAAATTTACTGTGACATTTAAGTAAGATGATGCATCCACCAGGTGCCCTGAAGCGCAATGCCCATCTTCGTTCCAGAACAAACTACACAAAAGCGTATACATCCATATATGTATTATATTCGCCTCCCTTCACCAAACTTGCAGAGATACATGAATATTAAGAATAATAAAACCGGTAGTCTATTGTGTATGAGGGAGTGATATCGAGCTATGAGGATGTCGAGGTGTGAGGAAAACAGCGCCACTTCAAAGTGGGACTGTCTTTCTGGACAATGTAGGAGCAGAAAAGTGTAACATGGGGCTTAAGTATTCTCGAACCATCAGGAGGACAGTAGACTGTGGAAGGGAATTGGTTATGAAAGCAAATCAATAAAAATTCGGACTTACCGACTATGGGTTTAGCAAGAACCAGAACAAATGCTTAAATTCTCAAACCATTGGAAGCAGATTGAACTAGTGCGGCAAGTTGATTCAGATGTTGAGAGGCGCAATGGGGAGTGGTTGTTCGGTTGGAACATGCACACAAGATGCAAGCACGGGTGACGCTGCAGCACAATCTACACGACCAAGTGACAATGCACTAGAATGGGGTAGCAGTGCCGCCTTTTTTCTTACATTGTGATTTTGCTCAATAAAGTTACAAAACGAAAGTTTGGGGGGGGGGGGATATAAAGACCCTTTTTCTTTTGGATTCATCATTGTAAAAAAATTAAGATCAATACAATTAATCATTAAGTAGGTGATGTTCGAAGATATTTCACGAGTGTGTTCTTTTTTGGCTTCGCTAGATATACGACTGCATCCCCAACACACGCTGATGTTTTACATGCCGTCACATTATGTAGTTCCCGGGGTGCTCATTGACTCGATAGTCGTAACTAGTGTGGGTGGAGGGAGATGTACGGTGAAACTAGAACTGAACGGGTCCTTCAAAATACACAAAGTTACCTATTTCATTACATTATATGGACCTTACATAACAAACAGAAAAAGGAATATGTAATGGAGACTTTGTAAACATCAGACTTAGTTTTTAGACGATCAATAATTAAACAAACCATTTTGTTCCTTTCTGAATAACCTGCACAGATGTCTGCAGGTGTTGATAACTTCCATGTGTTTACGACGGCACTATTGCACAACATTGAGTGTTGAAGAAACGGGCCACTCGAGGCTTTGAGAAATTGTATAAAGTTTACTCAGCCACTTCATAACGATCTCTTTTTTGAGGGAAGGTTTACACAATGAAATTCGCTAAAAGAACTGAAGGTTTTGATCCGTGTCCAGATTGCGAATATTTATATTTTCTATTTTACCTAGCCCCAAGAAAACGTAAAGGCCGTCATATACAATGTCCAAAGAAGAGACAAATACTCGAGTTGACGGAATTCACACTTTTGCGCTAATGTTTAAAGATTGCGAAGCGTCTTGATGGGTTTTCGAATGCTTCATACTTTTATAAAACAAAGACATGTATATTGAGAAGGGGTAGGAAAGCCAAAAACTAAAAAGGGATAAATCAAAGGGAATAAGACGTCATGATAGGCATAAATCATATTTTTTTAAATGTGATTAAGAATTAAGAAACCAAAGAAGATTGTTTAATAATAATAAAAAAAAATATTTATATTTATGTTTGGAAGAACAAGAAAAAAAGACTTATAATGTTGTGACTGATTTGAATTATATTGAAACATACTGATTACCAATCGACTATTGAAGAATTACGAAGAAAATTTCAAGGCCAAGCCGAGAGGTTGTAGGGCCCAGTGTCTACTACACAAAAGTGTTATACAAAATGCCATGGCACTGGTGTCAGGAGCCACTCCATTCCAGGCGGGTCGGGAGGGTCGGGAGGAGGAGGAGGGGGCAAAGAGAAAATTTCGATAATTGAGAAAGACAGACAAAAGAATTTAAAATCTTTTAAGTTTGTTGTGTTTATTACGTCATTGTATGTAACGAATTCTATGACGTAACGAAGTTTTGGAGATGGCCGACTGACTTCACTATATCCGAAGTCCACTTTTCACTTGCGATAAGGGGGGTTTCTTCTCTGAGGACTCTCTGTTATCTCGCTCCTCCGTGAGTTTCTACACACTGTTCACAAACTTTAATACATTTGCCGTAAAGCTAGGCACATGAAAATACAATGACTCGATAAAATTAGTATTACTCACATCGATGTGCTTTCGTCAATTTTATGATTCCTTTACTGCTAATGCAAAAAAGACAGGCCTATGCTCTAGCCCAATCAGCAGATTCTAAAAAAAAAAATACAACTATCACGTAATGTTGTTTACGTCTTTTGAGAAAAAGAAGTCATCCCCATTGAACTGAGGTTTATATTTCAATGCTCGGAGTGGGTGTCTTATCTCGGCAGTCAAGAGCTTGGGCCCAAACTGAAAGGGAGAAGAAAATTACTGACCACGATTCTGAACATTGATTCCACCAAAGTCTTGATCATTTTTTAAAATGAGATAAAGTGTAAAAGCACCACAATTTATATAGTATTGTTCTGTTTGGTGAATGTTTGGCATATTTTAAGCCCCAGAACAGCTTTGGATCCTAAAAATTCTCTCGAGTTGTACTTGACCCATTAGGGGGCCATTGCGACCCCCTGAACTCCCACGGATTTCGCAATCGTGGAATTGATGCTCAACACACGCCATTGGTTTGTTCTGGTTGAATTTGTTTTCACTCCGATAATGAAGAGTACGGTATGTCTAGGAAATGTATGTCGCTTTGTGTGCCATTAATGAATAATAATTTGCAAAAGTGAAGACGCTGTTGCCTAGGTATATTCATTAAAAAAAAACACAGCACAATAGATATTGTGTTGTGCGATTCAAATTTACAGTTGCTAAGAAATACTTTATCACAACAAATAAGTTACTCTAAATTCATGTCTTCGTAAAAAAAATTGCCTTGAGCTAAATTTGTTCAGACATGCACCAAGACCTTATGAAAGTGATGCTAACTTTTACCAGTGGTACGTGTATTCCGTTAATGTAAATTGTCAAGTTTTAATGTAATTCGACTAGTATTTTGTTACATAATAATTCACATAACAAAAAAGGTACATTGACCTTAATTTATCATTCAACTTTTCTTTCACGAAATTCTTTGGCGATTTTGAGGTTTTATTTAGGCTCAATTTTGAAACTATAATATGACCCTAATTTTTTTTTTGCAGATAGTCTTTAGCCTCTACTTTTTCCACCATTCTCAAATTATATAACCTTTCACATGATTTGTTTTCATGATTCCCTTTTAAGTTCATCGAAACATCAATGAAAAGCAAAATGATTAGGGCTCAATTTTAAGTAAAACATAGCAAAGAAAATGTTTGAAATAATAAACAATAAATATTATTGCATATTTTAATTTAAAAAAGCAAGGCGGTATGCTTCAAAAATAGTTAACCAAACTACACCTTCTCAAAATTAGTACAACAAATTCGTCAACGAGGCATAATGGGGAGAACGATTTACATGTAAAAATATAATGTAGAAACATTTCATGGGAAAATGTACCCACTAGTCTGCTCCTTCTTTTTTTTTTTCGACCTTTCTACCAATAGTATAATTTTTTTTTTTTAATTTCAACTTGCGGATGCGTATAATCTAAACCAGCAATTCTGATTTAATAATGATAGCAATTAGCAGCATGAATATAAATTTTTAGAAAACGGGTTCGAGGTAGCCTATATCCCTTAATTGAATATAATCTACATGTTGGCGATGGCTACTGTCGTCTTTTTTACAAACAAAAAACACCAACAACAACAACAAAACTCCACAGAAATACCAATTTGCAAGATTGTTTGGACAGCAAAGATAACCACTCCTTCACCAAACGGTTAAATAATTTTTATAAGGATTATAAGGAAATTTCTGCTTGCTATGGTTGGTCGACGCATCTCTGTGAATTCTAAAAGACTTCTGTGGAAAAAACATACGTGACGTCACTATCTTAGCGCACTTTTGTTAGCACGGTATTTCCGTGGACTATATTTAGCGTTTTTACAACCGCGGTGGCTTTTTTGTTTATGCCGCTTCTTTTCTGTTCATTTTTTTTTCAATAATGAAGTTGATTTGATTAAAAAAGATAAGCAAAATTTACCACAGACATTAAGTTTAAAATGCTAAAAGGTTGTTTAGGGGGAAACAGTAGAAAACCATGCAAAACAAGTTCTGCGAGATTTGTATTCTAGACCTCTTATAACTAATCAAAATTAAAGTATTCTTCTAATTATAGATCTAGTTCTACCCAAAGGCAAATTAGAATTTCACAATCGATCTAATATTTTTCAGCTGAGGTGAGGCTTATTCTAATCTATAGATATAGATTTATGTCAGAAAAATAATAATTTGTTATATACTACATTGCCACTTCAAAAATAAAAAGGATGCGTTTGTTTTGATAAGAGTAATATCTGACGAGAGATAGATAGATAGATAGATAGATAGATAGATAGATAGATAGATAGATAGATAGAGAGAGAGAGAGAGAGAGAGAGAGAGAGAGGGGGGAGAGAAAGCGAGATAGAAAAAAAGAACAAAAGAAGAGAGATATGCTGTTTGGTGGACGTTTCAACAGACTCAGTCTAGAATAGATCTATAGAGATGGAAGAGAATGAATGGATAAAAAAGGTGTTAGATCTACACGTTTACTAATTTTTGGAATAAGACTGA
The DNA here is from genome assembly GCA_003991915.1 of Elysia chlorotica. Lineage (NCBI taxonomy): Eukaryota > Metazoa > Mollusca > Gastropoda > Plakobranchidae > Elysia > Elysia chlorotica. The sequence continues at coordinate 116,532 of RQTK01000272.1, read as the reverse complement.
GGAATCTTGATCTTGATCTATCAAAATTAGATTACGTCTATCCCTCAGTCTGACCAGTTCAATTCATAAGAGTAACATTTAAATTATGCAATCTCTATTTTCTCAAATTCCTAAGAAGTCTTTTAGAAATCACAGAAATGCTGGCCGATACGTTGCTTAGCCTATCTAGTTTATAAAAAGAATATCATTGGTAGACCCTATGCGAGTCGCCGACAGACTGCTAGAGACCTTGAACTTGTCTACATCCGGTTTACGAAGATGGAGCCTGAAGAGGGCTGGCAATGTTCTTCCATCTGAGCTCTTGTTTTTTCACCCTAAATAGATCTAGATTGAATATATCTAGAGTTTAAACTTCTATACTTGATCATAAAGAATATGGGAAAAATATGCAATACAAAAGAACATAAATGTAGCATACCTAGATCTAGCTGATCTTAGAGAATTTTCAGCATCTGAAATCGTGATCGGCCTCAATTTTTTGAACTTTCAGGCCTAGCCTATTGCAAGGTAAACAAAGGCTATAAGGAATTTTGATCTTCAATCTTGCATTCATTTATAGATTTTTCAGAAACTGTATCTCTTGTTCGTCTGTCTGATTGTTGTATTTTGGATCATTAAAGTTATCAAAATATATCGACGTTGCTTTATTGCATCCTAAAAAATCAACATGGAAAGAGTCTTGTTTAATAATGCTTTCTATGGTTGCATCGTAGAATAAAGCCATTATAGTCTTATTAACATTAAAGGAATTGAGTTTTCTTAAAAAATACAGCCTTTGGTTTACCTTTTTACATAAATGATCAATGTGAACATTCCAGTTTAATTTGGAATCTATTGTCAAGCCTAAATATTTGTAGCTGTCGACAATTTTAACAGTCCTGTCTTCAATCGAGAGAGGAATCACTATATCTTTCTTTATCCTAAAATCAAAAATAATTTCTTTTGTCTTATCTACATTGAGTGTCAGAAAGTTATCTTTGCACCAGTCATGGAAGTTTTTTTACCTCGGCTTTATAACCGTCCTCTGAGGTGCTTAAAAGGCCTTGTAGAGTTGTGTCGAGGATGGTGTTGTGGTCTGAGTCGCCGAGAGGAGGGAATGGAAAACTCTTATATGCGTTGGCGACGTTACCGTAGCATAGGTCTATTGTCCGGTCTTGTCTGGTTGGGCAGGTCACAGATATGCTGTTTGGTGAAAGTTTCAACAGACTGAGCTTAGAATAGATATATAGAGATGGAAGAGAATGAATGGGTAAAAAAGGTGTTAGATCTACACGTTTACTAATTTTTGGAATAGGCCTGAGGAATCTTGATCTCGATCTGACCAGTTCAATTCATCAGAGTAAAATTTAAACTATGCAATCGCTATTTTCTCAAATCTCTCTTCCTCTGTCTTTCTTCTCTCTCTCTCTCTCTCTCTCTCTCTCTCTCTCTCTTTCTATCTCTCGTTCTTTCTCTTTTATTTCCTATTGGGTTTTTTTCTTCTTAGGCCTAGAAAGAAGGAGTACAATCTTCACATTGGCCTTTGACCAAGCTTGCCGCCTAGAAAGAAGGAGTACAATCTTCACATTGGCCTTTGACCAAGCTTGCCGATGACTGATTAGGATTTGCATTCCTTAGAACTAAGGCTCTATTTGGGAAGCCTAGGGGTCTGAAGTCTTTTAGAAATCACAGATATGCTGACCGATACGTTGCTTAGCCTATCTAGTTTATAAAAAGAATATCATTGGTAGACCCTATGCGAGTCGCCGACAGACTGCTAGAGACCTTGAACTTGTCTACATCCGGTTTACGAAGATGGAGCCTGAAGAGGGCTGGCAATGTTCTTCCATCTGAGCTCTTGTTTTTTCACCCTAAATAGATCTAGATTGAATATATCTAGAGTTTAAACTTCTATACTTGATCATAAAGAATATGGGAAAAATATGCAATCTTAGAGAATTTTCAGCATCTGAAATCGTGATCGGCCTCAATTTTTTGAACTTTCAGGCCTAGCCTATTGCAAGGTAAACAAAGGCTATAAGGAATTTTGATCTTCAATCTTGCATTCATTTATAGATTTATAGAATTCTTTGAGGTAACACTTAGAGAGACACTGCATGATGAATCTAGATCTAGACCTAATTGGAATAGCATATCTCGAACTAGATTTAGCTATCTACATTTAAATGTAAATTTATACCAAATGAAGATAATTAAATTGGTGAAGCTGAAATTCCCCACCATGAACAGCAATGCAGCTCTCACTTTGCTGTTTTTCGTAATAGAGGTTCATGTATTTGAGGTACGGCTACGATTTTCCTCTGTATCACGCTATCGAAACTAGAGAAGAATAGAAAGATTCCAGTGCTTTGTGAGTCGGCGAAAGAAAATTAATTTTATCAACTTAAATTTATTGTTCCGATTGGCGATGTTTTTCTTTTTTTTCTATAATTGTAATAAAGTGCTATGGAGTTTGGGTTAGCCAACAACTTCATTGATACTGATCAGTCCCAACTCGTTGTTTTCTCTTGCGTTCATTCGTCTGAATCATACCAATCTCTCTATCTCAACTTTCAGTTCTACTTCTAGTCATTGACACTGGCAGTAATTTCCAAGCAAGTAATTATTCTGATTTGTGCTATCAAGATATCAATATGCGTTTACAAAAAATTAACGTGGATCTATACTAGTTCATGGTTTATTCCTGCGATTAATACTAACAATAACATCCAGCCCTTGATCTTTGTCCTTTTTTACAACTGCTTCGTGTACGAGAATCGTCCGCGAGAGAAACAAGAAATGAAAATCTAGTTGATCTTGTATTTGTCAGATTAATATACTTATCTTTCAATCTTCACATCCAGGCCTTCTGATTGCTTTTAAAGTTTGTTAGCCTATTTTTTTTTTTATCTAACTTGTTGTGGTTGTTGGTCAACATTATTTTGCGAAACATTCGCCATTGTACTTTTGCAACCAAGAAAATTAATGTTTATCAACGCACACTAGCATCCTAATCTTGATATAGAAACCTGGTTCTACTAATGCGATTTGTCTTTGAGGAGCTACACTGTATCCAAAAGATCAGCACATTGGAGATGGAACTCTAGATCAAAGCTAAATTGAATCTAGATTTATATTTTACGAGTGCACCGATGTGTGCTATCTAGTCTACATAATAGATCACATAGAAGATCCTATTCAGCGACGGGATTACGAAGCGTGCTTGCCGAGACTTCGCCATACGCACCAAATACATTGTAATTTATAATGGTGTTTCTGACCAAATTTTGGAAATACACACTATAAATTATGGTATTTCTTTCCAAAGAAGTCACAAAAGTGGGTCGGTGTCAGTATTATGTGACCGGCTGAGACAGGAGTCATGGTATCCCCGCCCTGTCTCGTGTGTGGCAGCACATAAAATTGTCAGACGTCCGTCTTGGGCCCGTCCATAATATAGCCTATATAGTGCTGCTGTTGGACGTTAAACCAACCAACCAACCTAGATCTAGATAGATTGCTGAAGTCCAGTGCCATTAGAACATTTGGTAGTAAATGTTATAAATTATAAAAGACGATCCAGAGATTTTAAGGCGGACTATTTCTATTTTTAATTATAATAAATTTTTGAAAAAATAAATCAATAAAAAAGGACAAGATAAAAAAAGTATTTAGTAAGATGTAGCTTCTGTGAAATTTGCATAACTATAGGTTGAGCCGTCTTCGAGCTTTATCCGCCTTGACTCTACTAAAATATATAGATTGTTATTATTGGTGTTATTTTTATTGTGGTTGTTGTTGACCTGTTATTGTTATTATTATTTTTTTATATGAATGGTGCTGTTTTTGTAGTAAATTATTATGATATTTTAGTATAATCTTATATTCTTACTTTTTGTTCTGTAATCAAGTCGTGGAATTAGATATTGATACTTTTTTAGATTGAATATTGAATATTGAAACCGCCACTTTGCCTGACTTGTCTATGAAGGTAACAAGCCGTTAATGCACAATGCTGAAACAGAAGAGGAAATATTTTTTGGCGTTTTATTAATTTGATGTATGTAGGCTGGCTTGGGATCGGTGACAGACAACACTTAGAAGACAAAAGAAGGCTCTATTGTATCATTTCTCAGTCATTTTGTTTGTTTCAGTGTATTTTTTTTTTTTTATGTCCAACACAAATGCACAGATGAAAAGTATGCACTTTAAAAAAAAAAAAAGAATGCGCCTTGCAGACAACTCCAGTTCCTGATAATTATACTAGTTATCGCACAATGAAAATCTGATCAGGGAAAAGAAAGTTGTTTTGCCAGTATGGGAAAGAAAAGTAGGGAACGTTTAATAGACATGCGATTTAGATGTCTTTTCATTGTTTATTTGAAATGCATATAATATGATGTTATCGGTATTGGCACTGTAGTTGAGCTCTTCATGGTTACTGATTTAAACCTTTTTGTTTGTGTCATCGTTTATTCTTCGTTCTGTCCATCTTCAAATCCTGTCCTTTTCGGTATTTCCAAGAAAATGGTTCTAACTTTTTTAGGATATAATGTTTTTTCTAACTTAGATTAAGTGACGGTATTATTATTAAAGGTATTGGCACTGCAGTTGATCTCTTCGAGGCTACCGATTTCAGTTAAGCTGATTCCCAAACAACTTTGATCCTTCCAAGAAATTGATTCTCTTTTTTCCTTATTTTTCTTAAGGTGCTCTGACTGAGATCAAATAACTATGTTATAATCAATCAATCAGTTAATTGGTCAGTACGCAGTAACGTAAAAAACTATCAGTATCACTTTGACTTTTTAATCTCTTTTGAATAAATTTATTTTGCATAAATGTCTTGGCTTCTACCGGCACTTAAAAATTTTGGCTTGTTTAACTTTTTTTTAAGAGGGGCTTAGACTTGTATCACAGTTTGTAATTTATGATGATTTTGGCCTCTGTTAAATTAATTACTCATCCGTTGATAGTCATTATATAGAGTAATTATTGCATTAATCATACCCAATTATTCTGCCCATGAATGTCATTACACTCAATCTTAGTGTTCTATACTGTAGATCAATATGTATTTAGTTGTCTGCACTGGTTTATGTAATGAAGCCTGATTGACATTTGTTACATTTAATGGTAATAAAAACACACAAATCCATTTTTATTCTCAAAAGGTTTAGCAACAAAAACCTGATTTGTTTTGAAAGCAAACCAACTTATCAGTCTCTGGGCTTTGTAAATTGAAACACTGCGTGGCCCTTGGTGCTTTGTGTACACTGTTCATAGTATTGCTCTCTAGTCAGGCTGAGATTTAAAAACTTATAAAAAGAAACTTGCCTAGATCTTTTGTTATAAAAATAAAAAAGTTCACAATTTCATGGGTGAAACACCGCCTGGTGTTCCTCAAACTAAGATGGCTTCTGCAGTTAGTTTGTCCACTAGTGAGTTGTTTTTTATATGTATATTCTTTTGCATTGTGTGTTTCCAGTGGGAAAAAAGGTTACCACTGTGTCATATCAAACCAATTGAACTTTTTTTTTTTTTTTTTGGCTTTTTGAAACTAGCTCTTGATATCATCTAAAGATGAGTAATTATATTTATAAGAATGTCCAACATTTCTAAAAAGTGTCTCATTCCTTTTTCTCTTCATCCCTTCTGTAGATTATTCCTCTATTCTTGGCCTCGGCAAGGTTGAGTCTGGCCCTTCATTATACGCACACGTAGAGAACCAGCAGCAGCATGGATTCGTATCCTGTGTCAGATCTGAGCATGACAGGCCCCCCGCCTCCCCCTGGCCCCCCGCAGCACTCCAGTCCTAGCCCAACACTGTTACAGGTAGGTAGCTTTGTACTCCAGTCCTAGCCCAACACTTTTACAGGTAGGTAGCTTTGTACTCCAGTCCTAGCCCAACACTGTTACAGGTAGGTAGCTTTGTACTCCAGTCCTAGCCCAACACTTTTACAGGTAGGTAGCTTTGTACTCCAGTCCTAGCCCAACACTGTTACAGGTAGGTAGCTTTGTACTCCAGCCCTAGCCCAACACTGTTACAGGTAGGTAGCTTTGTACTCCAGCCCTAGCCCAACACTGTTACAGGTAGGTAGCTTTGTACTCCAGTCCTAGCCCAACACTGTTACAGGTAGGTAGCTCTGTACTCCAGTCCTAGCCCAACACTGTTACAGGTAGGTAGCTTTGTACTCCAGTCCTAGCCCAACACTGTTACAGGTAGGTAGCTTTGTACTCCAGTCCTAGCCCAACACTGTTACAGGTAGGTAGCTTTGTACTCCAGCCCTAGCCCAACACTGTTACAGGTAGGTAGCTTTGTACTCCAGTCCTAGCCCAACACTTTTACAGGTAGGTAGCTTTGTACTCCAGTCCTAGCCCAACACTTCTACAGGTAGGTAGCTTTGTACTCCAGTCCTAGCCCAACACTTCTACAGGTAGGTAGCTTTGTACTCCAGTCCTAGCCCTCCAGTCCTAGCCCAACACTTTTACAGGTAGGTAGCTTTGTACTCCAGTCCTAGCCCAACACTTTTACAGGTAGGTAGCTTTGTACTCCAGTCCTAGCCCAACACTGTTACAGGTAGGTAGCTTTGTACTCCAGTCCTAGCCCAACACTGTTACAGGTAGGTAGCTTTGTTTGTTGCTGAGTGTTTTAACAGTAGCACTATGCAATGATCATAATTTTGACCTTGCCGGTACTTTTTCTGCGTTTTCTTCCTTTCCTTCAAAGTGCGTAAAAGGCTGAATTTTGCCTTTGAGCAAATATATCAAATTGAAAACACCATGTCATCCGATCTAACCCGTAATAAATGGGTTATCGTAACACAACTTAAATCGCTGAGGTTTTCTTTGAACGGTATCGACAATATAGTATCACTCGATCGGCCCCATGTGCGACAAAATGTGTAACGATCACAAGGCAAACACGCGAAATTTTACCCTTATCGATAATAGGTCGACAGTGTCAACATAAATTTACCAAGAGCTTATCATGAAGAGGCTACTACTATAGACAGCATTTGGTCATGAGTTTAACCATTTTTTAATAAACAACAATTATTTCCTAATTTCGACCTAACATCTGAAGTACGTTAGTATAAATCTACATATGACTTCTTTGAACACTTGCCTAGGCGTGTGTAAGAACTACTTTGTAAAACGAAATTATTCTGTGGTTAGATTAGATGTTGGTGAATGTTTTAGAACTAAAAAGAAATGAAAAACTGCAAGTTTTCATATTGGTTTTGCGAAACAAAAATGGTCAGTCTGATGTGACTTCAGGTGTCACACACCAAGTGTACTTTGTCATGTTGATATCTAGTTAGTCTAGTGAGCTAGGTCTTAGACACTGTTGAAACTAGATTATTGGAGAGCCTAATACTCTACTGTAAGCTTTGAAAGAATGTTTCATAGCCTCAGATTTTCCTGAAGGAGAGCCTAATACTTTACTGTAAGCTTTGAAAGAATTTTTAATATCCTCAGATTTTCCCGAACGGAGGAGAGCCTAATAGTAGTAATACTCTACTGTAAGCTTTGAAAGAATGTTTCATAGCCTCAGATTTTCCTGAAGGAGAGCCTAATACTCTACTGTAAGCTTTGAAAGAATGTTTAATATCCTCAGATTTTCCCGAACGAAGGAGAGCCTAATACTCTACTGTAAGCTTTGAAAGAATGTTTAATATCCTCAGATTTTCCCGAACGAAGGAGAGCCTAATAGTAGTAATACTCTACTGTAAGCTTTGAAAGAATGTTCCATAGCCTCAGATTTTCCCGAACGAAGGAGAGCCTAATACTCTACTGTAAGCTTTGAAAGAATGTTCCATAGCCTCAGATTTTCCAGACCGAAGGAGAGCCTAATACTCTACTGTAAGCTTTGAAAGAATGTTCCATAGCCTCAGATTTTCCTGAAGGAGAGCCTAATACTCTACTGTAAGCTTTGAAAGAATGTTCCATAGCCTCAGATTTTCCCGAACGAAGGAGAGGCTAATACTCTACTGTAAGCTTTGAAAAAATGTTTAATAACCTCAAATTTTTCCGAAGGAGAGCCTAATACTCTACTGTAAGCTTTGAAAGAATGTTCCATAGCCTCAGATTTTCCTGAAGGAGAGCCTAATACTCTACTGTAAGCTTTGAAAGAATGTTTAATATCCTTGGATTTTCCTGAAGGAGAGGCTAATACTCTACTGTAAGCTTTGAAAGAATGTTCCATAGCCTCAGATTTTCCCGAAGGAGAGCCTAATACTCTACTGTAAGCTTTGAAAGAATGTTCCATAGCCTCAGATTTTCCCGAACGAAGGAGAGGCTAATACTCTACTGTAAAATAAAAAAAAGAAAAACCATTTATCTAAGTAAGTATTTAAGACAGGCCAAAAAAATAAAAAAAAAATAAAAAAGTAATACAAAAATTTACAAAAATAAAAAAAAAAAAAAAAAAAAAAAAAAAAAAAAAAAAAAAAAAAAAAAAAAAAAAAATGGTTTTTCTTTTTTTTTATTCTTTATTTCGTTTTGGTTTTAATACATACCTATATGAAATGTCGATATTATTTGTATACAATGATCTGTAATCTGTCCTTATGTGAAATAGCTTTGTTGTGAAAAATGAATAAAAAAAAGTTATTAAAAAAAAAAAAAAATGTTCAAGACTCACATCAGACATTAGACCTAATAAAAAATCTGATAAAATGCAAGGCATGCATACCTTTTGCAAATAAATAACTAGTTCTTTTAAATATTAGATATGATTGTCTTTGTTTAAGTTGTTTCTTACAATATTTTCTAAAAATTTGTTTCATGGATGTCTGATGTTACATTCGATGTATGTCTCAAGCTATAAATAACTGTTAACATAAGACACTAAATCTCTTAAAATAAAAAAGTTGCAATAATTTGTATGCCTCCAAATGTGTTTAAAAAAAAAGTCTAGAAAACAATTCAAGAAAGTTACAAATTGTTTCCTCTTAAAGACTTTCAAAAAAAATATATGCAATTTTGACATCCCATTGCCATTATTTAAGAGTGGTTAATTTTCTAAAAAAAAAAAAAAAAAAAAAGGGAAAGGGAATTTTTTTTTTTTAACGCCATCCACCTAAGCGTTGAAATCATCTTTGTATGTCAAATGCCCCTGCAAATGTATTTGTAAAAAAGAATTTTTTTATGAAAAAAATTTAAATTCAAAGTTTTGTATGGGTGTAATTAGAAGTTGGATTATGATGTTAGACTAGCTGTTTGTTCTAGGGCTTTTAAGAATGTTTTGAAATTTTATTTACATATAGTTTAATCCACACTGTTCCTGCAGTTGTCACATTAACAAGGACACTTCGTGAGTATTTAATGCTATTGCTAGCTTCAAAGGATTGTTTGATCATATCTGTGACTTTCCTGAAAACAAAAGCTTAAATAATTTTGAACAAAAACAAATAGGGGCAGGTTGCAAAGTTTAAGAAAATCTATCCTTAAAATAAAATTTAAAAAATGCTCATGCTTATTAATTATCTTTCAAGTAAAAAAAAAAAAAAAGATAATATTTTAAAAATATAATTTTTAGGAAGCCCATGGCTTTCAATTAAGATCAATTTAAAACCTAATTGGTATATTTAAAATTTCCACTTAACTGCCTAGTAGTAGTAATGTAAGTCTGATAAATTTCTAGCCACTCCCTGACGACTGTTCCTGGCCTGTATTTCACATGCAATTGTTTCTCTACAAATTACGCAAACAAAATAAGCCTTGGTGACAACGGCATTCTGTGCAATTTATTCATATTTTTTAGTTTCTGGAATTAAAATTATTTTTATTTCCATTAATTTTAGCACTGTCTTCATTGATCACGAATAAAATGTATTTGGGATACAAAAAACACAAATCCTTCAAATAAAAGATGAGAGTAGAAAAATGCAGGTCAACTTTGAGTTTCCAATCATATAAATAAAAAAACAGGCTAGTTAATTTCACAAAGTTTGCAAAATAATACCTTCAAATTGCAAATCAAATCAAATATCATGGTGGTTGATTATTTTGCACTTACAGCTAAGGAACAAACTTCAATTTTTCTGTTGAATACAAGCACATAGTGGTTTCCAGATGGTGTGAAAAAGATGTTCTGTGCAACTGAAAAAAATAATAAATATAAAAAAAATGGGTGGTAGGATTTAAAACAAGACAAAATACACATGCTTAATAAGATAACGGTAATGATATAAAAAGAGAGCCTTTATGGTTTTTATTTTTGTACTTGCTTATAAAAGGGGGAAGGGGAGAGGAAGAGTAAAAGAAATTGAAATATGGATAGCATTATTTCTGAGGAGCGGGAGAAAATTTTAAAGTACAATTATGTTTTCAGTGGTTGAACAGTAAGACTAATTTAGTAATTATAAACAACAAAGCCTACACTAGCTCATCAAAACGGGTATTTGGTAAAATTAATTTATACCTTTCCAGCCTTCTGCAGGTTATACCTCATGAAACCTCTTCTACGGTTCCACCCTCAGAAATGTGCAGTCATGAAGCTGGGCACCAAAAAATCGGAAGCATCCTATTCCATGCTAGTGAAAGAGGCGGACGGTAGCACAGGGAGACTAACACTAACAGAAACAGAAGCAGAAAAGGATCTAGGAGTTTGGATTGACAACAACTTGAAGTTCGGACCTCACATTGCCCACACAACAGCTAAAGCAAACAGGATAGTAGGACTCATAAGGAGAACCTTCGACTACTTGAATGAGGAAATGTTTATCCAGCTCTACAAAAGCCTTGTAAGACCTATCTTGGAGTATGGCCACTGCGTATGGCAGCCCTACCACAAAACACTATGTAGTGACATAGAGGATGTGCAGAGAAGAGCCACCAGGCTACTGAGCAACCTCAAAGACAAATCATACCCCGAAAGATTGAGAAAACTGAAGCTACCTACATTAGAACATCGCAGACTGAGAGGTGACATGATTGAGGTCTTCAAGTATCTACATGGCTACTACGATGTTGGCCAACCCCAGCTACACTTGGCCAGCGGTAGAGAACTACGAGGCCATTCTTTGAAGTTACGAAAAGATAGATACAGACTCGATCTCAGAGCAAACTTCTTCTCACACAGAGTAATAGATGAATGGAACAACCTCACAGAAGACTTAATGCTTTCAAAAGTCGCCTGGACAAATTGTGGAAGAACCGCCCAAGCATGTACGAACCAGAATGCCAACAGTAAGACTAATTTAGTAATTATAAACAACAAAGCCTACACTAGCTCATCAAAACGGGTATTTGGTAAAATTAATTTCCAGCCTTCTGCAGGTTTTACCACATGAAAAGAAAATCCTCACTTATTCATGATCAAGTTTCATTTGATGAAATCAACATTTTCCTTCTATGCTTAGAAACAGACCCAGTATACTTTCTTTTATAAGAGACACTAATAATTATGTGCATTTTAGATTCAAATTTAACATTCACTGCAATGAGCACCTGATTCTTTTTTGTGAATCTCTTAAAAGGACCTAATTTCAAATCACTTTCCACTTCAGACTTTCACAATTTTCGAAAAACAAAAATTTTAATTCAATGTTGAGCGAATATCACGAAAAAAAGTAAGAAGTTATAGACGAACTTGAATTTAGGCTCCCATCACATACCTGCAGTTATCGATAATCCACTTACCGTCATGTAATTTTCTCTGAAAAGCAAGCTTTCCAGTCAAGAGATCCCAAGTGAAGAAGCTACGATCACTGCCAACTGAAAGCCCAAGTTTACCACTGGGGTGAACAGCTACTGCCATTACATGGGATCTGCAGTCATAGATGGACATAAGAAAAGCATACAAAAGTAAAATCTGGCACATTTTAAAGATCATACTTTCTGCCGAGAAAATGACCAGTGTGAGCAATATATTTATTCTGTATCTACAAATCTAAAATAAATTGTATCTAAACTGATAATTGCTTCCTTATACCTATACTATGAAAAAGAGGGAACATTAAGCATGCCAACGTCATAAGTAACAAACAAAAATAGGATGTTCTCCAGAAGAACTTTTAGTGCATGCAGTTCCAAAATCGGTACCATACCCTATAATTCACTGCCAACATTTTGAAGGTTATCAGGAGTCCAATGACAAACATGAATAAAAAAAAAAAAAATTTTTTTACATGCATAATATAAATTATAATTATTATTGGCAGGCTTTGATTTTTCATGAAATTTCTTCACTGGTTAAGCCAAGTCTTGTAATACCAAATGACTTCTCTAAATTTGTCTTCTAGACCTTAGTTAAATAATAGATTTAAAGAGTTACAGAGTGTAAACATTTGACCCACTTGTGCCCTTTTAATGTTCTCATCATTTCCCAGTTCTTTGTCTTCCACAAAGAAATAGTGCCATCCTCACTAGCAGAAAACATGTGATTGTTGTCATAGAAAACCATGCTGTTGACAGTTCCTGTAAAGAGAATAGGAAACAATTGGCGTTGAACAAGAAGAGACTCTTAAAATTTAAAGCTGAAGGCAAAAATCATTTTACCAAACACAGCGTCTCAACACCGATAGTTTAGCTGAGCCACCGGTCGTCACCCAAGCCCTGGTGATCTCGCCCGACCTCCGCAAAACACTGCGTCAAGTTACGCCCAGCGGGGGCTGTTCATAACTAGCGTAATTATTGAAGTTTATGCATAATGTTTTTTGCTCTACAATATAATTTTATCTGGTGTCTAAAACAAAAGTTAGTATATGAAACAGCAGATGTATATGTGGGATAATAAACAGCAATTAAAATAATGATCGTTATGGTTTTATTGTGATTAAATTTTAGTCTTACTCTAAAGGCAATATGATCAACATTAAAACTCACTTTTAAAAATTTTATGTTATCAATACAGAATTTACTTCTACATAATGAAAAAAAAAAATTGTTCTGGATCCAAAGAGAAGGAGCGACTTGCAGTAAATGGGTAGACAATATGCTATAATTTGTCCAGCTTGTTGAAGATGCCATAAGCCCGTTTTCTCTCTAGTTTTGAAATGGCTTGGCTACTCAACTCAGTGCCTTGCTCTCACTGGAGTCCCAATCAAAATGAATATTGTTTTATGAATGGGATGCAATGTTGTTTGGGAATTACTTTTTCTGTAGATGGACATATAATTGTCTATAGCAGAACGAATGGGTGGTAAAAAAAATGTGCTGTATGGGCTTTGCGTTGGAAATTGCTTTATGAACCTTACTGATAGCTGCGTTTAAACCATTCAAACTTAGATGAATCAAGTGCGCTTTGTCCACTATGATAGGATTGTATGTACATGCTTGTGTTTGTGTGACAATCATATTGGTGAGGTCCATAAAGACGGTAAGGTGCAAGTAATTAGTAAACGGCATGTGTAGGGAACCACTGTCATAAATTTGATGACAGTGGTTTGCGAGACTGCACAACGGCTCCATGTAAGAAGTAGATATATCTTCATATTTCTCAAAGCTGAATGTGTCCTCTTGCACTGAGCCGCATAAAGAAGCTGACGCGCCTATATTTTGATCAACTGTCAAGATAAGACTGATAGGTGTAATTAGATGCGCCTGCAGCGCATAACTAAAGTAGATGAAATAGAACTTTCATGGTTTATACAAAAATATTTTGACGACACATTTTTCTATTTTACAGTGCCCTTTTCCAAAGGAAGAAAGACATGAATTTTACATAATCAATAAATCTGGTTAGCCAGTCCTAATTTGTATAACAGTCAGTTTTCAGTTTTACCGCAAAGAAGAAACCTACCATTGTGTTCAAACAATCCTCCAACTTCTTTTCTTTTCTTTAGATTGTGTATTCGAATGGAGTCATCAGTGCTGCTAGATGCCAATATACCAGTTGAAGAAATTGCCACACACCTGAGAGCTCCCCTGTGAGAATCATCTGTGAAACTTGTTTCAAGCATCAAGCGCTGATGAATATCATGAAGAAACAAAAAGAAAATATTCTCAATGCGATATCAAGAGCATGTTGTTAGACCAGTAAAATGGAGAGAAAAGAGCAGTTTCCACAATAGTTTTTGCAGGTCTAAAGAATGAGTGGGTTGTTTTTAGCATTCTTACATAGACTGACAGAGACCACTTGTGAATTTATTGCAGTCTACTAGAGTGACTTTAAAATTAGCTGCGGCCACCTAACAAATTATGTGTCATAGGCATTATGGTCTTATTAAAATTTACCCTTTGAATCACTGCAACAATGTGATGATGTCCATCTTTTTCTTGTATAACGTTTTTGAAATCTAAATTAATGTTTTTATTTCGATTTAAAATTTTTTACTAAAGTGATCTTGGTGCGATCACTTAATGTTGGTGTGGCCACTAGTTGGATGCGAGTGCACGCACTTGATCTATGTGCAGCCAAATTATGTTTATTATTAATATTAGTGCGGCCATTTTTTTAAATGCATTTTTGGGGTTCGTGGGGCTCAAATAGAATACAATAGATCTGTGTTTTTAATAACATCAAAAGATAACATTAATTTACAGAAATATTAAAATGATGTTAAAAAAGGTAATCTTTTTGTAGTTTTACATAAAACCATAACATCAAGAATATTAGGAGTCCCATCTTGATGAATTCATGTGGCGGGAGAGGTGACGGAAGCTTAAATAGCAAATATAATCAAAATGCAACATTTGGCCCAATGGTACCCTGTTTAGGTAAGTAGTTATATACAGTTATCATTAATACAGGCTACTGCTAATCTAGATTTGATCAATACTAGACACTTCACAAATCACATGTGTGCAAACAAATAAAAGATACCTTCAAATAGACAGGGAGCGATTCCATTGTATTCTTGATTGACATTTTGTTTTATAACACGGGTACAATCATAACAATGCGGGCACGAGGATGAAAATACACAAGCACATAAAATTGTCAGACAACAGTCTTGGAGCCTGTCCACAATAGAGCCCACATAGCGGTGATATTTTATGTTTTAATAAAAGCAACCAACTCAACTCTCTCGATCTCTCTACTTTCACTCATTTTTTGCTCTCTCTTTCTCTCTCCAAGACTTGAGGACTGATTCAATCACATGTTGGCTGAATCCAATGCCCATTTTCTTCGCTTTCATTAGAAGACCCCCCCCCCCCCCCCCCCCGCCCGCCCCTCCGTCCCCCCCCAAAAGTTACGTGTGTACTTCACTACTTGGATCAAATTCACCGTATAATAATTAATATAGATCTAGATCTAGATCTATTTGTATAGTAATCAAATCTCACATACTCGCCCAATATCGTAGGGGCCACAAAATTTAAGAATTGCCAATATTAGTCGGAACAAACCTCATTCACAGGATCAGTTACAATTTTGTAGCCCAAAAGATGGTTTTCATAGGTACCAACAACAATCTCAATGCTTTGCATTAAGTCCACCACTTTGCTCATCTTTCTAATCTATTTTATGATACAGATCTAATATAAATCTAGATCTAGTCAGTTTTTACAATCCAGGCAGTGCTTGATCTGGAATCAATATCTATTGAATTTCTATTCTGTTTTTGACGAAGCTGCGCGTTATAATGGCTTTCGTGTTTTCGACTCGACATGTGTTTATGCCTCTTTGACAACTGACAAGGCAGGGCTTTCCTGGCTTAGTTTCGGTTTCCATTGGTCTTTGCTTTGCTGTTGAATTTTATCATCTAGAGTTATTGTCCTTTTCAGTGAATCATGTTACTTAAGGATTGTTTACAAATGGCGGACGCATTGACTGTATGGTACAGACTCAGAGTAATCTTGAATGCATTCATATTAGATAAAACGAGCACTATGTTTCAAGAGAAATTCGCGCTCTAAGTCTTAGCAATTTTCTTAAGTGTCTATGATTTGTTGGGCTATATATCCTTTTAAAACTTAGAATAAGATCTTAGAAGCACTTACATCAGTAGTGAGCATTCTCAAATTTCAACTAGGTTTCGGTTCAAAATTTAGATCTCGAAGTTAGATCGGTTCAAAATTTAGATCTCGAAGTTAGATCTTTTAATCTGGACCTATAACCTAGATATAAGGTGTTTGACTGTACTGTCAAACATACAAGATCAAATCAAAATAAAGAAAAGAAATAAGCAACCTTGAAAACAGCAACAATAAAATGTCTGTTCTGAGTAGTGTTGTTTCAAAACAATGAGTCTCTTTGGTCTATATTTTGTTTGGAAAAGCAAACAAACTATAAGCTGTTAGTTAAATAAATGGGTTTAAAATCCACAATTCCATGGTGTAGATCTATACCATCCATAGAAAAAAAGCATAGAAAATTCAGATCTTGTTCATTCTTTAGACCTTTCTCACTTCATCACACTCCTGTCCAAACCTCATTTACCTTTAGTGAAGTCTGGTCTGGATCTAGATTTACATTATGTATCTGTACTACCCTATCTCTCTTTCTCTCTCTCTCTCTCTCTCTCTCTCTCTCTCTCTCTCTCTCTCTCTCTCTCTCTCTCTCTCTCTCTCTCTCTCTCTCTCTCTCTCTCTCTCTCTCTCTCTCTCTCTCTCTCTCTCTCTATCCCCCACTCTCTAGTTCGCTCTTCTATATAGAAAATATATCTCTTTCTCTTTGTGAGGGGGTGAGAGTAAAAATCACACTGTCTTTTGGTTACTCTCAGCGCCCCTGGATGTGAAGGTGAGGGGTGAGAATAAAATTTGAGCAGCCTTTTGGTTATTGGCACCCCCGGGGTGAGAATAATTGCAGCCTATTATTTCATTCTTAATATTTATTAAATTTATTATTATTATTATTATTATTATTATTATTATTATTACTAGTTGGGAACCCACAAAATTCGTGGGGATTGTGGATACATTTGAACTGTGCTATAAAACTTAAAATTGTCTTTCCAGAAACTATACCTTTAGGAATTGAAAATATTTTCACGAAGAGATACGCCAACTCTTTCATGCTGTTTAAAATGCTTATAGGACATCTTTGTAAAGCCCAGGGGTATAACATCGTGTTCTGTAGCAGGCAGTCTGTAGTTCGAGCTCTGTCGATCTTGCCCCTACCAGTTGGTAATAACATAGTTTAAACTAAGTTTGTGCATGACATAACCAACAAATTTTGCTTGATGTGTTTTGATTCTACTGAGGAGATTTTATCCTATGCCTGCATCTTTATCTTTAAAAACACTTTCATTCATTTTATTTGTCTAGTAATAATAATATAATAATAATAATAATAATAATAATAATAATAATAATAATAAATAACAATAATGATGATAATGGCTCTGAGACAGTTGTCACAACCAATCCTAGTTGGATCACCAAGAAATTCCAACCCAAGACTGCCAGAGGAATTGATTTATCCGGTTACCGGAGGAATAGCCTTTTGGCTATTTGTCCGGTTACCGGGTAAATAGCCACTTCCTATAATTATTATTATTATTATTATTATTATTATTATTATTATTATTATTATTGTTATTACGAGTTGGGAACCCACAAAATTGGTGGGGTTGTGGATACATTTGAAGTGTACTATAAAACTTAAAATTTTCTTTCCAGAATCTATTCCTTTCGGAATTGAAAATATTATCACTGAAAGATACGCCAACTCTTTCATGCTGTTTAAAATGCTTATAGGACATCTTTGTAAAGCCCAGGGGTATTACATCGTGTTCCGTAGCAGGCAGTCTGTAGTTCGAGCTCTGTCGATCTCGCCCCTACCAGTTGGGTAATAACATAGTTTAAACTAAGTTTGTGCATGACATAACCAACAAATTTTGCTTGATGTGTTTTGATTCTACATCTTTATCTTTAAAAACACTTTCATTCATTTTATTTGTCATCCATGAGCCTTTGAGCAAAAATAGAACTATAAAAATGGATGTGATAAATAGTACAATAATTTAATATGATGATGTATTTTCTCTCATCTGCTATCATTATTTTTTTTTTTATATATTTCAGAAACCAAATTAAATAGGATTTAAAAAAATGTCACACCTACTACGCAAAGACAAAGAAACAATGAACTCAGAGGATAAGAAAAAAGCAGTCGAAGCTGTCTTTTTGCAGTATGACAAACATTGTATTGGTGAGTTATCACCTATCCAGATGCAAACTTTACATGGGAGATATGAGAATTGGAGGTATCAGTTTCCCACAGGTAAGCTGAATTGTAATGTAATGTAGATCGATGGGATAGGGAAATCCTATCAGAACATTTTATAAGTAATTTATTTACAATAATGTAGTTTTTTAAAATTATTTCATCCCTTATAACTGTGATCAAGCTGAACTGGAAGTTTTTGGCGTGTTGAATTTAGTCTTGACATCAACAGTTTTTACAGGGCTAGATGCAAGCCTAGCATGGTAAAAGAAGTCTAGATTTTGTTTGCCAGTACATGTAAAATTAAAATATTTTGTTGGGATTTTTTGGCCATAATTATGCTTTTGACACTGATGAATGTGAAAGATATTTTTAACGCTTTTTTATATATAAAAGTTATAACAGCAAAGGCATTCTTTTTCTTTCTTTTTTATCACAGGTATTGGCTTCTATGAAGTATGTTTGTGCCACTAAGAATTGTGCGCCGGGAGAGCTATTTGACTTGCTTCAAGAGATGGATCGCCGCTACTTCCTACTTCAAGGATTTCGCTGGGATTTCTCTTTCTTTGACAAGCTGCAGTCAGATACTATAACTGTTGAGCAAGCCAAGTAATAATCTTGTAACTTCTATATGAGTTCATACCATTGCAGATATTATTTTATCATATGATTCTTCTCTCAACTCTTCAAAAATTGAGAACGATTGCCTGTTATTTTATTTGAAAAGTCATCGATAAATATCTGAATGTAAATTATTTTAGATTAAAGTGCATCCAGATAATGATTTTTATAAAGCTTAACATTGTGTTTCCTTTTAAACAAAGTTTAACCAATCCATGATCAATGAAGTAAAAGCTGTTATTAGGAGAATTAGTAATAAAATTTCATATTAGAAAGTCCACAGTAGAGAACCTTTAGTATACTTTGATTTTTTTTTTCAATTTATTTGAGTTCTTTTTTAATTAGGGAAATACCTTCGTTTGCTGAAAAAAATCTTAGTAGGAGTTGCAATCGCATAAGTTATACGCCTAGCTATTTTGTTAATTGCATTGGCTGTATATTTGTATATTACTTGCATAAATATTATAATAATTCTTCATCGTCACTCGTTGGTGGTGGAAAAAAAACCCAGTGCCGCTGACCTTGCTTTCTGATCTTTTTATAGGCCTCTGAGTGAAAATCACTGATGAATGGCTTGTAGTAATACAAATAACAAGTGGCGGTGAACATTAAATAGAAGCTTAGAAATTATATCACCCATATTTTTTTCATTATACACAGGCGGTGTATCTTTAATCAAGTTGAGGAGCTTCAACAGAATATGGCAAAAAAACATTTGTTCTACTTTTTGTGGGACAGTGTTTGATAAGTCTCACTATATAAAATTTCTTGTGGCTCTCTGTTATTTTAAAAATACTATGCTTCTCTTGTCTTTTTTTCCTTTTTTTCTTCATATATATTCCTTCTTTGAACCCCTTTTTTTTTTTACAATTTCTTTCTCTACATTATTTTGAACTTTTTTCTACTTTCCCACCTTACTGTATAATTTATCATTATTTCTATTATTCTTTAAATTTAGTTTTTTACCATGGGCATCTTTCTTCAGATTGAAAATGCTTTTGCAAGAACCTCCAAAAATTTTTTAAACAGGAATAGGGCATGAAATCAAAAGGATTTGTTTTCTCCATTTCTAGGTGGATGATGCAGTCAGTTCATGGTCGCTACTTCTCATCAGGACGATGGAGCAAATTTGTAAAATCTAGGGCTGTGCCCACTGGCGGCATTGCTTTTGCTGAAATTGAGGTCATGCTTTGTGACATTCCAAGTAAACAGAGTTTAGAGGAAGAAGAAAAGGAAAAAGAGAGAATCTTGAAAGGTTAGTAGTAATCTTTTAAGCTTGAAATGCAATAGGTAACTTTTTGTTTTTAAAAACAATTTTGCCATTCTAGAATTTATGGAAAAATGATTAATAAATAGATCTATATACTTTAAACTATTTCATTTCAATGTTCAATCCTACGTTTAAACTCTTTGTGGTTGGGTTTTGTGATTTATTAAAATCCCCTCAAATGTGTTGGTTTTTAGAAAAACGAGAGAGACAAGAAGAGAAAGAAAGGCAAATCCTTCTAGAGAGACAGAAAAGGAAACAGGAAGCTGAGGAAGCAAGAAGAAGGAGACAAGCAGTAAGATATGAACCTATTTTCACAACAATTTGTAAAAATTTAGAATGAAAAGCCTCTTTTTTAACCCTATCCATACGTCATATTTTACTATCGTATCAGTACGTCGAAGGTGACTTTGTGCCCGCACCTTTTAAACAGAAAAAAGAACTGATGCATACCTGACAGTACGTCGGAGGTGACTTTGTGCCCCCACATTTTAATAGGCAGCCAATGTCAAAGTAGAAAGACCTAGCGGAGTAGGAACAGCAGGCGTAGAATGAGGAGTTAGAGGAGGAACAAGAGCAGCAGGAGAAAGCGTAGGCGGAAGAGGAGGAGGTGCACAAGGAGGAGCGTGGGGAGCAAAAGATGAACAGGAGGAGGTCACACAGTGGTTTAGCAGCGGAGCACTTAGTTTGCCGTTGACTTGACCTCCCGCACGGGGTCACTAGGGGATCACGCTGGTCGGGTTACCTGCGCCTTGGCCAGCACACTTGCATTCACTAAGTGACTTCAAACATAACACTCAAAACATGCATTTAGCGTATAAAGTTCAAACATAATACGTTACAGTTTAAAAAAATGTACTTCGTGAACTTACCAGTGGTATAAGTTTTATAAGGAAAAAGTAGGAACATACAAGTACAATTATAGACCAAAGATCAGACTTTGTAAACATTGTTTTCTATCAGGTTGTAAATTTTTTTTAAATCATGAAAAAAAAGTTTAACGCCAAAAAATGTTTGTGTACATTTCTAATACCAACATAAACACATATTTTTCAATTGCATTTGTTTTTTAAGTGATCTAGTTAAAATTGTGCTAGTAATGCATGGTTAATTGATGGGCATGCACTGTTTGTTTACAGAAAATATAAAGGCTTAATCCTAATAATCATTTTTTAAAGAAATTAAAAGTTACGGATAGATTACTTTTCCTTTTTCTTTAATTGTGTGGTTACAAGGGCCTTCAGAGATGGGGCATTTTGCAGCCTATGGGCTTCAACAAAGGCCCGTAAGTTAGAACCTTTTTTCCTTAATACCCACCATCCGTCTCTTAATTTTTGCGATGTTCGTGTGCAATAACTTACCGCCTTGCTCCCCTAACATTTGATTTCATGAGAGTTTTTGGTTTGATTACTCCAAACGATTGAATAAGGTATTTTGAACATACAGCACATGCATCTGTGCTTAAACTGTCATCAAAAGCTGCCCATAGGCATGCACTGTCCGAGGGAAGTTTTAATGCGTCCGATAAATTTGTGTCGTTCACAGCTGTTCGTAGATTATATATTCTGCGTGTGCATTTACCACACAGCGTTGTTGAATGTTTAGATTCAGTGTCTTTGTCAATATTAATCTGGTGAAACAGAAGAAGATCACTTTTAAAGTTTACGCACAAGGGGCGTAAGATTTATTTTTCTTGACTTAGTACTCCTTTCTCCACAAGCCCGACAAAGTTTATTTAGGCAGTTCATAGGCAGTCTAAGGTATGCTCCATTTCCTATGTAAAACGTAATAAAAACATAATAAAACAAACACCACTCACAAGGCCGCAAGTGTAAAAGAAGTATTGGTCGACTTTTTCACCACAGTAACTTTATTTTATTAATTTATAATGTGATTTATGACTGAAAACTATAAAAAACAATGATTTTGTTTTCTTCGCCAATAATATTTTTAAACATATAAAGTATGATGTTTTGACTTTTAATATTAACTGAACTGTAGGAAGTATGTCTCCTAAGTATATATTTATCGGGCAGATAGAAAATAACCTGGGCCTAGTCACTGATATAACATATTGGTCACAAATAATGGGTCATAGCTTTTAAAATTATGATTAGATCAGCTTGAAATTACAGATATACTCACTAGTGTTTTCTGAAGATCACAAATACAAAAAAAAATTTAAATCAACGTACAGATTTTTTAAATAATGAATTAAAAAAAATATAATGCAAAAATGTCGCTCAAAGTGTATGTAATGTTTAAGGCACTGTAGTATATGACTCGGTATACGCAGAATAAAATGAACAACTGCGCCTTATAGAGGACATGCGTAGCTTTTTTTTATGTGTTTCACGACAGGATTTAAGTAAACCAGTGCATGTTAGAAGGTGGCGAATGTTGTAATTTTATTGCCGAAATTCCTGATTAGCCTACTGCTAAGCAGTGGGCTAGTAGCCTAGCGAGAAACGGGCCAGGATGGTCGCATTCCACCTGTCAGCCGCGATTTATGACCCCGATCAGGGGGTCAGTGGAGGCAAACTAAGTGATCCGCTACTGTATAGAAACTGAGTTACTGTGGACAGCAGAATGAGCTGGAGGAAGAGCAGGAAGAAGGAGCAGAAGGAAGTAATAGCAGAAAAAGGTAGTGCAGGAGGGAAGAGAATTAGAATGGTGGAGGAGCTGGAGGTAAGAGGATCAGAAGGAATGAAGCGCAGGAGGGAGGAAGGGCAGGAAGGAGGAAAAGTAGGAGAGAGAAGGAGCAGCAGGTAGGAAAAGGGGGATGGAAGAAGAGCAGAAAGAGGAGGAGGAGGAGGAGGAGAGAGGTAAAGCAGAGGGGGGAGGAGTAAGAGCAGGTAAAAAAAATAGCCAATAGCCTACTTTATGTATAACTTTGAAGGAGAGAGAGAGGGAAAGAGAGAAAGGGAGATAGAGAGCGGGAGAAAGTGAGAAAGAAAGAGAGATAGAGTATCACCATTGCCTTACTTGCAAGTATACAGGTGTTATTCACCCATGAATGAATTGGCTTCAAGAAACGTTTTGCTGCCACGCAGAGACAGTGTAGGGAAACCATGAATGTCTCAGCACACCGTACTGACACCAATTCAACAAGTAGGGGACGAAGTCGCCTGTGTAGAGCTCGAACCACGGAATAGTGGGATCACTAAGAAAAGGAAGATTAGTAAAGAAATCCGTGAGATAAAAGTAAGAGTACGAGTAGCAATAGGTGGAAGAGGATGACAATGACGACATGGATTATCAGGAGTAGGAATAAGAGTACAAGTAGCAGTATTAGTAGTAGAAGGACGAAAAGGGTGAGGGTGAAGAGGAGTAGATGGGAAGTATGAATAAGAGTAGGATAAGTAGTAGGAGTAGGTATAGCAAGAGAGCTATTACATGGTGTAGGAGTATGAGGAGGATGAGTTATGGGAGTAGGAGGAGAAGGTATAGGTATGAGAAGACGAAGGAGGAGGAGAAGCAGGAGTGTGAGGAGTATGAGTTTAATTACGAATAGGGGTAGTAGGAGAAGGAAGAGGAGTCGTATGAGTAGGGGTAAAATTAGGAGGTTTAGGAGTAAAAGTAGGAGGAGGAGCCATAGTTGGAGTAAGAAGAAATAGATTTGCTGGCTGATGCTGGCATGAACAAGAACAGAAATAAACCTCAGTGTCCTCCTTACAATGGTGGGTCTGTGTCACCCCCAGAGTACTGATAGAAATATCAGTTTTTTGCCTGTTTATGGGATGGGGTGGAAAAGTCACCCCCATTCCCAAAAATGGGGAGAGGTTTTAGAAATGATATCTGACCAGTTTCATTGAAACATTTTGGCTATAATTCTGATTTTACTATTTTGTCAAAATGAATTAGGAATAGGAATAGGAATACTGAAAACTTCACTAATATTTTTCGATTCCAAGTATTTTGAAAATACATGTAATAAAAATGACCCCTGGTGTGTCAAAGTCATCTCCCATAGCCTACGCATAGGGTTGAGGGCTCCATAGTATTGTTTCTAGATATCTTATGTGAGCTTCAAATATAGCCAACACTTAGGTCCTTCCCTTATTCTATTAAGAGTTTGATACTATAAGGATAGCCTCATTCCTTTGGTTCTGTACTTTTACATCTATTGGTCACACCCTATGTAGATTTTTATTGTGGATCTCTCTTTTTTTCCCCAAAATGAAAATTTTCACTGAAATTTTAACTAATTATTTACTAGCTTAAAATTCTTTCTAGTAGGGAAAAAGTATGTTTTTATGTACATTTTTGAAGCACATTTGTTGAATCTAAAAGTCATCAAGTTTTTGTTTGTAGTTTTTGTTGTTGTTCTTATTGTTGTTGTTGTTGTTGTTGTTGTTGTTGCTGTTGTTGTTGCTGTTGTGTTGTCGTCGTTTTTGTTGTTGTTTTCATACGAGGAAACCCCTTACTTCTGTCTTTGCATACGATTTCAAAAGATCATCAACACTTCAAAATGAATGCTGCATCTCTATTTATTCAAAACTATTTAGATACTCTCTGTTTAGAGGCATGAAATAATATAAACACACAAAAAAAACAACAGCAAAATATTAATGCATAATTGTTAACTTATTCCAGAAATAGTCATTTGAATTTTATTGTTTTTCCTATTCATTTAAATAATTTTGTTTGAATAATTATTGCATAACGTATATAAAAGATTACTAGATAATGTTATTGAATATAATACTCTATGATTCATCTTAGCAATACCAGTTGTTATTTTTATCATTCTAGGACCGAGAAAAGGCTGAACGTGAAAGAATTCAAAGGGAAATGGAGGAAGGTAAAGCATTAATTTATAAATTTACTAAATATCATTAAAATATTAGATTAACATCAGTTGTTGTTTAGTGATTTGTTTTAAATTTTGGGTCATGAGTTTGTAATAATTATGACTCTCCAAAAATACAATCAACCACAACTAATTTCAAATAAAAACTTTACTTAACTTTTTTCTCCATTTTACCTTGATCCCTACCTTTTGAACAACCTACTATTAAAATATATCATTTTATGTCCATTAATTTCCACCTAGGACAAGGAATGGCAAATACCACAGGTTTGCAAAAAATGTTGCTGTTGTCTAAGAAAATGAATTGTGATCATGCAGCTCAATTGAAATTATCTTTGCTCATATTTATTTAAACAAATTTACAAATATAGCCTTCCCTGTCCATGTATGCAACACACAATTTTAGCGTTGAGCCAAAGAATCACTCTTTTTATCATACTACCTTATTCTCTTTCTCCAGTTTGATGCAACCAGTGCATAGTGTCTTTTAGATTTAATCTAATTAAAAATACAGTTTGTCTATCCCAAGAAAAGTTTTGTTGAAAGCCCCTGTGTCAGCTTACTCAGTATGTTCTATTGTTTGCACTAAAACTACATTGTCAAGTGCACCCTGAGGAATTGAGATCAAAGGTCATAGTCAATCAAATCTGGCTTTGGACCACTTATCCTATGAACACTCCTGAGGGATAGCTTAATTAGACCAATAGAAGACTTTCCATGCCAGCAGATACAAAATGTAGTGTATAATCAGCCGATGTTGGATGATCTAATAGATCAAATTTTAAGTAGAGATTGTTTGTTTTTTGTGTGTTTTTTTTCAAAATCTAGAAAAAAGGGCTGGCGCACTAGCAAAATAAGTTTGTCTTTTATGTAGGGCAAGCTAAAAAGTATTAATAAGGATGTTAAAACATACATAATACCACAGGTATACAGTATTTATCTCACTCCTAATCTAAGATTTTCAGAGAACCTTAAAAAAAATATAATTATTACATGCATTATTATTATTATTATTATTATTATTATTATTATTATTATTATTATTAATACAATCAAAAATTATTATTAGTAGTTGGATCACCAAGCAATTCCAACTCAAGGCTACCGGAGGAATAGCATTTTAACTATATGGGGAAATGCTACTATTATGTCAGCTGCAGACATTATGACAATAATAGAAGCAAAAAGTTTTCAGTTGTATTTAGGCAACGTTTTGAGTATTATGTGTTTGATTAAAATTTACAGGTCTAGTCAAAAGATATTTTACTAAACTTAACCTCATTTTGATGTTTCAGCATCACCTGAACAGAAAAACATAGGTGATAAGATCTGACATCATTATTTTATTCACTTTATCAAACGTTACTGAAACTGAATTGAGCCAAGCACTGTGTATTAAATGAGTAATACTAAGTAATATTTTGATGATGTTGACTTGTCCCCCTAATGTCTAGAAACCCTGACCCTAACCTGACTACCATTGCACGAAAAAAAAATTTGGTGTCTCTAATTTCTAAAAAGATTCATATACTTAAATTATTTGTACTTATGGTCATCTTTAATCCTCATGCATTTTATATCCCTCTTATATAGACATATCTTTTTTTAACTTCTTAAATTATAATTTTTAATTGAAATTTCTATTTCTGAACTCATTTTATACTGCACATTGGATTATAAGGGCATTAAATTCAGAGCCAATCTGGAACCTGAAATGGTGAAATTTGTCTATGCTTTTCAGCAAGAGTGAAAGAATGTGTTTTCCTTCACAGTGTGGTTTCCCTCTTTGTTTCATTATTTTCTTTGGTCACTTCTTTGAACAGTTCAATATCAATTTGCCTCAGACCATACAGATTAATGCATGTATATATAAGTATTTTTGATAAACAGTTTAATAAACCTCCTGATTTTCTCCCCTGTAACTGCTTGAGTCGGTGTTAGTATAATGTGACCAGCTTAAACAGGAGTCGTGGTGTCCCCGCCCTGTCTTGTGTGTGGCAGCACATAAAATTGTCATACGTCAGTCTTGGCGCCCGTCCACAATATAGCCTATAATGTGCTGATTTGGGACGTTAAACTAACTTAACTCAACCCTCCCTCCCTCCTTCCCTCCATCTAATAAGTGGAATGTTTGAAAAAAGGAGCAAGAAAAATTATACTTGTAACTTGTATGACATCTGCACATGAAAACCTTCTCCTATGAATTTGAGATATGGATATTACATAATTATTTATAACACATTATTATTACAGTATTTCAATTTGTATTTAACAAAGTTCCACAAGCATTACCTTTGTTAAAGTTTCATAGATGCTTAGAATCCTTAACTTAAATAGAAATGCAAATATTTTCTCTCATGCACTTATTTCTATACATGTACATAATTTATAATCCTGTAAATTCTAGAACCTTTCAAAGATATGTCTTAACTAAGTCTAAGTACTTTTACTATTTCTATTGACATTTGTTAGGACAGTGCCACAGATTCACAAGGTTGCTGTGTCATTTTCAAATTTGTATTTGAATTTGTATTACCGCTACTCAATTTCATCTTTTTTTCGTAAACAAAAATTAAATATATACCCTGATTGCAATGAGTAACGTTAAATTATTAAAAATGTAAATGTATATATAGTTTAGTATAGTGCAAGATTAAATAAATGAAATAGCCTTTTGCAATGGCACCTAGTCATTACCTTATCACCTCAAATATCATGTTACCAAACCTATGTGAATGCATATAAAATCAATCATCACTTTCATTTGTCAAATGCATTGTCATAATTTATGGCTTAAGTAAATGGCTTGTTAAATTTTCACGAAAATAAACGATTTTACGATGGTTTTAATTATTTAATAGGATAATAAATGATCTTGAATTGATTTTCACAAAAAAAACTGAGACATGATGAGAAATTTAATTGAAATTATACTGGCTGAAAAACAAAATGCGCCAGGAATAGTATAGGATGCTTTAAATAACCATCTTTCTTGTATATTTAAGATGCACGGAAAGAAGCAGAGGCAGACGCAGAGGCAATACGGAGAAAGAAAGAAGAGGAAGTATGAAGTGTTTATTAAAGTAATTTACTTTTATTTTGCAAACAATAAAATGAAATTTTATTTGTTCTAACTTAGACATTCTGCATCTCAGGGTTAGAGTGGTTAGCACAAAATCATTGTCTCATTTGAGCACTTTAAGTTTTAGTAAACCTTTTTGATGTCATTCATCTACTGCAACTCATGAGCTAGACTTGATTTTTTTTTAATGTATGATATTTATGATGATCTTTTCTTTTCATTCCTTTTGTCAGAATTAAACAAAAAATCTGTTACTTTGCAGGAGAAGGAAAGGTTACTTAAACTCGAAGAGGAAGAACGTAGACTAAAGGAAGAGGATGAATCTTATAAGGATGCTGAAATTCATAAAGAGGTAAGAACATTAAAAGCAATATATACAATGTAATATGCAAGTGCATTTGAAAGTGTTTTTCACCATACAAGCATATATGTCCTCAATCTCATGTGTTCTTTTTTATTATAGTTTGAAATTTGATTTAATTTGGAAAAATAACAACTTCAAACTGAAGCTGTAAATACTTTTGATGTTGGTTTTACTAGAACAATTTTTAAAACTCATTTTTTTAATTTTAGAAAATGCTTGAATTTATAATCTTTCACTTAATTACTGTTAAAATATCAAAATGTATAAGTATTATTTTTTGCCCAAAATATTACTATTCCTATAAGGTTAGTTCTAGTCTATAAACGTTTACAAATTTCTCCAAAGTTTTGATATATTTAGCACATTGGTCATCTTGAGTGGTAAAAAAAAAATATATATATTTTTGTACTATTTGCTATGTATACAATAAAGTATACTTAAATATGTATAAACATTTCTCAGGCTGCTGAAATGGCAGTGAAGGAGGCTGACGATGAGTTGGCCAGACTGAATAAAGAAAAGGAAGGGGCAGATGCAAACCGGAAAAAAAAATTGGAAGATGAAGAGCGGAGACTGAAAGGAGTCAGGAGAGGTATAGCGATTTTAATACCAGAGGCACAGCAATGTAATCTTAATACTGTAGGTTTAAAAAAATGATCAAAACTGACTTTTTTAGGATCCTTAAACTGCCTGACAACAAAATATTCTGCCCATGTCTATGAATTCTGAATTATTTTTTTTCAGAAAGCAGTACTTCACTAAAAGAGGGTGTTTTAGCTTCTAAAATTAGTCAGAATTGACCTCAAGGTATTTTGAGAAGTTTGACAATCGTCCAAATGGGCAGTTTAAGTGTTGAAAGAGTTGATCTAGTCAAGGTATCTTTATGAAAATACTGCTGCCCTCCAGACCAAACAAATTAATGATGAGTACTTTTTTTACACACTGGATTTCCTATTCATCAACTGAAATTTCTATTCTAACATAATTTAGTCATTTATCTTGCATAAACACAATCATGTCTTTCTCAGATCACCATCATCGACGCATCCGCTATCAGCTTAAGGTTGCTATTAAGTCACGCGACCGCTACCAGCTTGAATTTTCTGTGACAGAGTTTAAGGAAGCCAAGCTGTCAGATGAAGATATGGATCTTGCTAAGGCCACTCGTCTACTACAGGAGCTGGCAGCTAAAGATGGTATGTTCCCTAGCTAAATAAAAAAAGAGAAGCCAAAGGAGAGAAGGGATAAAAAGAGAGAATTATGAAGATTACCAGTATTAGTAACTCTTGAGAGATTGAAGTGAAATGTAAGGAAGAGAAGAAAAAAAATGAAAAAAAAAATATTAAGGTTGGAAAACAATCAAACAGTGACAGGAGCTAGCAGCTAAAGATGGTAGATTCTCAGCCAAATAAACAAAGGGAAACCAAAAAAGAGAATCGCTAAAAAGATAATTACAAAGATAACTAGTATTTGTACCTCCTGTGAAAATGAAGTGAAATGTAACAAAGAGAAAAGATGAAAAAATTAAAGGTGGAACAAAATCAAACGATGTAAAAAAAAAAGTAAATGGAGCAAACATATATTTTTTGTTTTTAAACAATTATTATTAAAATTATCAACGCGTTCAATCCAATCATCAGCTTATCTTAATTTGAGAAGATTTAAAAAAATATAAACTAGGGGAAGATTTCTTGTCCATAAAATCACTACTGAAAAAAAGCCTAGGATTGAAACATCAATCTTGTATTTTTCTTTTTATCACTTCATTTACCAATAAAATCATTTTCATAATATGTGCTCAGGATAACAACTTTACAGTTTTATCTTGTTTATAATAAAGTTTTGCTTAAATTGCCTGATATCAGAATGTTGTCGTTTTTTCATATATAAAATATTAATTGAATAGATGAAAAAAATGGAATATCCTTACTTGCTTTTTGTGTAAATTTTCTTGTACCTTTTTTTCATCAGGTCTTAAAAAGGCAATGAGCAAGCGTGAAATTTCTGATCTTGAACGTGCCATGACATTTGTACGAAAGAATGGCTTTGAGACTGCATTATCAAGAGAAATGCTTGCCGCCCAACATATGTTAAATCGACTCCGACGCTTGGAGCGCATCAGGCATGAGATTTTGGAACTCAAGCAAGCTACTGTGGCAGAAATAAGAAGCTATCAGAGTCCCCCTCAGATTGTACACACTGTTATGACAGCCACCTTTATGCTGCTAGGTCACAAAGAAAGAGAGACAAAGGTTTGTTTTGCAAAGAGATAAAAGATAAGCATGGTGGGGAGGGATAGAGAGAGAGGTAGTTGAGTTGAGTTAGTTGGTTACTTAACATCCAACGTCAGCACTAAAAGGTTATATTGTAGACGGGCCCCAAGACTGACACTTGACAATTTTATGTGCTGCCACACACGAGACAAGGGGTGGAGGGGGGTGGGGGGAGACCTGAACTCCTGTCTCTGTTGGTTATCTGATACGGACACCAACCCAACCAGAAGGGGACAAATATGGACAAGGAAATGTGAATCAAGGACCTCCCAATCTGGAAACTAACACTACACCACTTGAGCCAGCTCTTCCCTAGAGGGAGAGGGAGGGAGAGAGAAAAAAAAAATTTAAATTATTATTTCAGCTGTTTAATTTTTTTTTTCTTTAAATTTGTGTATTATATAATAATACCTTATTACCACAGCATTATATTTTTCTCCCTCTGATCCGATGTCATCAACAGGACTGGAAAGAGGTTCAGGCTTTAGTAGGCAAGACAGGGAAGGAGAGTCTTAAACGTCGCTGTCTTGAGTTGGATGCATCTGCTCTCCAAGAGACAACTGCTCGTCGAGCTCAGAAAATTCTTGGAAAACTTGAGCTGGATGAGGTCCGCGATATTTCCGCTGGAGCCGCCACCTTTTTCGTTTGGGTGAGTTTCTGTTTAAGTTTAAGCCTCCTGATTCCTTGTGAAACATAGGGCAGCAGGGTGAGTTTCTGAGTGCACATTAAACTCAATTCCTCAGGTTATATGCAATTAGAGAAGAGAAAATTAGATAGCGCTCATTAATCTACATTGGCCAGAAATAATGATTTTTTTTAACAGTGCCTACATGATAATTCAACATTACAGGAACCAGAACTTTCATGTAGAATTATAAGATATGGTATTTAAGGGGAGTACCAAAGTTGGAGCAGCTCGGCCATTGACATAAATCTACACAGTGTTTAACTATGTAAATAATTCATTGGCTTGTCAAGCCTGTACATCGCAAATTGTTTTCTATGTTGCAAATATTTATTTATGTCAAATTGAGTTGGAAACATGAAAAATGTTGAGTTGAGCACTGTGCAAGTAGAAATGAAAGGGAAATTTTTTCTGACTCCTTGATGATAAGTATGTCATTGTCAAAGTAAGGAAAATATCAATCCATAAGATACAATGTCAAGTGGAATACACTCTTACATTTCTTGTTGCCCTGTTTCAGTGCATGCAGACTTGTTAACCCATAATCATTAATACTTACTGTTTTAATTGCCATGTTATGTAAAGAATTAAAATAGAAAATGCCTTATTGATATACCTGCTAGTCACCTTCGTTCCTCAATTTGAACGGACACATTATTGACTAAGAGGGCTGGGTGAGATTATCATTCAATGTCACATTTGATCCCACCACAAGAAAAGTCGGATGGAGATCAAATTCTGTAACTTCTGATTGCTGGCTTTGTTAACTGTAGCATTATCTGTTTGATTCCTCACATACAAAACAAGAATACAAAAAATGTACACCATATCTATGAACCAGATACAATATCATTATAGGCCCTATACTGCCATGCAAAGGCAATGCGACATATCTACATTTTGGCCAATTTCTAGGTCATGTGTAAACAGGCATTTTTTGCCATGCGACATCTTTTAAAAAGGTGTAAAAGTGTATCTGCAATGTTTCTATTATTTTTTAGGTTCGATTTTCAAGGTATCCAACAAATTCTTTTTCATCCGCAAAGGCAGATCTACATCGCTTTGCCTTAAACATGGAATAGGTACCTCTAGGGTTACCCCGCTTTTCCAATAGCTGCAAAAAGCCTTATTATGATTCCATCAGCTATTTTTAGCCTGGGCCTACGTGCTACATAATTTTGTCTATACACATAGCCTAGGTTGCTGTAATATGATGCAACCTGCAGTTGCAACAGGCCAAGGTCGATTTCGAAAACTTCAGTGCACTACTGCACTTGCAAGTCGTCAAGACTAATGAAAGTCAATGATCGCTGCTTCCTGCTTCCATCATTATCCTCATCATCATTATCATCATCATCATCATCATCATCATCATCATCATCATCATCATCATCATCATCATCATCATCATCATCATCATTATCTCCATCATCCACAAAAACAAAAGCAAAACAAAGTTGTCTTTATTACTAGTAGTAGTAGTAGTAGTAGTAGTAGTAGTAGTAGTAGTAGTAGTAGTAGTAGTAGTAGTAGTAGTAGTAGTAGTAGTAGTAGTAGTAGTAGTAGTAGTAGTAGTAGTAGTAGTAGTAGTAGTA
>RQTK01000272.1:63272-78187 GCA_003991915.1 Elysia chlorotica | reverse complement strand
TGGTGATGATGATGATGATGATGATGATGATGATGATGATGATGATGATGATAAGAAAAAGAAGAAAATACTTGAGCTTCCGAAATTTTGATTTTCCATTGTGCACTCGTTTAAGTACTGAGATAATTTTTATTTTGCAAAGGGGTGCTAACCGTGCTATAAAATTTCTGTCGTTTCCATTATAAACAATGGCGGGATCAGAAGCAAGCCAAGATTTAGTTGATCTTGAAGTAGGTTTAGAAATAGAAAAAGATAATTATGTTGAACTAGAGGAAAGTGAGCCAGTAACATTAATCAATCAATATAAACAGATTGGAGATCTTGAGACTGTACAAGATGAGATACGTTCAGAATCAGAGCCTCAAGAGAAGCTGTTTAAATTACCTTTATCACGCATCAGAGGAATTATGAAAACTGACCCAGATGTTAAAATTGCCAGTCAAGATGCGGTTATTATTCTTGCGAAAGCAGCGGTGAGTTTGAAAACATTTTAAATCTAAGGATTAAATCAATCATTTTCAAGACACGTGGGTCTTTGAAAACATTATTTTTTAGATTTAGATGTAGATCTTAGATCTAATAAATCGGCACTCCTAAAGAGTTTTGTGGTCCCTAACCTGTGGGCGGTCAAATGGGTGGGTGAGCGGTATTCGAGGGGAGAGTGAGCAGGATTCGGTACCATCGGAGACTGACAGACAAAGCAAGCGAAGTGAGATAGAATATTTTCAATTGCTTTACATATCACTTTTATGTTCTTGTGTATACATGTCCCCCACACACATACACATTGTACCCGTGTTCATATAATCAATGGAATACAATCAAATCGCTCAAGATGAACCTGTCTTTTTTTAATAACAAGAAAATTTAGAGGGCGTACAGCTGGCAGGACTGGTATTTTATTCACTTTTAATTTATAATTAAATCGAATTCTGCCCACCCACCCATTTGATCGCCCACAGGTTAGGGACCACAAAACTCAATGAGTGCCAATAAATGATCATATCATGAGTAAATTTAGATCCATAGAGACCTTGATCTAAAAATTTAGCATGGACGTTTTTATTTTATAAATTATATAATTATAGGCCTAGTTTGTCCGAGTCAAAGTCAAACTTAGTGTCAAGCTTCCTTTCCATCTTAAAAAAATCAAATAAAAAGGCATATTACAGACCTATGAAATGCACAAAGATGCTGGAAAGCTTTTTTTCTTCAATATATATATAGTTAAATCAGGAAATATTACCCAGTTAATCGTAAAACAAATTCATTCATGGGTCTCCAATGGAGCCATAAAATCGTTCATCGCATAGTTTTGCAACTTATGAATGAATTAACACATGTGAGGGGATTTCAAGGCCTTCAGTGACAATAAGCAATGGTTTTATGTAACTCGCGTTCATGAGTGAGCATGGTTTTCTGGTACATTGCGTCACGGGATGGATATTGACGAGGCTTAAGTGTTTATTTTCACAGATAATGTGGCAGTCGTCAAACATCACTGTTTGCTCTTGATCTCTCAAGACCTGGATTTAGATTTAGACTCTAAAGAGAGAAAGAGAGAGAGAGAGAGATGGAATGCGTGAGTTGATGAAAGACTATCAATTCATTGACTTGAGAGATAGAGAGAGAGAAAAGAAGGCTGAATGAAAGAGAGGTGGGGTTGGCAAAGAGAAGAAGTATCAGAAAGGTGAAATATTTTGTGGGTAATATCTGGTACCTAACTTAGTAACTACAGACAGAATTCTTAAAATGATTGATATGTTACCAATACCATTTTTTTATTAGAATAACTGAAGTGTTTTGTTGTTTGTTTGTTTTTTTTTTTGTTTTTTTTGTTTGTTTTGGGGGGGCGGGGGGGGGGTAAGGTAAAAAAAATAGGGACTGTAAATGACAAAATGCTCCAGGGACACTTAAAAGTAAGTAAAAATTAGTAAGAAACTAACCGGGAGCAATTTTTTAATCGGAAATGTTTTATATCCATCCTGACTATTGTATTTCTATCTATAAAATTTTTTAATGAATATAGATCTAAAAAGAATTAGCTATCATCGTCCTCGCTTTGAGATTCTTTAAATTAAACAAAAGTCATTGGAAGTCAAGGAAAGAATATTGGTAAATAACAGCTCAAGTCCACATATTAGAGTTCTTTTCCATTTCATCCATTGCTTTGCTTGTTTTGATCAACTTTAGGAGCTATTCATTCAAAGCATATCAAGAGATGCTGCAGAAAGAACTCTTCGTGACAAGAAAAAAACAGTGTTACGGAAACATTTAGGTAAAAACTTTTTTTTATAACTGTTAAAAATTGTTTTTTTTTTTTTTTAATAGCTCTTACATAGCAATCATGACTATTTCTGCAATAATATTGAATCGACATGGCATGGGAAGTATCAGCAAGTGGTTATATCTTCCATTGAACTCCTTATCAAGCTGTAGCTTCACTGCCCGTTAGGGGCTGGGGCTGTAAAGAGAAAATATACCTACAACCTAGCGTGTTGGTCAGCTCTTCCCCACTGTAATATTACACACTGTACCACAAAAGGTCGAACATGTTTGCATCCTTTGCCTAGACCTAGACTAGGGCCTAGGTTTTGACTGGCTTAGAACAATGCTGTAAGAGTTGACTAATCATTTTATTTGGAGTCAAATCTTGCTCCCTTCTGCTGAATTTCCATGTCCCTTTAAACCCAAGCAGAAGTAGTAGAAAAAATGGGGGTTCTTGAAATGTTCACTGCAGCGGATGCCTTTCTTATAGGTATGCACTACTATATGTGGTAACTATAGACCCATATCATCAATGACTTATTTAGTATCTTAATTATACACCTAAATTCCTTAGTTAAAGACAAAGTTCTTTCGTGTCAGCCTTAAACATTATAAATCCCATTAGAAAAAGCAGCATGGCTAATTTAGCATTGGCCATATCTAGTTATAAAATGAAACAGTTTTTTAAAGACATAAATTTAGTATGTGTACACATATGTAATATTCGTTGGTTACACTTACAGTAAATTTACACTCTATGTCTTGATAATGAAACATTTGTTTGAAGGACATAAAATTAGTGTATGTACACATATTTAGTACTCATTGGCTACAGCAAATGTGTTGACTCTATAAATAGAAATGCACTTCTAAATATTCTGAATCAAAATGATGTTGAACAGAAACTCCTAAATGTCACGAAATTTAAAGCAATACATGTGGCTACAATCATGTTTGATTAGCTACAAGAAACGACATTGATGTTTCAGGCTATTTAATGTGTCCTGATGGTGTGTGGTAAGACAAGGGTGCCTTTTAAGTGCAAGTCTATTTTTCATATTCATCACAGAATTGTTGCCCAACATAAAGAGAGAAGGCTGGTATTCTGTTTGTACCAGATAGACATCCTACAATATTTTTTTCTTGTTGCATTAACTTCTCTCTGAAACTGTGACAGGTTTCACCAAAAGCTAGATGTGCTGTGCAATCAGACTTCTAGACTTGGATCGACTGTCAATACTAATAAAACTAAAGTAGTACTTTTTAGAAAACTGTGCTCCCTAATTAAACATGAAAACTGGGTTTATTGAAAAAACACCCCTTGATATTGTTAACTTTTAGTTCTACATGTATTTAGGAATAGAATGTTACATCATGTATGAGCTTGACTAATCAATGTCTGTAAGTAAGGCCAAATAATCTATGAAATAAACTGCCTGGAACTAAACATGAATTTTTAAAATGTCAAGAAATATAAACGCTTTAATTAAGGTCTTTGACTAAAAAGTGCAGCCCATTCTCTCATAATCTGGTAAACTCTTGGATGGTCGTGAGTTCTCAGGTGTGGAGCAATGTCATAATCGTTTCTTAAATTACATTCATTCATAGCTGAAACACAATGTTTATGGAGAAACAGCCTGATTCCATGTTTAACAAATTGGTTACGACTTTTAAAAATGTCTGATTTTAGGAAAACCAAAAAACTGAAACAAGCCTACCAGATTCAGAAAGTTGTTTAAAAGGAAAGTTAAAACTTGGGTTGCCAATATCCAATTATTAGAAATCTATATGTTAGGTTCAAAATCAAATTGTTTAGATGTTTGAATGTGGGGCGACGAAACAACGTTCTTTAATATTTTTAAAAATAAAATTAGTTTTCCATGTTATAGGATACTCAATATGCTAATTAAATATCTGTTCATAATTCAAATCCTGGATCTGTATTGGGCATGGGACACATTTGTTGAAACATAGGAAAAAGGATACCCAATTGTATTTTTTTTTTAAACCGCATTTAAAATATTTTGATTTGGAGTATCAGAGACAAAGTGGCACATGATCAGATATCAACATGACAAAATACTGCATGTTCCTTCTATACAAAACCTTAAAAGAAGATGAATCCATGTTCTAATGATTTTATGTCGTACATACAAGGAGTTTTGAACAATGCATATCCTTTCAAAATATTTTTCGAGTAGAAATGAAAACAACTTAAATATCTTAATCATCTGTGTTATAACATTGCAAATTATCCCTATCACATATTAAAACTAAAAAAATCACTGTTAGGTATTTTATTTTAATATGATGAAGGGCTGGTCTTGTCAGTGTTGTTTTTGTAACACAATTCTCTATCCTTTGTTATTATGTTTTTTTTCCCTAATATTATGTTACCTTTCTTGTTACGCATTACTTGTGTCTATACACAATCATATAGGAAAACTCTAAGGAACATAATTATTAACTTATATCTTCAATCGTCCACAAACTTCCAATTTTTTGGGTGGAAGGCGTCCATTTATTTTTATCTATTAATTTTCTTTGCTTTTAAATAATTTAGAATCGTTTTAAATAATGTATTTGTTTAACCTAAATTAGAGATATGAGTTTAAAACTTTATTATTGTAAAATGAGGTAGGATCTTTTGAAGCAAATCACTACATGTGTGTTAGTGTAGCAAAAAAAAAAATTCTAATGTAGAATTTGTGTTAAAAAAATTTTTTATCTTTTAATATACCCACAGACGATGTGCTGGATACAAAAGACAGATATGCTTTTTTAGAAGGTAAGTTATGTTGTACATGATTCAATGATTTGTGGCAAATAGCCAAATAAAAGATGAAACCTGATGGTACTAACCAAATATATCTATAAATGCACTATTTTGATAAGTCTTTTCTAATTCTCAATATTAATTTTGTTGCATTGTTTCTTCCCCTAAACTTCCTGGAACCATCAACTTAGAGTGTTGATAGTAGCTAAAGTTTGGATTTGGTCAGGATCAAAGACTGATTTAAAATTTAGAGTCATTTCAATAGGGGAGCATAATAATAATAATAATAATAATAATAATAATAATAATAACTTTTATATGTACATTCTGATTCATAACCACTTATGTTAGATCAAGTGCTCTTTGGGCTTTGCAGTGCTCAAAATAGTTTGTATAAAAACTAAAATGTTATGAATACTGGACTCAGAAAAAAACTAGATGTTAAACAAAACAAAGTAATGCAGAAATGATTAAGTTTATAATACACATGTATTTTACTGAACAACTTATGTGCAACACTGCCTTATATTTACAGACTGAATAAAGCCAACCTATGACTTTTAAGTTTTTTTTGAATAAGTGTAATTTAATCCTTTGAAAAAAATCAGCAGCTTTTCCTTATTATTATAGCTTTGAAGGAATTATTTTTAAAGTTTCCAATAGCTTAACTTAAAAAAAAAATTATTCATTTTTTTCTCTTACACAGGTGTCATTGAGAGCTTTGAGGACTAACTCATTCGAAATTCTTGTATATGTACATACCAGTATTTATATTCGTGTAAAGTTATGTTGAATTTCGAAAATGATTAATATTTTTTTGCATAAGACAAATTTTGGTAAAAATTAAACATACAAAATTATGTTGAATCACCATGGTTTCAATTGTTTCTTTTTCATCTTTTTTTTGGGCGGATGCATTGACATTTTGTAGGGTGATAAAGGACCTGAGTGTGTATGTTCAGTTCTTTACGCAGCATTCAGAAGTGATTGTAGCTTAGAGAGTGTACAGAGTTTGTTGTGTTGGTTTCTTCATGGTCAAAACTCAATGTCAGAAGATAGGGTGTAGTGTTAAGATAAGATAAGATAATCCTTTATTATCCCATAGGGAAATTTTTCGTGGTCATACATACATAAATACACCAGTTGTACATGTGTGACATAAAAATTAGTGATGATAATGATGATAATATAATGAGCGATTTCAAACACACAACTCTTCACGCATTATACAAGAATACATTTAATACTGCATAAAAAACATGCACAGTGTTGACAGGCCCTAAGACCAAAATCTAATAATTTTATGTCCTGTCGCACAGAGATAGATATAACTAAAGAAGCAAAACATCCTGTATATAGTTTTGCTATTTCAAACGCTATTTTAATTTATATACATACTACGTCTCTTTAAGTGGCTTGCTATGTTGATAAGAAAGTCCAAATTGCATCTAAGACAACCAATATAATCCAGACATCTACAGCAGTAGTATCAGTAGTACTACAGAAGTAGGAAAAGGCTGATCAGCAGAAAAAATGATATGGTGATGGCATTGCCAACCCACAAATAGGGGGTTACGGATGTTACTGGACTCCACCGTTGTAGCTCAGACGGTCAGACCAACACTGATGTTTTTGGACCAATGTTACCATCTGCACCGCCACCGGCATCGACAGTTTCATGTGAAAAACGACAAATATAATTATTATTATTATTACATGTATTGTTATTATTATTATTATTATTATTATTATTATTATTATTATTATTATTATTGTTATTGTTATTATTGTTGTTGTTGTTGTTGCAAGTTGTACGTAGGTATAGGTGTACCCACCGAAGCACTACTCTTAAATTTGTCTCCTCCACAGTTTTCTATTATTAGTTATAATTGTGGCTACTAAGCTTTGGGCCTCATAGCTAAGCGTCTGAGAGGTCATATGGACTAAGCGTACATAACTGGTCCATATGACCTCTCAGGCCTCTAACATAGTTATCTGTGGTGCACTGTTTTGATTGGCTGTACGTGACACGCCTACTGCGGCCTTGGCCAAGCATGACCTTTGGCCGCGTCAAGGCCAAAAAATCGCACTTAGGTTCGCTGCTTCGTGAAAGTTCGTGCTTCGCTCACTTGACACTTGGCAATCGGCATTGGCTGGAACAACAGTGAAAAACGTAAATCCTTTTCTTTCATCCTTATACTCTTCTGAAATTTTGATAGATTTCTATATAGATCTTTTCTTTCTCTAATCTATTGTGCACAATTATCAGCCTGCTATATAAATTTTAAATTAGGCCTAAAACAAATTTTATTTCACCCTAGTGTCAGATTTCCAATAAAAAAAAAATTAAAACACACACACACAAATAAAATTATCATCAACAAATCAACTAAGCTTACGCAAGATCTACTGCGACATTTACAATTACATGAATGATTACACAGTGCATGAGCAGGAAGTGGTTGAAATTCATCAAACACCTTTTGTTACATAATAGCTTACATCTTTACTGTTTTGTTGTTGTTTTGTGTTTTTTGATGCACGGTTATGAAGTCGAGGCAGAAGCAAAAACACCAGCATACGCACACACACACACAACTTAATATTTAAAGTATAATATAGCCTAATGTAACCTTCTAAAATATCTAGATCAAGATATAATTTACTGAGTTTTTTTTCACTTCTTTTTCCCTCCTTCGGTTAAGCGTGATACTATAATAGAATAACAACAAAGCCAAAACAACGTAGGCTAAGACATGATTGTGTCCAACCATGAGGATATCGATAAGCTGTTACATGTCATTGAATCACAATGTTTTTCGACTCTCACAGACGCGCCGTGTGCCCCCATTTGACACTTGGCAATCGGCATTGGCTGGAACAACAGTGAAAAACGTAAATCCTTTTCTTTCATCCTTATACTCTTCTGAAATTTTGATAGATTTCTATATAGATCTTTTCTTTCTCTAATCTATTGTGCACAATTATCAGCCTGCTATATAAATTTTAAATTAGGCCTAAAACAAATTTTATTTCACCCTAGTGTCAGATTTCCAATAAAAAAAAAATTAAAACACACACAAATAAAATTATTATCAACAAATCAACTAAGCTTACGCAAGATCTACTGCGACATTTACATGAATGATTACACAGTGCATGAGCAGGAAGTGGTTGAAATTCATCAAACACCTTTTGTTACATTATAGCTTACATCTTTACTGTTTTGTTGTGTTAGAAAAACTAGTGCAAAATTTGGGATTCGATTCGACTTTCAAATCACTTGGTATAGCTGAAGGCCCAACTGTGAACCAAACACCCCAACTCAGATGTGGTCAAGCCAGGATAGCCATGGAAGAGAATCAGTGTGGGGGCACACGGCGCGTCTGTGAGAGTCGAAAAACATTGTGATTCAATGACATGTAACAGCTTATCGATATCCTCATGGTTGGACACAATCGTTGTTTTGGCTTTGTTGTTATTCTATTATATACATGTACGGATTTTATATTACTTCGAGATTCCATGATGAAAAAGAAATAAGCTTATATTCACTTGTTTTTGGCATACATGCTGATAGTTTTTTAAGTACACTGTATATATCTACCATGTGTTTCTGCTTCTTTATTAGAATACAGATTTGTGTCCAAATTTTGCTACGCTATCAATCATTTTCAATGTACATGTAGTGTCTTTATCCAAAATGTCTATATATGCGCACTAATTTTGAGTGTTTTAGTTCAAATCAAAATCTGACCATCGAGAATAAAGCTTTGAAGGTATCTCCTAATTCAACTTTTACTAGGTCTAAAAAAAGGTTATCTAGCAATCACAATAAACAGCGCATAAAGAAACATTGCAATATCCAGATAGCAAAATTTGGACAGATTACATCTAGCCTAGAGACTCAGCCTTAGAAATATGGATCAAAGCATCATCAGGTAGGCTGAATCTAATTCTAAGGCTGGGTCGATCAGTTGAACTACGTTATGCCCAAAGTAATAAGGAACAAAACTGTCGTTAGGCTTACATTTCCTAGAGTTAAATTTTGTATCTAGATCTAGACGAGGTTCTAAAATTTTAATGTCTTGATCTGTATTAAACTTAGTTTCCTTAGTTTTATGAGTTCCAGATTCTATCGCAAGTGTGTGAAGACAGCCAATAGTATTAATTGAATCTATCTAAAATTTAGTATTATACATTAATTTTATACACTGTGGGTCAAAATGCGATCAACACAGTATATTTTGAAATCGAGCTGGAACAGCACTGGTCGCCTTCCGTATTCATTTACGATTTTCACTAGATCTAGGTTAATCCCAAGCCCTCAGTCTAGATCTGTCGAGTCTGTACATAAAAATAGTTTTCACAGCCTTATAACTGTCTGCGTGTGCATTTTGTACATGAACTAAAAGATTTGGCTCAGCTCCTATGAATGCTACATTGGAAAGAAGGGCTAAGCTTTTAGTTTTATATTCATTATTATTACTTATTTGCCCTATCGTATCAGAGGGTGAAGTGGCGCAAGTTGTAGACATTTGGTCACCCAATCGGGAAGTCCGCGGATCTAGATTTTAGGTTTCGCCACCTACTGGTTGTGTCGGAGTCAAAGTGTTCCCACTTCGTTTAAAATAATCAGACGTCAGTCTTGGGACCCATCCACAATATAGCCGATTTAGTATTGATGTTGGACGTTACAACAACTCAATTCAATCCCCTGTCAATACTGGTCGCCATTCCTGGGGAATCTAGTTGACACTTGGCAATCGGCATTGGCTGGAACAACAGTGAAAAACGTAAATCCTTTTCTTTCATCCTTATACTCTTCTGAAATTTTGATAGATTTCTATATAGATCTTTTCTTTCTCTAATCTATTGTGCACAATTATCAGCCTGCTATATAAATTTTAAATTAGGCCTAAAACAAATTTTATTTCACCCTAGTGTCAGATTTCCAATAAAAAAAAAATTAAAACACACACAAATAAAATTATTATCAACAAATCAACTAAGCTTACGCAAGATCTACTGCGACATTTACATGAATGATTACACAGTGCATGAGCAGGAAGTGGTTGAAATTCATCAAACACCTTTTGTTACATTATAGCTTACATCTACTCTTTTGAAAATATTATTATTCTTACTGTTTTGTTGTGCCTACCTGATGATGCTTTGATCCATATTTCTAAGGCTGAGTCTCTAGGGCTATGTAATCTGTCCAAATTTTGCTATCTGGATATTGCAATGTTTCTTTATGCGCTGTTTATTGTGATTGCTTTAAGTAGATAATCTTTTTTTTTAGACCTAGT
Source organism: Elysia chlorotica (assembly GCA_003991915.1). NCBI lineage: Eukaryota > Metazoa > Mollusca > Gastropoda > Plakobranchidae > Elysia > Elysia chlorotica. Next base: position 67,831 of record RQTK01000272.1, on the reverse strand, counting down.
AAAAGTTGAATTAGGAGATACCTTCAAAGATTTATTCTCGATGGTCAGATTTTGATTTGAACTAAAACACGCAAAATTAGTGCGCATATATAGAACATTTTGGATAAAGACACTACATGTACATTGATAGCGTAGCAAAATTTGGACACAAATCTGTATTCTAATATAGAGGCAGAAACACATGGTAGATATATACAGTGTACTTAAAAAACTATTGGTTTCTAATGCTTTCCAAGATTGTGGTTTTGAGTGCATTGTTATTTATAATTTAAACTTTTTTATTGCAATTGTCAATGGAGGATTGCTGTTTGATGCTTTCGATGCACAGCGATTTCCTGGGCATGGCTATCAGCTATGAATGCCAAAAACAAGTGAATATAAGCTTATTTCTTTTTCATCATAGAATCTCGAAATAATATAAAATCAGTACATGTATCTATAGGCTATAAATTCATGGTAACACTGACATCAGCAAAAAAAGCTTGGTTACAAATGTTATCGTGACAATCCCTTACTCTTGTCTTTAGTGTAAGCAAGTGTCTCAAATGGCAGCTAGATTTTTGCTCCTTATCCTAGTCTAAAAGTAAGAATATTTATTTTGAAGTGTTTATTTTATAACCCATTCATCTAAAATGAACTGATGAACAGATCCATTTTGAAGAGGTCCCCCATAACAGTTCTTGTAAAGTTAAAGGTAGCAAATATTCAATTTTTAAAGAGATCCCGGTAACATGACCTCGGTCTAGTACTCTCCACCTGCTGCTTCTCACTCTGTGTATGTTTTAATGCAAGTGGCTAATTATATAAAGATACTAATGGTAATAATAGTAATAATAATAATATATAACAATATAATTTTCATGAAAATAATAATAGCAATAATAATAATAATAATAATAATAATAATAACAATAATAATAATGATGATAGCAATAATAATTGTAGTAAAAATCATCATTATCATTGTCATCATCATTGTTTAAAAGTTTAAAAACAAATCTCCATAAAGTGCTGGTGTCATTATTTTCCTATTGCGTGATTATTGCACTGCTGTCAAGTTTGGTGGCCCTTGCCCTCTTTCCGCCCACCCGCAAAGAGGGGCCGAGCTATCTTGTGCTATTAACAAAAATCTGTGATATATATGTTGTGAATCTGTTGTTACAGACATGAAGGAACTTGTCTTAAAAATTTAACATCGATCCAACTGAGTGGGTTTGCTGTCTGACCAATGAGAAGTTGTTTTTAATCTATGATGAAAAATCTCCAGGTCCCGATGACATGTTATGTCTAATTTCATGCAAATGTAAGGCGACTGTAATTCATTTTAACAAGAACAGTGAAAGGTTTCATTTTCTTGTCAGTTTTTTAAATAAGAATTTATAGGTAGGCGTACCTTACAGGTTTTAATATTGTGGAGCACTTATGATAAACTATAAACCATTTAAACAATAAATGACTCCATTTTCCTTGCGATTTGTGTAATATCATTGGACATTGTTAGTATGTTTAAAATTACACATACTATACAGTATATTTTCCATATAAACCATTTAAACAATAAATGACTCCATTTTCCCTGCGATTTGTGTAATATCATTGGACATTGTTAGTATGTTTAAAATTACACATACTATACAGTATATTTTCCATATAATTATTCGCAAACTTGACAAATATGTAATTTTAAAAAAAGTGTAAAGGTAAATTTACTATGGAATAAAATATTAGCCATTATATGAATATAAAGCACCCCATAGACTATATTGCCTTATATAATGTTACTTTACCTTGTGGCAAATCAGAATAGACGATTTAGAGTTTCTCTGATTGCAAATGGAAAAATCTTATTTTTAATGCACCCAGTGATCTCTGAGCCTAAAAAAAAAGAAAAGCCCATGTATTTCAGAATTCTGATTGGTGGAAACTTTTAGTACGTGAAACTCCAGACACAGCATTTTTTTTAAATGTACTGGTTCGGCGGTTTTGTACGTTCTTTAAAAAATAAAACGTTTAAAAAACGTATACAAAATCACATGATAGCTGTAATTTGTTTTATAAACAATATTTGATTGGGATAGAGCATAGACCTATGTTAGTGCAGGTATATTATTTTCCATTAACCGGCTTACAAACATCAAGTGACTTTTGTGAGAAAGAGGTCAGACGCAAACGGTGATCTAAACAAACGTTCTAGTACTCCGATTTGGGAAACTTTTGGCAGTAAAAATTCAGACATATATTACTTTAGATAAACACTAAGTTTTGTTTTACTGCAGATAGTTTATTCCCCATGTCCTCCCCCCCCCCCTTTTTTTAAAGGCTAAAAATGTGTTTCGTTATAAAAAGGGTTAGTGGCCATTTTGTGAATTCAAATTACTCTTTGAGTCTCGTAATTTGTTGTCTAGTTGCTTTATTGTGACTTTATTTTACTATAAACGAAAATAAGTGTTTCAGGGGTGAACAAAAAATAGGCGATTTACAGATTCAGTTCCTAAAAATATCACTTTAAAAAATGCACTCGGTGACCTTCGATTTTGAACAAAAAAACGTGTTCCAGTCCTCCGATTGGTGAAAACTTTATTATATATGAAAATTCAGATATTGTACTTTATATAAATGCACAGTTGTGTTTTATTATCATTAGTGGAAAACTCATTCCTTTTCAGAGCTACTCTTCTAAAAGTCCAAGACCACCAAAGCCGTGCAATTTTTTACAATTGAAAATACACTGGATGTGTAAAGATTTTAAGAAATTTTATTTTAACATTTTTCTTTTGTAAATAAGATAGGGCGCATGGGACATTTCTCTCTACTACAATACAATACAATCTGTTTTCTCTTTGCTACTTTGACCATACGACCAGTATGAACACTCACACGATCGCTGAGGAAAGTAAAGAGGAATGATTGTCCTAATTAGAACTTTTCGCTCTCAGTATTGACATCTATTGTAGTGTTATTGGGTGAATGCTGCGTGAGTGAGACTTCCAATTTAATTATCAACTGAGATGCCAAAAATAGTGTCATTGCTATGTGGGCGCCTGTGAAAGAAGTCGTAGTACATGTATTACTGCTTTGTCCAAACAAACAAAAACCATAAAAAAAATCCAGTGCGGAAGTATTGATTGTATCTTTGAAATAAATGATCATGTTGTTTGCATCATGATCAAAACATAATCCCAAAGATAGCTGTAGCGTGTCAAGGCAGTGGTCTAGAGCGCGTTCGTCGCAGGCCTTTATATTCCCTTACTAGTTATACTACTACACGTATGGAGAGGATCGTGCCCTTATGATTCTGTATTTAATGATTATGCATGCTTTCTTCTTTTTTTTTATTTTTGCAGATGTTACGGGAATGTAACCGCAGTTCACTAAGTCCTTATTTCTCACGCCCCCTCGCTTGTTTACTTTGTTAGTATTCCCCAGATCCGCTTGGTGTGCCTTTTCTCCTTCATGTTGCTCTTACTGTTTGAATGAATCGCCTCCCTTCCCTTGCCAGTCCAATGTTCACCGCCACGCGTTACGAAACACGAATTACTCAATTAGTCTAGTCAATGTTTACATAAAGTTTGAAATTAAAACATATATTTTTCAGTATTTTAAAGTATATTAAGTGATGTTTGTTTAGTCATTCTATCTGCAGCTGCTTGCTTGCCTGTTTGTTAATCTTATTGCCATTGCCCTATCGTATCAGAGGGTGAAGTGGCGCAAGTTGTAGACATTTGGTCACCCAATCGGGAAGTCCGCGGATCTAGATTTTAGGTTTCGCCACCTACTGGTTGTGTCGGAGTCAAAGTGTTCCCACTTCGTTTAAAATAATCAGACGTCAGTCTTGGGACCCATCCACAATATAGCCGATTTAGTATTGATGTTGGACGTTACAACAACTCAATTCAATCCCCTGTCAATACTGGTCGCCATTCCTGGGGAATCTAGGTAAATAGCAGGGAGCTTCTTTCCTACAAATAATCATATCAGTACTAAGTCTGCGTAGAACTGTCCAAATCAGACTCTTTTCACTTTTTTCACCAAATGCTTTACAAAATAGAATTAATTGATTGTTTGCTGCTAAATCGCAACCATTGTTTAGGCAAAATTCATCTTTGTTGTTGAGTCAAAGCAGATGCACATCTGGAAAGTTGGACATACCTTGTCTACCGTTGACCTCTGATAACATTCCTTTGCAAAGTTCAAATTTAATGTACCCTGCATTGACCTACCAAATAATAGGAGATGTTGGTTTCCCGGTCGAGCTCGTGAACTAATCCTCACAACTGCACTCTCTCGGACCCGGTGTCCATGACCGGCAAACGACCCTGGTATCAATGTTTTAGTCTTATCTTTGCGTTTGTTAGTGGAAATATTGCTGTGGCTAGTTTTAGTGGCCTTTGGAGAGGTCACAAATCAGTGTCCGTTTTGCAACAAGGTAATTCAGCTGACCCATTTGTTGCTGCTGCTAATACTGGTACTACTACTACTACTGCTGCTACTACTACTACTACTACTACTACTACTACTACTACTACTACTACTACTACTACTACTACTACTACTACCAC
>RQTK01000272.1:7193-49115 GCA_003991915.1 Elysia chlorotica | reverse complement strand
GAAGAAGAAGAAGAAGAAGAAGAAGAAGAAGAAGAAGAAGAAGAAGAAGAAGAAGAAGAAGAAGAAGAAGAAGAAGAAGAAGAAGAAGAAGAAGAAGAAGAAGTAATACAGGAATTAAAAAGGCTCACCAATGTTCTCTTGTTTTTTAATTAATTTGTACATAATTATTTTGTAATAATTTTTAGAAATCAAAGTAGAAAAAGATTGATAGACACAGGGCGAGGCGATGGAAAAAAAAAGAGAGAAACATACATAGATAGATCCATGTCTACTGAAGGTGTACCACCATTGTAACATATTACGTACTTAGCAAAATAATGATAGAAAATACCTGCACGCGCAAAACGTGTAATTACAATTCTGTTAGGTAAACACATTATATAAAGTGTTAAGTATAAATGATTAGAACCGAAATAAGAGACCTATTCCCCCACGCACTCTCCTTACTATTACCGCTTTCATCAGGTTATATAAACGGTCACTGTTATTTGAGAAGGACGATGAATTATTCATGAATAACTAGCATCGTGCTTTTTCAACTGACAAGTTGAACAGCCTCGTTTTTTACTGCTGTTATGTTAGGTAGCGTGGCCGTTTCGTGAAACGCGATCTTGTGGTTTAGTTTAGGCTCGATCTCAACCACATCTCTTTTCGTCCTTTCGCTCCGCAAATGTTTCACAGTAATAATCTGTCATTCTTTTAAACGGCAAAGAACAACTGTTATGTGCATAACAACAAAGCCTGTTAATTAGACATGGGATTTATTTATTTAAGCATCGAAGAAGCACCGAAGATAATAATATTTTACTATCCATTAGGCCTATAGTTGTTACTAACCTCTGCTGCAGAGAGTGTTGCTCTTACGCATCAGCGCCATGTTGAGAACTGTTAAGGTGTGCCCCTGGGGTTCGTGGAGAGAGGTGAACAAAGAGGGATTAAAATGTGCTTGCGACAGGTATATCTCATATTTAATATTTCTCGCTGTGTGATTTTTTGATAGCATCTATGATAAAATGCCTTTTAAATAGTAAAATAAAAATAATAAAAATAACAAAACACACACACAATGATAGAAGCATAATTATCATTTAGATAAAGATCACAAGCAGTGCGGATTACGCAGTAACACACAAAAGACTAGCAGTCCCAGGGAACGTTTGACGCCACTCGATAAACATAGGAGGTGGCTACCATTACCTGACAAGTAACAGTTTACACACGTATAGGATTATACCACATCTCCACCCCAAGATTGAATCCTTGTCTTGCACATAAAATCTTCTAAGAATAGTTGCTGCATGTTTAATTTGAAATGTTGCAAAATGGACATTGCTTGGTCTGCTAGTGTTCTAAAAAGACTAAAGGTCAAGTCTCTTTGGTGGAATCACCCTTCGTCCGGATCTTGTCACTCTGATCTGTCCTGGGGAACGCGGGACAGGCGGTGCCTCAGGTGGAACACTGATGCTGGTATCAGCTGCTGCTGGAGGAGCCGGTGTGGGTACTGCAGAGGAAGCCTCAGGGGAACTTGTTACTAGAGTTGAGTGAACTGGTGTAGAGGTCGCCACTAAGTGTGTCCTGTTGCGGCGAATGGTACCCTGCTTGGTGTTAACGATATACGAGCGGGGATTGTGGTGTCGTCTGATGATAGACCCTGTTTTCTGCAGATCTTTGATGTAAACAGGATCACCAGGTTGGGGTTCAGGAGCTTCTTGGACTGCATGCCGCCTGTTGTAGTTTCGGCGCTGATTTTCTCTGTACTTCTGCTCCTTGTGGACGAGAAAGGAAAACTTGATGTTTGTAGATTTCTGAAGGGAAGGCAGTTTGGTGTTTAGCTTTCTGCCCATCAGAAGTTCACTTGATGCAAAGCCATTCTGCAGATGAGTAGCCCGGTAGTTGAGGAGAACTACGTATGGGTCTGTTGCCCTCCGCAGAGAATTTTTAACAGTTTGGAGTGCACGCTCTGCTTTGCCATTTGCTTGGGGATACCGAGGCGACCTTGTTGTGTGAGTAAAGTTAAACTTGCTTGTGAATTTCTTAAATTCTGCACTGGCAAATTGCGGACCGTTGTCGGACACGACAATATATGGAATACCATGGGTCGCGAAGATTGACTTGAGTCTGGTAATGATTGCAGTGCTTGTTGTATGATCAAAGAGTCGTATTTCCAACCAACGAGAATGAAAGTCGACCAACAGCAGATACGTTTCACCCTGAAATCGAAGAGGTCCATGGCAACCCGTGGTCAAGAATGCTCGGAGAATGAAGATGGCAGGAGAGGCTCCTTGATTGATGGTCTCAGTTGCACGAGATAGTTTTCGAATATCCTTTTGCAAATGATTGCGGTCTGACGACTCAAAGACACCGTTTTGTTAATTTTACATCGTCTGTCTATGTCCTCTATCCCACGAATAGAATGGGACATAGCTATAGTCTGGAGTTACAGTGTTTGATCCTGAAGTTTAAAGTGGTCCTTGACACACCTACATCATGGCTTTTAGAAGTCTACATACTACTACTAGTGGCCGCTACCTTTTTTCTGTCTTCGTCACACTGGTATATAATCTGATCGCCATGTAGTAGCAGCAATCATTATTGTAAGTTCCGTAGCAATCGCTCATTCCTTATGCTCCGATTCCATACAGAACTAGTTTTGGCTCTAATAGCCAATGGGTTTAGATTTAAAAAAAAAGATATCCCCCTCCGAAAAAAACCCACACACAACAAAAAAACAACACATAAATAAACAAAACAAAAAAAAAAAAACAAAAAAAAACTTTTTGTTGACAAAAGTTGAGTACTCATATACAACGCGCCCATTTTACACCACAAATACCAACTGAAATTACCTTGACTTGATAACCTTTTTGTTCGCTATGCTCCATGAAGTCTAGCTATTCTTGAGCTTCAAATAATTATCAACATTTCCTATTTGGCTTTCATACGTGACTGCTAGATTAAAAAAAATCATTATCTGAAGCTAAATGGGTAACATTGTTTAGTCTTCTTTTTTTTGTCTGATTGCATTGTTCCACTTTTGGAAACTTTGCTTAAGACGTTCAGCCAACAGAAGCAATTCCTGCTCACAAGGTTAAATGCCTTTGGGTGGACTGGAACTTGTAGCTGTTGGACTGAGAGACTTTCGTCGAGTTCCCTGTTGGAATCTGCACTGAGAATCTGGGTACAATTGCAAGCACTTGGACGCGTGGCAGTGTGACTATCGCGAACACTTTATGCGCAATACTCTGTCAATAAATCCAGTGCTCTTATTTTGACTGCTGAAACGCCTTGTCAATTCTCTTTATATCTTTGTTACGCCCAATTAATTTCATAATCCTGTCTTTTTTCTTGCCTCGTGCCTTTTACTACCGTTGTGATGGCTGGCACCAAGTCTTTAAAATAGGACTGCGTTTCATCTATTTCTTCTTTCACGTAAGACTTCCTTTAGCTGCGGTTTCTGCAACAATTTTAGTGGATTTTCATTACTTACCGATTTTAACAGTCGCTTGGACGTTGTTCATCACCGAACCATTAAAGGGTCTTCTATCATTGTAAACAGTCTCCAGCATAGAGTTCAATAGTTTTGGCTTCGCTCTGCGACGTGCTTATTGTTACATCTCTGCTTTGATCTAAAGCTTCCTGAGTGATATCTATTGCTTTGTGTTCCACTTGATTCCTTGCAAACCTGACGCTGACCATTTACTTTTATCCCAGGGTAAACGACCTCACAAGACCTTTGATTTCTTTCCCAGGCATGGGAAAAATGGACCCTCATTTCCTGAGTCTTCCATCTTTTGGTTTAGTTTTTACCTATAGGATCCAGTCTAGTGTAGAAGTGTCATTGTTTGAAGAAAATGATTTCTTCTTCTTCTTCTTCTTCTTCTTCTTCTTCTTCTTCTTCTTCTTCTTCTTCTTCTTCTTCTTCTTCTTCTTCTTCTTCTTCTTCTTCTTCTTCTTCTTCTTCTTCTTCTTCTTCTTCTTCTTCTTCCTCTTCTTCTTCTTCTTCTTCTTCTTCTTCTTCTTCTTCTTCTTCTTCTTCTTCTTCTTCTTCTTCTTATTTTCCTCCTATTTCCATAGGGTGTAGGGGCTTAAGCATTACTTTGATTGCCTACACGATGAGACGGTGGACCATACTGGCTTAAACTGTCTCCTTCACCAAATCAAATAGGGGTTCGTCTTGTAGACGACTAAAATCTCGATGGAATCTGGACAGTGGACACTGCAGGTACAGGTTTTTTGGCCATGTCATGCGCAAGTACGAAAAGGGTGCAAGAGCTAGACAGCGAGGAAAGAATGATCTGGAACGGGCAAGGAAGATGGATGGGTGGAGATTACGGTATAGACCTGACTGTGAAATGCAACGAAAGAGAGACGTGGAGGGACTTGATCACCAACTCCAACCAGCAGAGAAGCCCAAGGTGATGACTCAGTGTCATAAGGAACATCTGAAGGATCAGGTTTCATAGTAAAGTATGCGGATAGATACAGACAGACACACGCTGAATTATATATAAATATAGATGATGCAAAGAGGTAAAGAGGGACAAACAAAGACATCAATTATAAAAGATAGCTTTCCAAATCCCTCTTTGTTCTAAATGCTTTTATCCATAGGATCACAATTATTATAGTTTATATACGTGTCCTTTAATGTACAAGATTGAGATAATCAGTTGAATTTAAGTGATCCTTAATAGTATAGGCTCCTCTTCATGTTTGACATGAATCTTGAGTTATTACTTAATAGGACTTAATATTTAAGAGAGATAGATATTCATTTTCTTTTTGTCCTTAAGGTGAACCATTCCAAGTGTTTATCTGTCTGTCTGTCTGTCTGTTTGTCTCTCTGTCTGTCTGTCTGTCTGTCTGTCTGTCTGTCTGTCTGTCTGTCTGTCTGTCTGTCTCTCTGTCTCTCTCTCTCTCTCTCTCTCTCTCTCTCTCTCTCTCTCTCTCTCTCTCTCTCTCTCTGTCTCTCTCTCTGTCTGTCTCTCTCTCTGTCTCTCTCTCTCTATGTCGTTGTCTCTCACTTTTTCTTTCTCTCTCTTCTATCTGCCTCTATTTCTCCCTTTCACTGACTCCCCCCCCCCTTTCTCTCTATCTCTTCCTTTATCTCCCCATGGACCCTAATTTTTCTCATGCTATCATCTCAGACGNTTTTGATTAAAGCAAAAAAAAAAAAAACCATGAGTCATAATTTTTTGTACGCTGGGTCTCTATTGTAACTTAATAACCTACCTTGGTTTTCCTCAAACGAAATTACTCACATACCTAGCCCACATTCTCTGAATAACTGCCTAGAGCCTAGAGCTCATACAAAACACTGAGCCTTTCAATGTCTAGGCTTAATTAGGCCCAATCGAAGTCATGGTTAACCATGATAGAAATAATTTGTACCAATGATGATGAGGAAAGCGGAGGAGGGGGAGGAAGATGATGTTGATGATGATGATGATGGTCATGATGATGATGATGATGATGATGATGATGATGATGATGATGGTCATGATGATGATGATGATGATGATGATGATAATGATGATTATGGTGATGATAATGAAATGAAAAATAGCCATCGCGATGATATGAGATCGTTAATTAATATTACATTTTTGCTAAACAAAAATAAACAACGCTATTTCAACTATGATTTATAAACTATTCACCCTAATAAATATTCGTAAATTTTCCATTAGAGTACTACCTATATAATTAGCATTCTAGCAAGAGGAGTCTCTTAAAAATAAATGCTATGAAATTTAGCAATTGGCAACTTACAAACAGATCTATTTGAAATCGAAACTGGCAAGTCGGAAGCACGGTCAAGGGACACCGAGTTAGCGCGCAGCTTTTATAGGAGGCGTTTGGAGGTTTCAGTCAGGCGACCGCCGGAGCCAGCTGGTTCGACAGAGCTTGCCCATATCCGTTATTCACCACGGAATATGATACTCCATCTCTCAGGTACTTCACTTACATCCCTTTTGATGGGATGTGTTGCTCAGCCTGTGTAAAACGGAATATCATATTAAAACATTCGATTTGGTTTGGTATGCGCAGTTCTACAGTTTCAATCAGTTTTCGAAGTGGAGATTGGTATGAAGGCTGAAATGGACACCAATCATGCGCTCACTGAATGGGCCTTATGATAATTATAATGTTTTGCCATCATTTTTTAGGTATCGATTTTTGAAGTCACGCACGTAGGCCGTGTACTGTTTTGTTTGTAAACAAAAATTAAATCTAACCTGTTGAATATTTATGGTTCTGTAAAAATCGGACAGTTAAGAGGAGAACTGAGAAAGCGTTTGGAGTTATTCTTCTTGTATTGTATAGATATCACAACTCTTTTTGCACCGATATTTCACCTTACATTATGTATGTCAGGTCGCTCCATTCTTACACCCAGTGCTTTCCCTTATCCCTTGCCTGATTTTAATTTTCTGGCCTGCTTTCTTTCCCATGCGTCTCGCTATTTACTTTGTTTCTGATTTTTTTTTTCATATTTGAAAAGGTCTTTTCCAGCTTGTAATTGCAACAAATTACATTTTGAAGGATCCATGACCCTATCAGAGTAACATGTACAATTTTGCAAACTCTAGAATAAGCTTAAACAGCATTATTTGTTGTCTCTAGTACTCTTCACCCCTGATGCACTTTAAGGGGAAAAAAAGAAAAAGAAAACGGATCTCTGCGTACAATCATGTGGGGTACGGTAACCCTGGGGTAGAACATCGGCTTCCGACGCAGGAAATCTGTGGTTCGAGCCCCGGTGTCAGTATAATGTGACTGGCTGAGGCAGAAGTTTAGAGTTGAGTTGAGTTGGCTAAACGTCCAACAGCAGCACTATCTAGGCTATATTGTGGACGGGCCCCAAGACGGACGTCTGACAATTTTATGTGCTGCCACACGCGAGACAGGGCGAGGATACCATGACTCCTGTCTCAGCCGGTCACAGCAGTTTAGACATTCCTGCTGTCTATGTGTGGAAGCACAGAGGTTAGTTTTTGGGACCCGTCTACTATATAATCTACTGCGTGATGACGTTGGACGTAAAGCAAACAACTCAACCTAGCGAAATACAAGGCATGTGCGCCACCGGAACATATTAATCTGACTGAGAAGTCGTTAGGTTCCAAAAAAAACATACAATTATTATGGCCATTTGTTACAGAGTCTCAGGTGTGCAATGTCGCCATTCTCGAAACTATACTATGACGCAAAGAGCTTGTAATTTGACTAGATCTATGAGGCGGAGTATGTAATGTTAGACGAGTAATAGAAATAGGAAATATATCTAATATTAAGGTAGATCCTGTACATAGCGTACAAAAAAAAAAGAACCAGCGTTTGCGCTAGCAAGCTCCAACACTATATGAAAGTACTTAGGCTAATGTCATCATTATTATGTTTTATTCAATTCTATCTTTCTTTCAATTCTCGTGGCATGATGTAATAGCAACAAAGTATTCAAACTGTCCGGGGAGGTTTGTTTTTTTCCATATAGTGACTCATTACATTATTTTTGGTTTGGTATAAATTAGCATTAGCTTTGCGATATCTGAAGTACAATATTTCGAGAAGAAAATGGAAGTTAAAAGACAATGGCCTAGATCTGTCTGCCGACATTTTGCTGAGAGTAGTTTAACTTTCAAAGAGAATTTTAAGAGTGGCAAATTCAAAGACAGAATTTGTGTAAAAATAAAATTTGAGTACACATTTCTTTTAGGAATTACCATGCTCAGTGGTTATAAGATAAGAGAAATGTGTGGGGGAAAAGGTAAGAAAAGGGGGGGAAGGGGGGGGGGCGGGGGGGGGGGGGTGACTTTTTGTGAGAGAGAGGGGGGGGGGGGGGGTCGCAGTTGGAATTGGATCTATTTTTGTTTTTGTTTAATTATTCTCGATGGATTTTGTTTTTTGTTTTTTTTGTTGTTTTTTTTTTTTGGTTGTTTTTGTGTTTGTTGTTGCTTTTTTGCTTGTTTTGTTCATGTTTTTTTGTTTGTTTTGTTTTGTTGATGCTTCTTGTGTGTGTGGGCGGAGTTGCTTAATTGCTAAATATAAGTTCACAATATTGCATAATATTGTAAGCAGAAGCCAAAGTTAGAATTAGACATTATGATATTGATTTAAAAGAATACATTTACGTGAATTTTAAGTGCAAACAACATGATTATTCTATTGTCGCTCGAAACTTTTGCGATAAGCAAACTACTAACAACAGTACTTGTTACATGTTACTTGTTACTTGTGAAGGCTGTGTCCATCCACTGCTGGGTGTAGCCCTCCGAAGGACATCTCCACCTTTCTCTATCTCTAGCTGCTCTGCTCCACAGCACCCCTTTTTCTTTTTCTCTTACTAGGCCCTATAATCGCCAACCTCTTGCTTGTCTTCCTCTTGATCTTCTTCCGTTTCTCGGCTGCCATTTTGTAACTCTTTGAGTCCATCTGTTGTCACTAATTCTGGCTATACGACCTGCTCATTTCCATTTCTGTTTTGCTGCAAACGTTACTATGTCTTTAATGTTTCTTTGGGCTCTGATGGTGCGGCATGTGATTTTTCTCTCCATTGCACGCTCTGCTGTTCCCAGCTTATGTGCATATGTACCTTTGTGTCAGTTACCAAGTGTGGCATCCATATGTCATTGCAGGAAGGACGCGTTGGTCATATACCTGTCTTTTTAAGGACATTGGCATTTTTTCGTCCATATGAATCTCTTTATTCTTTCCAAAGCATCTCCAACCAGCTCATAAACTATAATGTACATCATTTCTTCTTTTGTTGCGTCTTGTAGTTTCCCTTGTAATTTGTAGCTTTTTATTTTTTCTATTTTTTCATTTTCTATGTGCATTTTTCTTTCACTTCCAAAGTTTGTCATGTACTGCGTTTTTCCTTTATGCATTCTTAGTCCTACTTCTTTACTTGCATGATATAGTGTGTTGAGTTGACTTTCCATTTGTTCAGTACCTTCTGTTAGAAGCACAACATCATCTGCACATCTTAAATTTATGAGGAATTCACCGTTTACAGATCTCAGAACCTTTTCCAATAAGAAGAGGAGTCAGACAAGGGGATCCAACCTCCCCCAAACTGTTTACAGCTGCAATAGAGGCAATCTTCAAAAAGTCAGAGCTAAACAATGGAACAACAGTGCATGTATAGCTAAATGGGATGAGAAAATCATTTTAGTCGGATCTCTTTTGTAGCCCTCTTTCGAATAGTAGTAGGCACATGGCACGATTTTTTTCCTTTGTTGGATTTAAGAATGGTTGTCACTTGTTACGACTTGTTACAGACAAATTTGTAAATAATGAATTTTACAGCAACTCCATATGTCACCTCCATCGCTCTTGCCTTTCCTATGTATTTGCATAGACGAATAGATTCGAAAGCTGGTATACATAGGCAGGTGTCCATGGTGGTAAATCGGATGATTATACCGTTACACAAGAAAAGATCACTAATTATTATGTTGATTAAAAGATCTGATACAGCTGCAAGCGAAATTGTCAGTCTGGTAAGTAAATGACTATCATTGTCACGTGATATTACCTAACAGTTTATAAACATAATGTAATGGGTTTTCCGTAACTTCGACCACAGATATCCACAGAAAAGTGAATTATGACAACTAACATAAAACTGCGTAAAAAAACTCTTACAGTACCGAGACCGACATGTTTTGTTTGACATAATACAACAGGAACACTTGTTAGGATTCGTTATTATGATTTGGCGATAGAGTTGTAGAAGCGAATTTAGGGCTTTTTATTGATGCTATAGGCTTGCGGGATTCAGTGACGTAATTTTAATTCCAGCCGCCTAGTCACCGATTCTAGTCGGCCAACTTGTTGGTTCCCTACGTCACATCGACTAGTTTCGATGGTTTCCCGTCAATCATCACACTGAAAATCGGCTTACTGAAAAAAATGCGGGAGACCGCACACCAAGACCGATTAATCTGCTTAACGTTTTCTCTCGTTGCCACAGATGGTTTTGACCAGCGACCACCAGAAAACTAAATTAGAGCACTATAACTAAAAGAATAAATAAAACAAAACCTAACCTTACCGGTTTCCTTAAGAATCAAGGAAGATTTGTCTTATCAGTTTTCCCCTATCCACTCTCTCAACTTTAGAACCTACAACAATTAGGAACCCGCACATCTAAGGAGGTTACAAATCACAACTAGTCGGCAGACTTTCGTGAGCGGGGATTTTATGAATCGTCGAACTTTCAGTTGGCCAACTAGAATCGGTGAGTTTGTGGCTGCCCCTTTTATAAGAACAATTGCCAAGGTACAAGTACAAAATAAGAGGGGAAAACATAGCTATAAATTTGTCCTAGCTTAATAATGATATACCGGTACATGTATCGCACGAGGAACTTTAGAGTTGCTGATTGACGTGTTCTAACTGACAAAAATAAATTTATATTTTCTGTGATATCACTGTCTGTTTTACGTTTTTTCCCAATCAGATATTACTGAAGTTATTATTGAGATAACAGTAAACCCAGTCGGTTAAATCTCTGGACTGTCAAGCAGGAGTATGGCAGTTCGAATCTCAGCTGTTACCCGTATCGCCATGGCTATATTGCAGGCTTTGCGGTCCACATGACGACAACGGGTGATAAGCACGCCCCTTAGGCATGGGGCTTTCTGATCGCTCTTTGGCTGTGGAAGTCTACGGTCGGATGCTAGGGCAGTTTACATAAACTATTATAATCCTCGGTTTAGCTTTGTACTCCGTTATTATAATATTTCTAATATTGGCCTTGGTGATATTTATGGCACTTATAACAAAATTAATATAATCAAATCGCAGCATTTTGGATTAATATCCAGCGCAGATAGGATGATGTATAAACGTGAGGGCGAATGATATGGCAAAGAGAAGCATATGATAGAGAGAAATTGAGGCATAAGTCAGAGGGCTGAATCTTGTGGTGTATGAAGCTTTGTAGAAAGGTAGGTAAGTAGGAGTGGAGATAAGTAAAAGAGAGAGAGAGAGAGAGAGAGAGAGAGAGAGAGAGAGAGAGAGAGAGAGAGAGAGGGGGTAAAAGGGGGTGAGGGAGATGTTCGGGTAGAGGAGAGAGAGAGAGAGAGAGAGAGAGAGAGAGAGAGAAAGAGAGAGGGGGTAAAAGGGGGTGAGGGAGATGTTCGGGTAGAGGCATAAGGAAAGCAACAAAGAGTATACGAGATACAGATAACACGAAGGAGAAAAAGAGAGAGAGGGAGAGGGGGGAGAAAGAGAGAGAGAGGAAGAGAGAGAGAGAGAGAGAGAGAGAGAGAGAGAGAGAGAGAGAGAGAGAGAGAGAATTGCATGCAAAAAGAACGGTAGGTCTATAGAATGGAAGGCAGAACACTCAACTCAACTTAAATTTAAGGAGTTAATCTATATAGTCATATAATTATCTCAAACTCATACCTTACCAAACTTACCAAAACTGAGATAGCCAGACGCTATTTATAGCGTTAGGTGCATGAGTAGGATACACTTCAAAGGTTACCATTCAGGTAACTAATTAAAAGCGTTAATTTCATTTATAAACTATAGTCGCCCTACCATGTCCCATTCTGCCCATAAGAGATGCATATTCTTCCTAAATGGTGAGTGCTTAAAACTCACCAAAAATATAAATAAAAATAGAAATAAATAAGATAAAAAAACATAAGCAGGGCATGAAAGAATAGAGGTATAGAAACAGAGATGGAGGACAAAAAGACGGGGAAAATAGACCGTTGTTGAAAAGCAGGCAGGTTAAGAGTGAAATCAGACCACGTCTTCAACCCCAAAATATCGTGTGAGAGATACCCCCAACACCAACTAAATCTTCACCATATTTTCCTACTGGCCATTTCAATAATCCTATACGACTAGGCCCTATGTGTCGTGGACACTGACAACAGAATTAGAGAAAAGGATTCAGGCAACGTAGAGGAGATGTTAACGGAGACTCCTTTACATTTCATACAAAGACCACATTTCAAATGCTCACATACGGAAAAGAATCACAAACGCTGTAGAGCAGCATGGGATCTTCTGTATTAGCGAAGAGACACAATTCAAAACGCTATGGTCGTGACAAAAGATCCATAAGACTTGTCAAAACAAACCTACACGCAAACGTTCAAATATTAAAAAAACAACCCAAAAAAAAACAACCCGCCCCCGAAAAAAAAAAACAGAACACACACACACATACAAATAAAAAAAAAACAACAATAGCAGCAGAAACAACAACAATAACAACATAGGAACGCGGGGAAGGAGGTGGGAGAAAAACACCACAGGGTGGACAGGGAAAACAATAATGAAATTTTGAGAAAAACAGAGAATAGAGGGAAATGTTGAGAGTGGTATGCCAGATACAGTTTGTGTCTCCACTGTCGCCCCGAAAAGGTAGAAGAAGATATTTGTCATCCAATTTCCCAGGTGATATAGATTTTGCCACAATTATATATGTGTAGGTGTAGACGGAATTTATCGTGCAGCGATAGTTCCAAAGCCGAACACGGACGGTTTTCTTCCGGACCTGCTGTATCCTGTGTTATATAATCTGTGATCCTGTGATCTAAACATAATCTTAGGATGAAGTATTCAACCAACCGTCCATTCGAACAACAGGCTTACTTATTTTGTCATAGATCATTATGGTTAAATAGCTATAAAAACAAACAAACAAAAAAAAACAACAACCTCACGACAACCTAGTATTTATGTACCCATTTTAGATTAGAAGGGGCAACCACAAAGCTAGATTTAGCTTGAAATCGACAGATAAGACAAATAGATAAAGACAAATTATAGACTTGACATGGATAGAGATCGATTCAAACCCTCACCTTCTTCTCGAACCCATTCCCCTTGCCAAGGCGAATAACTGTACCAGTGTGCTCTTGTACCTATTTTAAAAATAGTGTCTTTAATGATTAATGAGATTAACAATTATATTTCTTTGTAAGAGCTTCGAGCTTGGTATCGTTTTAAACTATTTTACATGCGGTGTACTTTTCAAAATACCAAAGAGACAAAGAGACAAACAGTGAAACAGATAGAGGGAGAGGGAGGGTGAAAGAGAGAGCGGAGTACCATTGAGTTTAGCGAAGAGATAGAGAGGGAAGAAGAAGAATGCGAGACGAGAGTGGTTGGCAGTCCAAGCAGTTACTTTTTCACTGGGTAACCTTCATTTCTTCACATTGTGCTCTGTAGAGCCTCTGTTATATGATTTGTTTACACTTTTCAAATGCATACAATGGATTACAACTATAAATCTTGATATAGATCTAATCTAATAGATGAGATCAGCCCATATTAACTTAAAAGATAAATCTTTACTAAATGTAAAATTAGACCAAGATCTAAGAATAGAATCGGGATCTAGATCGAGGTCTAGGTTTTGTCACCAAGGAATCATATAAAAAGGCCAACCATGGGAGGTTGGCAGCTGGAAGTTTTCAGGGTGAGCAAAACTACATCTAGACTCTAGATCTAATCTAGATTTTTAATCTCAAAGTAAAAATCATTTAGATCTGTATTAAGGCCTAGTTAAGTTTATATAGATCTAGATCTAGATCTTTAAAAAAAAATAAAACTACCACAGGTGCTAATCTGAGGTTTTGTGCGGAGTTTAGCCTGATGCACTAGCATCGGTATTTTGATTAACGTGCAGGTACTGGGGCAACATCCACATCAGTGGAACCCCTTCCAGGTAGCTGGCTTGCTGCACGCATGGCTGATCTCACACCAGATCTCCAGGTGTTTCTGTCATGAGGGTCAGTTGTTGAGAGTTTCCAGTCTTTTCGATCCCTCTCTGTCACCTGCTTCCATGTCATTCTGGGTCTCCCTTTTCCACGACTTCCTGTTACCACGACTTCCTGTTACTTGCATGTCCAATGCTGTCTTGATAGCTCCGCTTGACCGTTCCACGTGGCCATACCACCTGAGTCTTCTCTTCTTCAGAATGAGGTTCAGGTCCTCAAGGCCAAGAAGCGTCAATAGCTCATTTGACCTTGTGGTGGCCACATCTTCTGGCTTCACATTGCAGATCTGTCTTATCATTGCCCTGTCGTTTCTCTGCAGGCGTTGAAGGTTTGGCTTGGTCAAGGGCCATGTCTCGCTAGCATGGAGCATTGCACTCTGCACACAAGTGCTGTACACATGACCCCTCGTCTTGTATGAGAGGTGGCGAGACAAAAGAACTGGTAGTAGTTCTTTAAACTTCTTCCAAGCTGTCTTCACACGTGTTGTGGTTGCAAGGTCACAGCCACCAGCTGCCGAGAGCATATCTCCCAGGTAGCAGAAAGAAGCTACGACATCCAGCTTGTCGGATCCCACCTGGACTTCACTCTGTGGTCTGCCATCGATTGGTCTCGCAGTTCCCTGGCATCGACTGCACTGGAAATCTGAGTCCTTCGTCAGGCGTTTCAGCCCGCTGCATTTCTTGTGTACCCACTTCTTGCAGCCTTTGCAGAAAATGCTGTTGCTACCTACACCAGTGCAGCAGACAGCACATGGGAACTCGCCTGAGTTCTGGAGAAGATCCAGGTTATTACCGCAGATCATGATCTTGGTCTTCCTTGCATTCACTCTCAGACCCTTTTCCTCCATACCTTCCTTCCACGTCAACAGCCTACTGACACATTCCTCAAGTGACTCCGCTATGATGACTAGGTCGTCAGCATAAAGGTCCTCCCAGGGGACACCAGATCGGAGTTCACGAGAAAGGGCTTCAAGAACGACGATAAACAGCAGTGGACTGAGTACAGAACCTTGGTGGACTCCAACTTTCACCTCGAACTCTTCACTGTAACCGTCACCTACCCGGACCTGACTCCGTGCATTTGCATACATGCTCTGGACCAGACGCACAATCCACTCCTCTACACCAAGTTTCCTCAGTGCCCACCAGATCACTTTCCTAGGGACTCGATCGAATCTTGTTTTGTGCGGAGTTTAGCCTGATGCACTTTCCCAGATCTATCTCTAGACAAGATCTAGAATCTAGATGATCTCTAGATTAGATCTAATCTGTTTCTGTCCAAATTTTGCTATTCCCACTGATATCTAGATCTAGAATCTATACAGTATAATAGTGTTTTTATCCAATAATAAACATGTTTGATATATATGTGTCGCAATATTTCATTAACATGATAATAATCTTCCTTTAGACCTAGAGACTTTTTGCATCACTCGAATGGAGGAGATTTTTCAACTGGAGGACCAAAGTTATCGAAACATGTTAAAAAAAAATAATATGAAAGCTAATCACCAGATCTACCCTTACAACGAAAGGGGAATATATCAAATTCGCTATATAAATAGATCTAGTTTTTGAAGCGTTTTATGTGTCAATTATTTAAATTACTTCAATCTTAAACCGAGATCTAAGAAAATGATCCGGCTTTTAATGGCCTAAACCTAAGCGTAAATAACTCCCCTTCAGGCCTGAACACATCCATTCATTCCTGGTAACACCCATGTATTTGATTATATATTCATATAGAATCTATTATTTACTTACATACAAACGTCTTTTTACAGACTCTTATCTGGTTGGTTGAATTTAAGTGTATACATGCTATGCTGCTATCAGGAGAATTCTTAACCAATAAAAACCTTTCTCTTCAACATAACGTAGTCTGACAACAATACTCTTTCAAAGAATGTAAACAAAGATTGAAAGGCTAGGCTTCTCTTAATATGAATAGTTAAAATCAAGTGACCTTTTCTAGATTTACTTTCAGGTGATATCGAATTATCAATAGTATCGTCAGAGTCCACCTTCCTCTTAACATCCTACACCCTCACCTCTTCCAGTCTCTATTGAATATGATCGTTTTTCTCTCATTCCTTTTCTTTTATGTAGATCTGTATTACTGGAGCTATCACTTCTAGTTACTAGTTCTATTCACTTCTCTGGTAAAAATGTATGTGAAAACTAATGATTCCTGTTTATTTTCTCTTGATTACCTAATTCTATGCCTCTTAATGGCTCTCTTTCTCTCTCGGTCTTACATCATACAATTTTATTGCTTCTTTTATCATTCATGATAATTTTGCTCCATATTTAATGCATTGATCAGTAATTGTTCATCACGGCTATTATATTATTAAACGTGTTTGGTTTTTGCACAGATTTCTATTAATAGCACCAGGTAGCTCTTGCTATTCCCACTGATATCTAGATCTAGAATCTATACAGTATAATAGTGTTTTTATCCAATAATAAACATGTTTGATATATATGTGTCGCAATATTTCATTAACATGATAATAATCTTCCTTTAGACCTAGAGACTTTTTGCATCACTCGAATGGAGGAGATTTTTCAACTGGAGGACCAAAGTTATCGAAACATGTTAAAAAAAAATAATATGAAAGCTAATCACCAGATCTACCCTTACAACGAAAGGGGAATATATCAAATTCGCTATATAAATAGATCTAGTTTTTGAAGCGTTTTATGTGTCAATTATTTAAATTACTTCAATCTTAAACCGAGATCTAAGAAAATGATCCGGCTTTTAATGGCCTAAACCTAAGCGTAAATAACTCCCCTTCAGGCCTGAACACATCCATTCATTCCTGGTAACACCCATGTATTTGATTATATATTCATATAGAATCTATTATTTACTTACATACAAACGTCTTTTTACAGACTCTTATCTGGTTGGTTGAATTTAAGTGTATACATGCTATGCTGCTATCAGGAGAATTCTTAACCAATAAAAACCTTTCTCTTCAACATAACGTAGTCTGACAACAATACTCTTTCAAAGAATGTAAACAAAGATTGAAAGGCTAGGCTTCTCTTAATATGAATAGTTAAAATCAAGTGACCTTTTCTAGATTTACTTTCAGGTGATATCGAATTATCAATAGTATCGTCAGAGTCCACCTTCCTCTTAACATCCTACACCCTCACCTCTTCCAGTCTCTATTGAATATGATCGTTTTTCTCTCATTCCTTTTCTTTTATGTAGATCTGTATTACTGGAGCTATCACTTCTAGTTACTAGTTCTATTCACTTCTCTGGTAAAAATGTATGTGAAAACTAATGATTCCTGTTTATTTTCTCTTGATTACCTAATTCTATGCCTCTTAATGGCTCTCTTTCTCTCTCGGTCTTACATCATACAATTTTATTGCTTCTTTTATCATTCATGATAATTTTGCTCCATATTTAATGCATTGATCAGTAATTGTTCATCACGGCTATTATATTATTAAACGTGTTTGGTTTTTGCACAGATTTCTATTAATAGCACCAGGTAGCTCAGTGACGTCGCAGCACGGCAGAACTTGAATGTTACTGCGGAGAGGAAAAGGGGAGCTGAAAAAGCCTTGCATCACGCCTATGCCCATAATGTTACAAACTACGTTACACGATGAGCGCATTATATGAATCACAACAACAACAACAACAATAACAACATTTATAATAATAATAATAATAATAATAATAATAATAATAATAATAATAATAATAATAATAATAATAATAATAATTATAATAATAATGATAATAATGATACTTATAAAAATTGTCATTTAACAGTTCATATAACTCTCCAGAGAGCATCGGTGTCATATTTTTCCTAATCTATTGCGCTGGACTCAGAATCAATAGTTCCTCCCACCCTTTCCAACCCACAGGCACTGCAAGCTCGCGCGCTGATATGCCGTGAAGAGGGGCTGCCAGTTTTCTAAATCATCTGTTGCTATTAATAGACATCTGTGTGTTTTTGTATTCCTTCTTGTTCCTTACTCTTTCCTGCCACTTGTTGTTAAACGTGGTATTTGATCTAAAAACAAACATATATTATATACTTGATTATAATATCAGCATTGTCGGCAGAGTGCTCAACAAAAGGAGCAAGCTATAATAATAATAAAATTAATTACCTGTCGCGACTCTAGAGTTTCAAGCAGCTGCACTCTTCAGGCAATTTGTTCTTTCTGTTTGATAGCAGGAAACATGTTCTGTGGATGCACTGGGAAAAAATTTCCTTTCTTTTGTTTAGGGTTGGCCTCTTTTTGAGTATCTGGTACTTATCCTCTAAGCACAGATGACACTTTTTTGGCTGGTGTGTAAGGCTTCACCTGTCTTATAATTTCCCAGTGTATGGTCTGGGTTATTGTTTTTCAGTGTCCAAATATGTTGGCTTAATTTCGTGTCATGTGTCTTGTGGTGTAGTTTAAATAATGATTTGTAGAGGTTTCCCCTTGTTTTAAACTCATTTTCGGTTAGCCCTATATATGTTTCTTTCCTGTTTCTATTTGTTTCTGTTACTGTGACCTTATAAACAACACATTTTGCTAGACAGTTGCCACTCAGGGGGCAGCTTGTTTTGTTTCTGCAGTTGCATTGTTTTGATTCATTGTCCGCTTTTTTCTTAGTCTTCTACTACTCTTCTAGTAGGTTTTTGTTGTGGTTCATAAGTGTTCGTTTTACGAAAAATGATAATCAGTTCAGTTGGCATCACTGCGCATATTAAATGAAAAGTGATTACAATAGTGTAAGTACTTAGATATATATAAATGCACTATTGCAATGAAGTGCAATATTTGTGAAGTGTTTATTTATTTAACTTTAAGAAACATAAAATTAAACGATAGCTGTAAACCTTAAGAATCCATTTTTACTGCTTGGTGCTGTTGCGAAATATTCCAAACAATAGCCTCAAGACATCATAAACATTAAAATGCACTTTTGCTGGGACAGTCAATAATGCTTTCAAGAGTGTTAGGGCGCAACTCCTTTTTTATTTTATTAAAATTAGGATACATTTTGTGAATCTTGTACTCTTTTAACAAAGGTCACAAATTTAAACCTCTTGTAATAAATACATCCAATAAATGTCCATGAACAGGCAACATTCACCTCCCCCCTTCTCTCTCTCCACCCAATCTCCAAGTAATTTGGTTTGGGAGAATTTCTGAAAATGATTGTCACAATATAACAATACGTAATGGTAGACATTCTATAAGAATAGGCGGAATTTTAGCATGATATACCCCTAGATATGTCTTGTGCTGTGCATAAATGCCTTGTTTATGAATTCCACGTTTAAACCAGGAACTAATTAGATTTTATTTTCATTCCAGATGGCTGTGTATATCAGCTTCCCTGTCGGATTGTTTTACTTTTTCAACCAGCCTTCATTTTTTGAGGAGTGGATGATGGAAAAAAGGGTGAGGCTATTTTTTTAAAAGGCAAAATGTGTCCAAGCCTCACATCATGTTACATGTATTTAAGTAACAACAGTGGCTCACTCAATTTAACAATTAAACTGCATACTTTAACCATGGTTAAAAACATTTTTTACAAGGTTTCTTTTCAAAGACCTTTATTCTCAAAGTTAAAAATAAAAAGTTTGATCTATTTCACATTAGTAGCATTTTTAAATGTATATTTTATAGGCTATTGACAGTAGAGTTGGAGGAAGGGAGCGACAGACAGACAAGGAGAGAGTGAGGGAGGAATAGAGACAAAACTTTTGTTATTTGTTTTGATAAATATTTAATATTATAAGAAAAACTACAGTGCCCCAGAGAAAAGTATATACAAAAGTCAATACATCATTGTCAATGGTTTAAGCAGAGGCAAAATATTGTAACTACCTCTTTTGATGATGTGCAGTTACAGTAAACATGATGTGAGGCTTGGACACATTTTGACCCTCAAGTACAGTGCTACCAAGAAAATATATATACATAATTTATAGTTATATAATTATATGAATAGATGTATGCATTTTGGTTCTTGAACTTAAGATCAAATTAAGGATGGAAACCAAAAGAACAGTAAATTTATAATAAACCAGTTCTTAATATAATTGTAAACAAATATTATTTACAATTAAAAAACAACAACAAAAAAACACAAAAAAGATTACATCTTCTAAGTGTTTGACATTTTGGTAAATATGAAAAAATGTGCATTTATTTACTTGCTCTTTCTTTTTCAGGCTAGTCTTTTCCCCCCACAAGACCCGAATGCTGTAAGTTTTTATATTGATCATTTGAATCAAATTAGCGATGACATATTGTCAAAAGTAACCTCCTTGAAACTTAAATTATTTTTGTGTCTGTGTGTTAAATTCTATCGATTTGACTTTTATACAGAATTTATAAATGTGCTTTGAATGCCTAGATTGCCTCAGAAATAAGTTTGATTTTACCAAACCTTAAGTTTCACCATGCCTTCCTGTTTTACAGTCATTATTAACTGTGTGAAATTTAGGGCTATTATTGTACTAAACCTGACTAACTTTGACACTCTACTGACGCAACATGACAAGACAAAGGTTGAACGAATCCTTGGAGACAGCATGCACCCGATTTATGATGAATACAAAAACAGTTGCATAGCCAGGAGCAGTTGGTACAGGGTTAACTAAGTAAAAAATTGAACAGGCACATGAAGTCCTTTGTTTGCTTGGTGAATTACATTCCTTAATGAAACATTTAAAAGGCGCACACCTGTAAAGTGCAACTCTCTTGTTTCCTCTCGCAAATTAATTTAGCATACATTTTTAACTTTGTACATTAGTTTTATTTTTTATTTAAAAACAAATTGTATCTCTTTATTTTTCTTCAACATTTTAATTTGACTTCGCTCTTAATTTCTGTGTCCATATATTCATATATTTTCAAATTGTGTTGCATCATTACTTTTTTAAATGTGACATGGTCTTATATAAATCATTTATATATTTATATTTACACATGGATTTATACACTATAGTACACACATTTATTATTATACAAAATACTTTGTGAACATATTTTCTGAAATTAAAGAATTAAGAGATGGAATAGCTACTGTCTATACACTTATTTATGTATTTATATTTATGCACTCAGCATTATTGTTTCACATATATTATATATGTTAAAATAGTTATTACTATGCCTATGTCAATGCACATTTTTATATACACTCAGCATTATTATTTCAGTTTAGACGTACAAAAAATATTATGCATGTTTCTGTTTTTCGTTTAATTAAGAGATTAACAGTAATCATAATATGTACATGTCAGATTATGTTTGTGGCAATTGAATCAAACTTCCCTTAGGCATCAATAAAGTTATTGTGTATTCTGAATGATAAAGAATCTGTAGCATACATTGTGGAAACAACCATTTATCATAGTTGATCTAGTCTGAACAATGAGACAACTAAGAACAATTGATTAATAGCGTAATATCTTATATAATAATATTATTTCATGTATTACAAGTCTGTTGTGTCAGACATCCACCTTCACAATCTAGTCGCTTATGGTCACCCATCCTCTTGATTGTCTGCCCTTTCTTCTCCTAGCTCCAAATTTAGGTCCCAGTTCGGGTTGTAAAGTTTTGTGTCGCCTCAAGTGCCAAAATAGTTACCTCGCTTTGATGTTATTGAAAAGCCAGTTTGTTATTTTTTGCATTTTTTGTTGTTGTTTACTTAAAGGGGCTTTCATACCTGCAGAAGAAAAATTAATAAATAAACATTTTACAGTAAACATGTCCAATACTAAATATAAAAAAAAAAAAAAAAAGAACAGCAACAACAACAACAACAAAAACTTTAGTTTTATTTCTGTTTCACTATAGTATAAGGGATTTATACAAGAATTGCTAATTATGCTCTCAAAATGTTTTCTAGATTTCTTTCAATTTGAGCATTCTTCACCTAGAGGACCCAAAGATTAATCAATATAACATGATGCTCCTTCTAGTACTTATGTTATTGTTTTAACATTTTGCCTCTTCCTTAGGGTAATTTTATATGTATTTGTTTACAAAGTGCAATCCATGTTTCCCCATCTTTTAACGCTATTCTTACAACAGCAATGGCCCCTCCACCCCTCACCCACACCCCCTCCTTCAGTGTGCAAGATTGTATTTGAGCAGCCTCATATTTAATAGAGAACAAACAATACATTAAAATTAAAAATTGTAATATTATTATAGTTTTAATGTTAATGTATTGTTCTCTTCTATGTTTCTTAAAATTATTCTGTCCATGGCCATAACCTGTACACTTAATTCAATTAGGGTTATTGCACTACTCTTTATTCTTTTCCTTTTGAATGTCCATATCACTTGCACAATTTTCGTTTTTATCTATTTTTTACCAGAGTAAAATCTTGGAGGATTTCAAAGAGAAGCAGGAATTAAGAAGAGAGAATAAAATGATTGCAGCGTTCAATGCCAAGAAAGAAAGCTCGTGATTTAAGAAAGAGGAGCAGATGGACAGAAGGAAGGTGGAGGGGGGGGGGGTGAACACATTAATGGTATTTGGCTGTAAATATTTTATGTTCACATATTCCTGTTTTTGAAGAAAATGATTATTGTACATGTATCCCAAAATTATAAGAATTGACTTTTCTGAGGTTTTCTTTGCTGGAGTGTGTTTTATAAAATCACAGAATCAATGTTGTTTTGATTTATTGGGGTATACATAAAACAAATGTATATATCTTTAGGCCTAATATCGAGAAATCACACTTCTTCTCCTTTGAAGATCTACCTTTATGGATCATTCAACCAATTTTTTTTCTAGATTTAAAATTAATAATCATTCAGTTTTCATGAACACTGTCAATGCATTTTTAGTCATGATTTTAGACAACATACTTGTATAAGGCATGCACACATTTGTGTGTTCTACTTTCCTCTGAACATTCATGTAAGTAACTGAAATTCATTCAAACTGACTCATAAACTGTTTATATATGTAAAAAAAATATTGATGTTATTTTGGTCTTTTTCTTTTGTGTGGACATTTTTTTTATCAACACTGAAAGATACTTTTTTCTTTTTTTTTTTAGTGTGCTATATTTCTCATAACCATAGCATTGAAAAATAATAATGTAACTGAGTGATAATAGTATTAATACATACTATATTACTTAACCAATCAGTCAAGTTGTGATACACATAGTGCCTTTCTTTGAGTTAAATTTCCTCAACTTAGAACATGTCTCAGAAAAATCTCAGCAAATGACGAATTAAAGTAAACCATTTATGAAATTCACCGAAAATATAAAATATGATGGGAAAATATACGTTTTGAAAATATTCCAGAAGTTTAGGAACTAATAAAAGACCACAATCTGTTTTGGGTGCTGGACAAAGTGCTGCGAAGATTGAAATTCAACAGTTAAAATTATTAAATGTCCATGTGTATTTTGTTTCTCAATGGATTTACCTTCAACTTGAACTGGCGATTATTCAGTACTAAATAGATGTACAACTTTGTAGAGAGGAAAAGTAATTTTTTTTTTAAACAGATGAAGGTGCTTTATCACATTGCGTTCACACAAACGTTATTATCACACTTTTTTCATACCTTGTATAATAAATCACCATTTTATGAGTAAAGTTGGATTGTTTAACTTCCTAGCAAGCAACTTAATTTAATTCACAATAACTTTCATGTCCTTTGATCAAAAGGAAAATATCCAAGGGAAATAAAACAGCAATCAAAGCTTTTAATTTTATTTTTACTCGTAAAAAACTAAAATGATTTATTCAGTTTTTCTGTGAGTCTCAATAGCTTAGAAGCTTGAGTTGTGGCAAAAATCAGTATGTTTGAACGGCTCAATAAACAAGCTCATGGACAATTGATTTTGTTAATCTTTCGAAGTACATGGTGTACTGTGTATCAAGGTAAATAAATATGATAACTGTAAAATCATAGTATTTGATCTGGTGCCGGCAATAAGCTTCTGAGTCGTTCTAACCCAGCCACTGAATCAGTAGGGTCACAATTACAGCTAGAAAATATCTGAAGCTGAGCTCAGCTTCTTGATGTTTGTTATGGGGGTAAAATAACCATTCTATATCTGTATCAAGTTCATTTTCCTGTTCCAATTTAGTGAATGAAATTAGAAAAAAAACAACAACATAGGTACATGTATCTTGTATTTGTTATGTAGATCAATGAGCTGCTACTGAGATGTGGCATCATCATACTCAAACGACTCGCCTGTAGTAAAAATATGATTTTTGTTTTGTTTGGGTCGATGTGCGTGTTTGAAATTTGTGTTATCATTTTTTTAAAGCAATCATCATACTAAAAAAACCAACACATAATAAAGACATGACCATTGCTGCGCATTGAAAGGACCTTGTAGATTTCTTAGATTTATAAATTATCTAAAGCTAAAATTACTACGTAAACAATTAGAGCATCAACATATCTCATGCAATCTATCTGTGACCAGCTTCTTGACATAACATTCAATTACATATGTACATTCTACTTGCCGTAACTTCACCATAGCTATACACAACTCAACCCTACGACACCCCACTTACACACTCCCAAAAATTTCTTAGTTTTTCTTTTTACTCTGATCGGCTCTTCCCATTAAAAGCTATAAAATGTTGTTCTCACTCAAGAAAAAATATCAGCTTAAATTTGTTGTTAAATAGTTGGTTCCAAACAAAAGTAAGGTAGCCTGCAATTGATGGGTCATCAAATCAACAGCACACAGTGTATTGGCTGGAATTAAATGATACAAATCGCTAAAATACAGATTTTGTAAAGTAAACTAGCCTATATTATATATACAGTATATATATATATATATATATATATATATATATATATATATATAGAGAGAGAGAGAGAGAGAGAGAGAGAGAGAGAGGGAAAGAGAAGCAGACATATAGAGACAAACAGACTGACAGAGAAAATATAATGAAGGTCATTCTCACGGCTCCCTAACTTCTCCTCTAAAACTAAAAAACAAAAAACAAAAACAAAAAGACAAAAAAACAACAACTTAGAAATCTTTTAAAACTTAAACAAATATACATATCTGGGTTTTCACATATTCGTTAATAGGTTAATATGTTTTACATAATTGTAATACATGTAGCCTTCTTGTTGCTATGTTAAGCCTTTTTGGCAGGTATTGACTAATTAAGTATATAGCTTGACTCTTTATTTTTTAAATCTGTTCTATTTTGTTCATCTGTATGGTAACGCAATTTGGCTTGGAAAAGTGCATATCTCGCAAAAAAATATAACTGGTTTTTGTTCTGCTTTTTAACCTTCATGGAATATTTATAAAAAAGTGAAGTAAAATAAAAAAAAACAATAAAAAACCCAGTGGTATGGGCTGACTGATCCCAACGTTCTGCTTGGTTTAAAATTAGAATCTAGCTTAAAGTCAACTACACATAATACTTAGGAATTTCCTTAAAAGTTTTGAAAACAAAATAGATTATTAATTTGTTGTTGTTTATTTTTTTTTAATTTTTTTTTTTACGTTTTATAGACAGAGATTCAGCTATGAACAACACAATGTTAACATGTGACTAAAAATGTGGGCATTTCATCATTTTATTTGATCAATAAAAAATAAGTATGTAACCTACAGGCAAGAGACAAATAATCTGTAACACAAGTTGAAAGCCAAAAAAAAATTTACATAAACCAAACATTTGTGAAATTTGAATGCCAGCACAGGCAAGCGTAAAAAAAAACCTGAATGTTATAACATGAGGATTTAATTACCGCTCCCTGCGACAAGGCTAGAGCTCCCTGGTTCTGTAATACTATTAGTAATAGTGCCTAATTTGATTTGTCTTATAGAAAAAATACTGATCTAGTATTTATGCCTACCATATTATTTATTTCGTGACATGCGTATCACAAAAAATATGTAGGAAAAGAAAATCTATGAGATTTGCAAAGTGAAACCGTTTTCTCTCATGACCATAACATTATAATAAATTTTAATAGGATATGTATATGTAGGTCTGAACCTAGAAATATTAACTTGTTAACTTGATTAATCTCTTCTATTTTCATTCGTGCCTTTTTCACAATTTCAACCCCGCTCCTTCTATTTATTTATTTCTCTCTCTCTCTCTCTCTCTCTCTCTCTCTCTCTCTCGCTCTCGCTCTCTCTCTCTCATCTGATCTTGCGACTTTTTATATACCGATAATGTATAATTTGTCATCTGAGAAGTAAAGGTGGCACTGTAGTTAATTAAAGATGCTGTGGTGATAGTAGTAGTAGTACCGGTAGTAGTAGTAGTAGTAGTAGTAGTAGTAGTAGTAGTAGTAGTAGTAGTAGTAGTAGTAGTAGTAGTAGTAACAACAGCAACAGCAGTAGTAGTATAGTAGTAGTAGCAGTTGTGGTGGTGGTAGTAGTAGTAGCCATATTAGCGGTGGTAGTAGCTGTAGTAACAGTAAATCGAAGAGAATTCCTTATGATTCTCAATAATTGAGTTAACCAAATACGCCTTCTGACTTGTAACATTTGCCAGTGTAAGTTCTGGTTGTGTTATTTTTCTCCCTTCTGAAAAAAATAAAAATAAATGAAAATCACTTTTTTGGACATTGTAATCTGAAAGCCTTTCGTGCATTATTAAGAAAACATTTTACAGTAGCTAATCGGTATTTTAGGAAGCATTTCTTTCATTAACGACTTAACTAAAATAACGATAATGGCAGTCAACCACGTTTACATAGGGGTATGGCAAATTAAACCCCAGAGAGAAATATATAGCAATATGAATAATAGAGAGCAATAACGTAGTCGGGATGCTTTAAATTCGGGAGGATGCCGCCAGATGTGTTTGTGCGTCACTGATTTCAAACGCAGCCGCACCTGTCCACGATGACTTTCGGCATGACTTTCCTAACAATAATGCTGTTCTCCACTGTCAAAATGAAGGTGTCCATCAGTTGTAGGGGCACACAGCACGGCTTCAGCTGCTCACGGGTCTGTTCGGAGACATTCTGGGTCCACCTCACTCGCTGCTTGATGGACGTGTGGTTATAGGTGAATCTGTCCACACCTGGACATACAGAGAGACAGTTATGATTGCACACATTGATATCCGCGTCGATGGTAATGCACTCTAAAGAACTAAAGTTGAATTTAAATTTTTTTAAAGAAAAAAAAAGAGCATGATTCATGGTCAATTTTTTTTTTTACTGACGGAGTCCCGTAGTTAATATAAAAAAAACAACCCAACATATTAATAATTATCTAGGCTTAAGGTTATTGATTTAGGTGGATATGAATTCTTTAACATTAATACCTCAACAGGTTTGTAATAAGATACATTTATATCAGTTTTTCCTTTAAAATTTTTTAAAAATTAGAGCACCATGTAAGCAAGTAATTAACAACCATAGAATAAGCACTCTACTTTTTAGAGCCAAAGCCTAGCATCATGATGTAGCTTTTGGACAAATAGTGAGTTGTGAAAAAAAAATGAAATAATTTTTTGTGACAGTGTAATTCGAAGTAGCCGAGCAGTCTCACTCTTTTGTTAAAAGACGAGATGAGGCGCGTGTGTGAGCACGCTATCGCGTACAGCTTCCTGCTGTGGCTGACCTAGCCAGCAGTCTGGTGCAGGGAAACATCGTAGCAGCTGTTCCAACTACATGTATGTACCGAAACATTGGCATCACCCCCCTCCCCCCCCCCCCCCCTCTCTCTCTCTCTCTCTCTCTCTCTCTCTCTCTCTCTCTCTCTCTTTCTCTCTCTCTCTCTGCACGTTTTTCTTCTTGACAAAACGCAGGCGGGGAACGTAACTGCAAACTCCTTTTTTATGTTTTTCTTTCAAGAACACGTTGTCAGGAAAACGACCGGTCGACTTTACGGTTATTCACACTAAAGGTGGAATGATCTTTGTAGAGATAAGATGTTATGATCGTCTTTAAGTTTTACAACACGCGACATCGCACTACTTGGATCTTTATTGAAAACGTTCAATGTTATTTAATTAGAAAAAGTACCAGGTTAGGATTCCAGACATAAATAGTTTGTTCCATCGACAACCAGTGAGCCTTTAACGATTATACTTGTGTTAGTCTGAATCGTAGATTTTATTATGGTGGCTGTAGATCTAAGCAAGATGAGCGATGTCCGAAATCAATAATTCACCTTTGTGTACCACAGAGTCCATAGCAAGTCCATATGTGCATATGACAACAACTACTATTTGTTAATAAATTGTATAATAATAAAGGGCACACTTATTTTAGCTACTGAGGGACACAAGAAATCAAAATCAACTAGAGGTATAAAGATACATATAAACGTTTCGCCTTTACTGGCTTCATCAAACCAATAAATACCTAAAAACTAATAACTAAAAACAAAAAAGTAATAAAAATAAAAATAATAAATTGTGTGAGACTGTACATGACGTGAGATAAATAAAAGCAGCGATCTCTTCCCCAATTTCTTAGCGGACACCACAGAGACCTTAAATAGATCTGCAAAGGTAGCATGAAATAATTTCATTTTGTGTTTCAAAAATTTCTATCGAAACTAAATTTGCCAAGGTGCAAGATGTTTTCATGCTTCTCAGGTGCATCACGCGTTCTTTTCGTGCAACATCTATTAAGTAACTAAATGGCTCACCCTGAAATGCAATGGTGGAAGAAAGGGGAATACTACCAGTACTTTGTTCTTTGATCGTTTTTATTAGTAAACATACTATGTTATTTCTTTTGAAGACGAATCTTCTAGTGCTGAAGATAGTAAGCAACGGAGCAGTGAAGCATTATTTTGATATAGTGCCTCGCCCTACGAAAATGCTTTATTAGTACTTTTCACTTTCAGAATTCATCATCTTATTCTGACAAACTTTCAGTTTCATTAGGACGACTTACCGTCACAGTAGCCATAACAATAGCCAATGTCTAAATTGGCAGGCTGGAATATGGTAGGTAAGTCGATTGCGTTGAAGTTTATCACCAGAGAGCGCTTACAGCACTCGGTTGCCGGGTTGCAGTCGTCCTCTGATCGCTTCACACGCATGGAATACTTGTCCACGTATTTGATGATCAGCAGGGGCTTGTACCCATGCTGTGTGGTTACCCAAATAAATGGTTATCGATCAGGAAAACATTCAAGTGTGGCGGTGGATCTAAAAAAAAAAGCTACCGGTTAATATTAGTTGTCTTCCTTAAAGATTGAAATATCAAGAGGAAAGAGCTTTGCACATGTCAAATTCAAGTAGTCAAAAAGTAATTCGTAAGGCCTACGTGGTAGTAACCCATTTAGATTGGCAGTATGGTCGTTCTGTTGATATTGATTTCTTTCGAACAAGTTCCTTTACATTCAACGTGCAATACATGTAGGCCAGCAGGTTTGGTTCAGTTTATATCACAAAATTGGACATCAAACACATTTTAGTGACCTTTAGTGTGAAGCTGATGCCTGACTGATCTCATCGAGGTGAATTTGGAGATTTTAGTAATCCTATGTGCACTTATTGTTCAGAATATTTTAAAAGATAATATTGGCACATTGAGAGGTGGGGTAAGACTAAAAACCAACATGCTCTAATATTTTCCCCAGAACGACGTGTTCCTACAAAAAAAACCTGATTGCTTAGCTGTTAATTTGGAGAAGTTTCAAAATGTGGTCTTATTGCAAAGTGCAAACCTACTTTGGTGCCGAAGATAGCCCGGTAGTTGTGAGTCCCACACGTCTTGCAGCGAATGGCCAGCATCTCGCCATCACGTCGCTTCTCCAGCCAGCGGCGCACAGGCCGAGTCATGTTGAGCTTGACCCAGCCCTCCTTGGTGAGCGAGTCCTCCCGCACGACCAAGTTACGCCGGCGCAGCAGCTGCGACCTGGGTGGTGTATGGGACAGTGAGCAATGGGTGCACTTAGTTTCCCTATTTTAGAAAGGAATGAGAAATATAGCAGGAGGCAAAGACAAAGAGAACTAGAGGTGGTATACATAAAATACATGTACATGTACGTGTATACTCCAACGGAGATAGAATTGGCTATTTCACCTTCAGTCTCATTAACATCGATGGGCATGAAAGATTTAAGGCAATAATCATTTATTAGCACATATCTACAATATACAGATATTTGAAAGGATCAATGAACAAGTATAACATTCTACGAGTTATTATCTAATTCAGTATAGGGGCCTACATCCTCTATTGAATTATACCGGCGAGTTGAGCACAACTGTAATATAATCTGATTATTGAGTAATTAAGATAGGAAACTTGCCCCTTGGACTCAGGTTTCCAATATTAGTTTTTAGCCTGACCATGGCTGAGAATGTTGATAGATTAAAGAATCAAACCAAATACGGTTGTCATCAAAACCATCGATATATAGAAGTCCCATAAAATGATTATTATGGTAGTTACAAAAAATGCTATGATCTAAAGAACAGTGCTTTGGCCTCTCGCAAGAGTTTAGTTTTGCTTACGAAATGAAAACCGGCTTTGATGGTAATTCTTATCTTTTCAGGTACAATTCGATAATGTCAGGTTTAAGTCACAGCCCTCTGAAATATGAAACTTCTCTTTCTTGACATTTTTCCATTTTGAATAAAAATTATTTTATCTGTTCATATGAAGGAACGAGTTATAGATATTTGATAGTCAGTAGATTATTTGATTCTTTTTGACATACTGCAAACTATTTAAAAAGTCAAGATTCCGACTTGTACCTCTCACCCTGGTTGCCTTATACTGGACAAACCATTAATATAATAAATTTAGATTTTAAAAAAGTTGCGTTTTTGCTTATGCAGGTTCTGTCTTAAGAATTCACGGCATTGAGTCAATTAAAAAAAGTGTCATGTTATTAATTTTTCGTGGCTTTATTCAGCAACAAGCTTTGAGAGATCTTGCCGGCACAATAGGAGTTAATAAAGGTTTTCGGTTCACGTTTTTAATAGTTGACATAAGGTAGGATTTCTGACTTATGTTATCACTTTTGTATCGGACCAACTCTATGTCTATCTCGACAAAAGTGGCATATAACATACAGCCATGTATCTCAAGGTATCTGAGCCTCACCCTCGCGGTCTCTCCAGTTCGTAAACAATGAAAGTCTGCTCACTGACGTCCCGTCTGTCGTGGGTCTTGTAGAGCCATAACTCCGCAGATTCAACTTCACCTTTCACCTCTCCGTTAAATCTAAAGTCGTAACACCCGGTGGAGCGCATTCCTATACAATCTCTGCCCACTGGTAAGAAAAAAGGGTTATGGATGTGTGTAATGGTCAGAAGATGAAAATAGCTATTAATAGAAATTGTAATGGTGGTGGTGTTAATTATGAAGATGACTTGGCAATTGCTGTTAACAATGCATTGACTTTGAGGTTGATGGTAAAATAATAATTATGGCAATGGTTATGGTAGGCATCCTTCCGACTCCGGAGACGATAGGACAATGTGGATCTGCCATGGTTTGAGCGGCGTCGGCTCAGAAGTCTTGCAAGGCAGCTGCGGTCGCAGATGTCACAGACACCTCATGGAGGCTGCTCTGGGGTCCGGTCTCCTCGTTTTTCATTCCTCGGTATTCCTCTATCACTCTTGTCTGTTATGAATTCCTCAAACATAGCCTGTTTCCATTTTCTTCTGTTTTCTGCGATGTATTTCTAGGAGTCTGTTCTAATCATCTTCGCTTTCAAATATGTTATCACCGCAGACATGGTCGACTAGTAGGGCGCCGCTCAGGGATCAGAAATCTGTAACGACTAAGGATACATAGAATAAGGTGCATGCTTTGGCCAGCAACTGTGTTTGCCAGACTGTTCATATCAGGACCAACTGCTTTGTCATCATCTGTGAATGAGGACCCACACTTGGCCTCGCTTGGTGTGCTCGGGCCCTCAGGTGAAATCAAAGTTTTTCTTTGGGAGCTCGCCATCAACGGTGAAATCAGGTGGGGAATGCACCAAAAAATGGGGAATGGACAAAAACATTAATTTGTCTTTTCTTCGATGTTTGAAACTACTGCGACATTATCTGCTGACATGCTTTGGTCTCTCAGACTTCCTATTTCAAAGTTTGCCATCGGATTTTGTGGCGAGGTGAATACCATCTGAATAGTATTATTCTGAAAGCAGCGTCCAACAATAGTGAAAGAAGATACCAAACAAGGTTGGGGCTAGACCGCAGCCCTGTTCTGTAATGATAGCGGGGTATGTTTATTATTTATTCTAAAGAGAATAAGAGTGAACCAAGGAATAAGGAAGAACGCACAAAAAACCAGATAAGAGAGAGATGGAAAGAGGGAGACAAAGACAAATAAAATGAGAAAGACACAAAGAGAGAAAATGGGAGATAAAGATATAGTTAGAGAGACTAAGAGAGATAGATAGAGAAAGGAGAGAGGTGGATAGAAAGATATATTAAGAGAAAGAGAGAGAGAGAGAGAGAGAGAGGGGGCTGACAGAGAGACAGACAGACGGAGTATAATTATGCACTTACTGTCATGTCCAGTGACAATCGCCTCTTGATCTCTGGCGAAGAAATCGTCCTCCTCCTGCAGCAGGGAGTTTCTCTCCCTCGTCTCGTCCAGCACCGCTAGAGGCAGCATCGGCAGCTTCATCATGTCCACGCTCCGGTTGTACCGCTGGGTGTTCACCTCACGAGGATCCAGCCTCAGCTTGTGCATCAGCAACTCTGCAATCATGTTCGTGCGGATGACCTTCACCTCCTCCTCTGACATGGCCTTTGGTCCGGTTCCAACTCCGGGCCTATCAGTAGACCCGCAATTTGCACATAGTTCGGGAATTTCCCCGTGACTCTTTTCTCTATTTTCCACCGCATCTGACTCCAAAGCCCGACCGTTCATCGTCTTGTAAGTGTCTCCATGTGCACTCTTTGATCCATTCCTACTTTTTTCAGGGTGATGCCCGCGGTGTCGTATTTTGTGCGGTCTCTTAACCCTTGGAGTTCTCTGACCCTCTGTGGGCTCAACTAGAGGGGCACGGTACTGTGGGGTCTGTGTCTCAGGTGGGGCCGCGCTTGACAAGTCACTGGTTCTAGTATTTAGTCTCTCTATGTCCACACCATTATGTAAAAACGCTGACACTGTTGTAAGCCAGGTTTGCGGGTTTACTTTCTTAAAAAATTCCGTAACCACTGCTGATCTAGGTTCACGTGTTGTACTTTGCCACCAACTTCTGTTCTCATTTGAATTGCCTGTCGAGAGTTCCAATCGTCTTTGTGGTAAATTTTCAGACACGCGTTTTGAGTTTTTGTTAAGGTTGGAAGGAGTTGAGATTTGCTGACGTTGAGCGCCGTGGCTCTGCTTGGCTATATCCTTAAAAACTCGCTGAGTCTCAGGAGTTCCTTCTGTCACATGTGATTCGGATTTAAAGTAGGAGGTGAACCACGACAGGACGCTTCTTCTAAAGCGACTAACTGCCTTGAGGGGCCTGTCTCTCTCCACCCGTGCACGATTGCTATGATCTCCCCAATTAGAAACGCCACTTTTAATTGAATAGCCCGAATGCGGTACATGTTCGTACAAAGAGGAACCATCTTTCTGTGACAATTTCTGTGGTGGATACTTCTGAGAACCCTCTTTGTCTAAAATGGCAAGACTAATGTGTAACATTACCATACAAAATATAACTCCAAGTAAAGCTATTTTCGCCATAGCGGGATGTTCCTTCCAAAGAAGCTGCCTCTCCTAAAATGTGAATAGATCAGAATAATCTTCTATACCAGAAAGCAAACTAGCAGATGCGAAGTGTTCAAAACGTTAACTGACACAGAAACCTATTCACAATTTTCTCCAATAGCACGAACGCATTAGCGCCACCTGTACAGCACTTGTTGGTTTGAATATGTTTGTCACACAAAGCACGTCGTAAAAAAACAACACACTAACTTAGTGTGCATCAGATTTTTAACATTTTATTCTTGTGCAAAGTGTCTCTTAAAATGATGTGCTTCAGTAGAGCTCCGTTACAAAGACAAAAAAAGGCGGGCGTTGCTATAAGTATAACAGTGAAATTAATTATATGACGATATTAACTTTGTTCCTAAAGATAAACTTTACCATTGACTATTTCCAACTACGCACCTTCAAGTGCTGTCAGAATATGTAACATTTATACGTACGGTGTGAGTTTACATAGACCTTGGTCTTTCACATTTACATTTTTTCGTTCTTCAAGTTGCAAACGTTCAATATTTCTGGGATCCCCGAAAGATGCAAAGTCATCGAAGCCTTTGAAACGTGAAGTTTATTTTCACGTGATTGTTATTTCAGTGCACCCAAGGACGCTAATCAGCTTTCCTTTGCACCTGTTGCAGATTGCCAGTCAACTCCTTAAAATCTCTCTCAAATTCTCAAGCTATCCAAACATCCTGTTGTTGTTTTTTTCTAGAAAGGCAACAACTATAATGATACTGATAATTATCTAGCACTTAGAATCTTGCCAGTAAATTCCATAACTTGATTCAGAATCGGCATAATCTGGGATAACAAAAAAAACATCGGTAGCATTAGTTAATTATTAACACACAGATTATGGAAAAAGCATCGAAAACACCACGATACGGTACACTAATGCTATTTGAATTTTTTTTTAAGGATAAGCTTTGTTATAGTTTAGTTTTAAGATCTAATCAACCATACTCTGTCTGTCTGTCTCTGCCTGTCTGTGTGTTTTTATTTGTCTGTCGGTGTATATGTATGCTTGTTAGTCAGCGTATTTCTGCCTCTCTCAGTATCTCTCTGTTTTTCTCTTTCTTAAAGACAAAAAAAGGTGGGCGTTGCTATAAGTATAACAGTGAAATTAATTATATGACGATATTAACTTTGTTCCTAAAGATAAACTTTACCATTGACTATTTCCAACTACGCACCTTCAAGTGCTGTCAGAATATGTAACATTTATACGTACGGTGTGAGTTTACATAGACCTTGGTCTTTCACATTTACATTTTTTCGTTCTTCAAGTTGCAAACGTTCAATATTTCTGGGATCCCCGAAAGATGCAAAGTCATCGAAGCCTTTGAAACGTGAAGTTTATTTTCACGTGATTGTTATTTCAGTGCACCCAAGGACGCTAATCAGCTTTCCTTTGCACCTGTTGCAGATTGCCAGTCAACTCCTTAAAATCTCTCTCAAATTCTCAAGCTATCCAAACATCCTGTTGTTGTTTTTTTCTAGAAAGGCAGCAACTATAATGATACTGATAATTATCTAGCACTTATAATCTTGCCAGTAAATTCCAAAACTTGATTCAGAATCGGCATAATCTGGGATAACAAAAAAACATCGGTAGCATTAGTTAATTATTAACACACAGATTTTGTAAGAACCTTGGGAAAAAACAGTGCCCTTTGGTATGTTACCAGGTCATAAGTTACTGTGTTACCTCACTCTAAGGTGACACAATTCAAATGGATACATTGTTATTAGAATAATGAATATTTATATACAAAGGCAGCTTTAAATAATCAAGTTATATGATGTGCATTTCTTCATTGCATACAGGTTATTGGGAAATACAGTTCTGCTTCCTGAATAACAAATTTTTTCTTCTAATGGTTTTAATATTCTAAACAGGATGTTGCCCTCTCCTAAACACGTGCGCAACACAGCCGGTGCATCACGTGCGTTTCAAACCTGAATTAAAAACATTGTTTCTACAAAGCTGTGAGCTTGAAGAAAATCAAATCATTTAAAGATACTGAATGATTTTAGTCCTTTGGTTCCGAAAGTGTTTGAAAGTTATAAATGTATTTGCTTTTATTGAGAATATCTGGATATAAAGGAGCTTAGTGCAGCGAAGATATAAGACATAGTGTATTTTCATAAGCGCTCACCACGGGGGGATAAATCAACGAAAACAAATGAAGGTCTTTAGGTCTATGGAAAAAGCATCGAAAACACCACGATACGGTACACTAATGCTATTTGAATTTTTTTTTAGGATAAGCAATTTTATAGTTCAGTTTTAAGATCTAATCAACCATACTCTGTTTGTCTGTCTCTGCCTGTCTGTGTGTTTTTATTTGTCTGTTTGTGTGTATGTATGCCTGTTAGTTAGTGTGTCTCTGCCTCCCTCAGTCTCTCTCTCTATCTGTCTCTATCTTTCTTACTGTTTGCATGATTGTGTACCCCCTCTCTCACTAGTCATCTGATCGGTACAAGGACAGATTTTGGGTAAGCAATAACAAATACATCTGTCCATCTGTAGATTTCGATTTAATCAATTTTCGTTCTAGAAAAATAACAAAATTGTACAGGTACTCATAAAACGGATCGACGCGAGTCCTATAACTTTCTTTTGCTAACAATGTCGTGTACTAAAGGTATTTTCACCAACAATTGACTTATTGTTTGTAGAAACATGAAATTGTAATTATTTGAAATGTTTTTTTTTTCTCCAATGTTTTAAGCTATATAAGCATTAATCTGAAATTGTTTAATTTATCATATTTTAAGCACACTAGAAAAGTATTTTAACGTGTGCTAATCCTGTTGTATTAATGACATAGAGCGTTAACTTACATACATTAATATTCGGCTTCTTTTTCTAAAATTGATTTTAATGTAACTTACTATACACCTATTGCAGAAAGTAATAATAATTGTATCATCAAGCCGTCTGATGTAATTTGATTTGAAGAGACGTATCAAGATGATCGTCTTATACCTGTGGTCTGATTTAAAAATAAATGATTTATGTCAGTATTAACTGCCAGGCTCCTATCATACCCTGATACTTGTATAAAATTCTAAGTGTGGTAAGCACACACATGATGTAGCTCACGTCTCGTCGTAAGCCTTTTTCTTCTTATATTATTTAAAAGAGATGTAAGCTACGTCTTTTGTGTGCTTACCACCCTAAAAGAACATTAAATTGTACAGTGATTATTAAGGGTTGGACATAAAAACACTGCAAAAATAATACTCTATTCATATAAACTTTAAGGAGCAGATAAAATCATTTAAGGGTGTCAAGAGAAAGAGATAAAAATTCGGAAAGATTGAGACATAATGAGAGAAAGAGAGAGGGAAAGAGAAGCAGACATATAGAGACAAACAGACTGACAGAGAAAATATAATGAAGGTCATTCTCACGGCTCCCTAACTACTCCTCTAAAACTAAAAAAAAAAAAAAAAAACTAAAGAAACAAACAAACAACAACTTAGAAATCTTTTAAAACTTAAACAAATATACATATCTGGGTTTTCACATATTCGTTAATAGATTAATATGTTTTACATAATTGTAATAGCCTTCTTGTTGCTATGTTAAGCCTTTTTGACAGGGATTGGCTAATTAAGTATATAGCTTGACTCTTTATTTTTTAAATCTGTTCTATTTTGTTCATCTGTATGGTAACGCAATTTGGCTTGGAAAAGTGCATATCTCGCAAAAAATATAACTGGTTTTTGTTCTGCTTTTTAACCTTCATGGAATATTCTGTGACTCCCTTTATTAATCTTCAATTTTTCTTTTTTCGCCCTGTCTTGGTATTTTTCTACTTCCTTTCTTTCTTGATCTATCTGTCTGCAAGTCAGCTTGTTTGGTTGTGCCTAACTACTATCTGTTGCTTTATCCTATATATGTCTTCCTGTCTATCCTAAACAAATGAAAAGGTCCAAAATATATAAATTGGCCTTTCACAAGTCAGCATTACTTCATGTAAGTTCTTCTAGAAAGAAATAGATGATTTTTAAACTCTCTTTGCGTCAACTCACAAATACATTAAAAAAAAAAACAACAACATACAAACAAAAAAAAACCCACTTGGTATATATATTTTATATTACTGTTAGAATTATGTCGTAGAATTCTTGCTACTTAATCGACATGAAATGAATAACTTTGTTGACCTTAAACAATATGACAACATTTTTACTAAAAATAGAATAGATGGTAACTTTGTTATGTTATGAAAAAAAAAAAAACCAGTTTGCTCTCTTACCTCCTATAGCTCGAGAATCTTACACTGAATAGCACAACTTAATAAAAAGCATAGTCACCGATACTTGACACTGAAATATCTACGGGCCAAATTAGGCTTTACTGCGGAACATACAATGTACACTTAAATCGCGTGGTAATCCCTAGCTTAATCTCTTCTACATTAATCCTTTGATCGTTATGAAGTTACAATGTCTCCTTCGTCTAGTTTCACGTTCTACTCATAAATCCCTTAGAGAAGCAGTTATGGACTTCTAGTCTTACCCTAACAATAGAGCTCCGTATAATCACACACTTTCGTCGCTTATCGGTTATCCTTTATGTCTGAATGTCGAAAACAGATTGATTATAATTGAAGCTTTACTCTGATTGGTGCTAGAACTGCTCAGGCAAAGAACCAGATTCTTGAGCCCCCCCCCCCCCCCCCCCCCCCCCCCTCCTCGTGCCCCTCCTCCGCTCCTTTTGTTTTTGAGGCTCACAGCGAGACTAACATGCCAACCTGGTTTCTCCCTCACACCTGGTGACTTCCCTGCTTTTACGCCTTACGACCATCGGCTTTAATGTAACCATTACTGAATAAGCTTTTCCTTATTAAAAATGAGAGCATGTTTCCTAGCGATAGTTTCTTGAAATTAGTTGCTGACAGAGGAATTGGTCCAGAAACTAAACAGTGCAGTGTCTCACTTTGATTATTTGTTTTAATTAAAGAAAGAAAAAATAACTACTTACCAAGATGCGACGTATGATATTTAATTATACATACAATCTCTGATTGAAAAAAAAAGTAAGTTGATTGGAGAAAGTTAAAGAACTAAAACCATAACCAGATATTAAGAATTATGGTTAGAAAGACAGATAGCCTTAAGGCCCATGGGAAGACAAACGATTAACTTAAAATGCAGACAGTGCGATGGATAAATAAAGATAATATTTTTTGGTAATACAGCCAGGTATAGAGGAAAACAAAATTAATGAAAATTCATCAAATAACGATGCAATGATATTTCTTGAGAGACCCTTGGCATACATATTGAGTTAGAGAATTCGGAAGGAAATAGAAAAATAGAGAAAGATTGAGAGAGATACATATTTAGGGTTAGAAAGGGAAGGGGAGAGAGAGAGAGAGAGAGAGAGAGAGAGAGAGAGAGAGAGAGAGAGAGAGAGAGAGAGAGAGAGAGAGAGAGAGAGAGAGAGAGAGAGAGAGAGAGAGAGAGAGAGAGAGAGAGAGAGAGAGAGAGAGAGAGAGAGAGAATAATAGCTATCAACTAATTCTCGAATCCTCTTGTGTTCACCCCATCCGTTGAGAGTGGGTCAGGGAAAGGATGGCGTTTGTACGGCAGGTACAAAGTCCAAACTCAACACGACTCGCTCCGATGACACCGGCCCAGTGCGTGCGTGAACAGTCAACGA
The DNA here is from genome assembly GCA_003991915.1 of Elysia chlorotica. Classification (NCBI taxonomy): domain Eukaryota; kingdom Metazoa; phylum Mollusca; class Gastropoda; family Plakobranchidae; genus Elysia; species Elysia chlorotica. The sequence goes on along the minus strand of RQTK01000272.1, from coordinate 10,001 downwards.
AGCTTGCGCGGCCAGCTGTCCAAATTATACTTTAAATGTTTTCACACACGTTAGTGCGAGTTAACATAAACATGGGCGGTTCACTGTAGAAATGTATGGCGAAAAACGCCTAGTTGGGTTATCAAAATAATCAGGATGCTGACTCGACGTTACCTTTATTTTGAAAAGACATCCTCAATAATCTTTGTAGGATCCCTGAATTTAAAGTATTTTTAACCAAGTTAGGTTTTTTAAACTAATTTTGATCGCCATCTTCTCTGTGTCACGCATTTATGTTTTTCATTTCTGAAATTATGTTCATATTTTGACGTGTAAAAATAATAATAATAATAATAATAATAATAATAATAATAATAATAATAATAATAATAATAATAATAATAATAATAATAATAATAATAATAATAATAATCATTATTATTATTTTTTATTGTTGTTGTTATTTTTTATTATCATTATTATTATTGGAAAAAGAGGGATAGGGGTATGTTAGTCATCATTATGTTAATAACAGACTATCAAGTGACAGCGTGTCGAACAATAACGGTAAAATAACGTTTTTAACATTTTACGACCGGGGCAGTTGTTTTGATCTAGATCTAAAGCAAAACAAAAAACCACACTGTCGGAAAGTTGGTTTGTTTAGAGATAATACATCTAAATAGTTGATGAAATAGTTTTAATATAGTTCTAGTCTGAAAACGGATGTATGGCTGCAGTCTAGGCTAGTGTCCTGAAAAGAACATCAATGTTGATACCGGTAAACAAATTAAATATGTACGTTAAAAAAAAAAGGCGCGGATTAAAATAAAACTGTTGTTTGCATTCGCATCAGTAACATCGGTGTGAAGACGGCCATGATAGTCACTGAATAAATTATTGTCTAATCAAAACGGGGACGCAAATCCTACGTTTAATGGCATGTGGCCTCCTTTGTAGCCCGCCGCTGATATAATCTATCCACTTTCTTTGGCCATATGATAATTATGTCTTGTCAAACCGTCATGTCTTTTCAGGTGCTCAAAGTATTTTAATTTTCTCTCTTTGATGGTATGCAAAAGCCAATTTGGTTTGATCTGAAGTACTTTTAGTATGTGTCATTTCGTTTGTGTGCTTTATTGCTCCTAAAATGTACAAGTAATTGTCACACGTTTTAAAACGTAAAAAAAGATAAAGAGAGAGAGAGAGAGAGAGAGAGAGAGAGAGAGAGAGAGAGAGAGAAGAGAGAGAGAGAGAGAGTGTGTGAAAGAGAACTATGCTCATAACATGTAACGTCGGACTGTTTGCCCACTGTATTGTTCATCCAGATCAAATTTCCCTTCAGGATCAATAAACTTTATCTTATCTTATGGGGGGCGCAGTGGTCCTGGGGAAGAACATCGGCTTCCGACGCAAAAGGTCCGGGTTCCAGCCCTGGCGATTGCGCTCCCTACTGGTTGGGTCGGCATCAGTTTAATGTGATCGGCTGAGACAGGAGTCATGGCATCCCCGCCCTGTCTCGTGTGTGGCAGCACATACAATTGTCAGACGTTAGTCTTGGGGCCCGTCGACAGAGTAGACTATTTAGTGGTGATGTGGGGCGTTAAACCAACCCAGCAGCAGCAACAACAACAACAACAACAACAACAACATCTCATCTTAACTTCCAGAGTTTCTTAAGTCTTTTCATTTGTGCCAAGGTTGTTGATATTTTTATACTTATTTCTGCGGAGCATTTGTCGTGTCCGTCAATCCTGGAACCTAGGTATGCCACATATTCTCTCTGTTTACTATCACACCTGCAACAGAGCTACACCTGTCGATGTTAACTATTTCAGTTTTATTAGCATTCAGCAGGAGTCCTTTCTTTTTGCTGCGCTCTTTAACTGTTTGGCCCAGCTTGTTGTAGGGGGTTGTAGAGAGCAATGCAGTGTCATCTTCATACGCCAGGCCCCTTAGCTTAAGTCTTTGGATGCACGGCTTATTAAAAAAAGATTATTTCTTTGATCGTGTTCAACATTTCTCATTATTTCCTTTGTATACAAACTGATGTGATGTGGCGAGAGAAAGCAGACTTGTCTTACGCCTTTGCGAATAGGGAACCAATTTGATGTACCACACTCCTATCTTATGGCAGCTTTTTGTCCAACATACAACCGTATGAAATTAGGGTGAACTTTTATCACTTATAGTGTTTCCCACAGCTTCTTATGCTTCACACATTCAAATGCCTTTGAATAGCCGGTTAAGAGCAGATGTGCAGGTTACCTTCAGTCTGTCTAAATTTTTCGATGAGATGTCTAAGATTGAAAATATGGTCTCTTGGTACTCTGCTTTTTTAAAATCTGGCTTGGGTGTTACTAACATCTGATTGATTATTTTTCCAAAACGTTCAAAATGATTCAAAGAAGGATTTTACTGTCATGACAAATTAGAGCTATTGTTCTGTGATTGGAGCACTGTTGTAAATCGCTTTCAAAGGAAGAATAATTATGAAGGCAGATCTTTTACAACCTGTCCACCTGTCTTCCTTGTTCCAGGTCTTTTGACATAGCTTATTACTAGATCTCCACCTTCTTTTATCATCTCAGCTGTGATGTCATCGCACCCTGGAATTTTTTCGTTTTTAAGATTGTAAATAGCCTATTCCATTTCTGTTCATAATGGTCCATCTTCTAATCCGAAACTTTCACCGCGATCCTCTGATGCCATGTGCTTGGTAGTCAATTTCGTTTTGTGTTTTTCGACCTGGAGATGTCCATGTGTAGAGACTTCTGGGGTGTTTCTGAAATATTGTGTTCATTGTGGTTAGGTTATTTGTCGCTAAAA